>OU461582.1:60000-363753 GCA_911812115.1 Pristionchus exspectatus | reverse complement strand
TAATTTAGGCATTTGCTTCATGCGGGAGATCACTGCTTGACAGGTGATTGTTCGGTGCTGTGTCGGTTAAGAAAAGTCGGATGAGAACCGCCAAAAAATTGTTCTCCGTGTGTGATGTTTAGAAATACTAAGCCGATCAAAAAAAATTTTGGTTCTTAACCAGTGGGTTCTCATCCGACATAGTACCAATTATTCAAGGCCAATTCAGTATGTAAGGCATAATCTCTGCGGTAAAGTAGGCTCGAAATATCGCGAATGGTGAACTCGATCGAATGATAAAATATGGAGGATAGATGCAATCCGGCCTACCTTATCGAGAGACAAAATCAGACGGTGTTGAATAACCAACCAAACTTCACGTCAGTTGTGACCGCATAGTGCACTCCGTATACCGTACCAGCCAGAAGAAATCAGAAGAGACTGTAATGACAGGATGGCTAACTTATCAACAACAACAACAAAATATACTTCGGCACTACTTTAGAAGACCAGAATGGCAATTTATTGTTAGCTTCTTTAGGCAATGGCTGAGCTATCTTGTTAGATTACGCAATATAGGCATATTCTGGTCTTCTAAAATAGTACCAAATAAACATTACGTGTCAACGGCAAGCTTCTTTTTCGGAGTCTTCTCCACTGTTCTCGATAACAAAAAGAAGTGAACAATAAGGAGAACAATCGCAGTCGAGATCATCAAATCCTCACATTCGGCGATCGAGCCTGAACATTCATGAGCACAGGTGAGATAGAAAAGTTCCTTCGAACATCCACAAATAGAGATCTGTCGCCTTGTAAAAAAGGTGACAGTTAATCAGTGCCCATACGGGCATCCGCAATATTAAACTTGTCACCTCCGTTCATGTTAGAGAAGAAATTCCATCGAATCTCACACGAATTGTAGTCTGATTTTTCTGAAAACAGCGAAATAGAGTAATGAAGTGTTTGTGTAATTAACCAACCAGTGGGACAGAGGGATAAAAGGCGCTCAATTTATCCTCCACACTGGTCAGTTTCGGACTCATGGTCGCCATATAATTAAACAAGACGGTGAATAAAGTTAATAAATCTGTCAGTGATGTAAATACCTGATCGCATAGAGTGACGATAGATTGTGACTCCTTCGGTTCATTCGATACACAGCCATATCCTTGCCCTCCTTTGAGTCTATGATTTTCTTCCTTCAGTGTTCTGATCTTAAAACAACTGTTTATCGAGGAGAATGGGAAATTAAGCAGATATTCCAATAGAAACCTCTCTATTCTTTAGTGCTAACAATGGGTATCCATTAATGCGGTAAACGGCCGAAAATTGTACGAATTGGCCCTCTTTCCATTCCTCAACCACCATCGAGATTGTTGAGGATTCTGCAAACAAGATACATAACGCTTGGTGAATATTGAATGTGTTAAAACTAATAAAAAAAAACCCCGTCTACCTTTGCTTTTCTTCGCTGGAGGAGCTGCTATTATTTCGCTCTTCTCCACCTCCGCATCACTAAATCGATCAAATAAGGAAGCACGCATAATTATATTCTCATCATTGTAGATTGTCGATCGTTGAATAAGTCATCTGAAATTAAGTCATCTCCTCTCACTCATTCATTGCTCTATTGCACTGCTATCCCCTCTATTGCTACGTAACCATAGCTAATATTAAGTACAGTGCACATTCCACATGTACATTGATCAAAAATAGACAAAAAAATCAGACACCAACGGTGCCGTACTGTCTAGACGGTCGATATAATCGACTACCGGGTAAGCTCTTTAGCTTCAACCACGAGGCATCAAACAGCGTACGCCTTGTACCACCTAGCCTCAGGGTTTCCACTATCAGTTCAGCCCCAGCAACCAATTCTGCTCCTGGTGCGCAAGTTAGGTTGGGGGAGTGGCAGGTAAGGCAAGTTTTGTCGGTCGACCAGCAACCTCCTGTCACCGGTGGGCATCGAACCTGCGGGCGTTGGATTGCCAGTCCAACGACTTACCGCCTGCGCCACCGTTGCCTCGAGAGACATGCGCTAGGGAGTGATAGACTAGGCTAGGGAAGGGGCCAGGAAGGGCACAAGGGCACACGAACAACACCGAACGCATTGAATTAGCAGGAAGACTAGCTAGAAAGTGATTAAATAGGTGGTACAATCGAGACAATAAATACGCGATTTCTTTCTCTATCTACAGAACATACAGGTTCTGATACGCTTTAGGATAGCAGTTTAACGCATGAACTAGAGCTATTTTGCATGGTCATAATGTAAATGCCGCGTGACTAAGGATAGGCGAGGAAGCGTTAAATGGAAAAGGATTGATCGAACCGGTAAATGTAACAAAGGCTAAAGCGCAGGGGAATAGTGCAAAAAAGGCAAAAAATCAGACACCATCGGTGCCATACGTCTAGACTATCGATATAATCGATTACCGGTTTCTATTTTACTTCCAAGTGGGCCTACATCCACACCTGTCTTTGTCTCTGTCCCTTCGCTCTAGGCTGGTTGGACGGACCATTTCTCTGGCAGTGAGGCAAGCAGGGATCGACCAGCAAACCCTTGCACCCGGTGGGCATCGAACCTGCGAGCGTCGGGTGCCAATCCGACGGCTTACCGCCTGCGCCACCGTTGCCTCGAGAGCCTCGCCGTTGCCTCGCCACCGTTGCCTTGCGCTAGAGAGTGATAGACTAGGCTAGGGAAGGGGGTCAGGAAGGGGGTCAGGAAGGGCACAAGGGCACACGAACAACACCGAACGCATTGAATTAGCAGGAAGACTAGCTAGAAAGTGATTAAATAGGTGGTACAACCGAGCCAATAATTACGCAATTTCTTCCTCTATCTACATAGCAAAGAGGTTCTGATACGCTTTAGGATAGCAGTTTAAAGCTAATTTGAAGCGCAAAGTCTAATAGTTATTGCTTGAGAAACAACAATCGATCCTTATGTCCATTTGGTCATTTTCTCATTTTTTTTGTGAACAATCAGAGTAAACCATTTTCAACATCCCGGCAAAAAGATGAAAAGGTCAAAGGTTAAAGGTCATTCATTCAACGTAAAGATACGAAAATTGATGACCCAACTGTGAAAAGCGCAAATTTCGATCTATGCCCAGAAGTGTAACTCTAGAAATATTTCCGTGTCAAAGCCGTTATCTTATAATTTCCTGTGGACAAGAAGTGAGAAAATGAATCTTGTACAATATCGTAACTCCTGAGAAGAACAATGAATTCCTCAGAGAACGTTTGTCGGGTTGGTAGAATGATATCCATTCCGATAGTCTTGTCTTCTGTTTCAACATCCATTGAATCGTTCACTACCTTCGCTTCCTTCTTTACTTCTTTCTCCTCATTCACTTCGGAGCTTATCTTCCGATTTCCTCCTTTTTTCTATACTGCAAATAAAATGGTATTGATTAATGCCATAGACCATGGAACATAATATAAAAAGAATCTGAAACGACAAGCCAGCAGAGCTCGAGAAATGATACCGCCGTCTCTTAATTCAACACTCTCTCATTGCTCGACCGGTCGTTAGAGTATGCGAAATGAAGAGACGGCGATAACATTTCTCGAGCTCTACAAGCCAGTACCGTCGAAATCATTGAAACTATAGACACGTAATAAACATGGGTCAATGGCACGGAGAATCTCTACTATATTCAACAATCATTCAGAGCTACTGCTTCTAAACTAATTACACAAGATGCGGGGAGGGGGAATCTACACATGTGAACGAAGAGAAAATGAATAACCTATACTCGAACGATAGACAAATTGAGCCCCACTTATTGGTTCATTTTATCTATTTTAAACGCATCGCTTGATTCTAACTATGAGAAATCTCGTTGTCTGCCTCGATCGGAGTACTGTAGTATATTGACTTTTATGGAGCAAATGAGAGACAGGTACGATACGGGTTACTGTAACCCACTACAGCAGACAAGTTAGCAAGCGGATAATGTCATGTATTTACGCGTCGAAACACGGGCACAACAAATTCAAGGTATAACCGGAATGAAATCGTGCTCAAACTATAACGCTTGAGCACAGTGAAACAGGAAAATTAAAAACAGAAACAAACAAATAAACAAAAAAAGAGAAAGACAAAGAAATATGAGAGTAAGGAAATTCTATGATCAGATCAATAAGATACTTTCTAAACAACTGAATCGTTACAATTAGCAGTAAGTTAATCGTCGAAAATCAACTAGGATCATCAAGGGAAAGGGAACACCATTTGGGAGCGGTCATTTTCGGCCGAATCACCTCCTGCTTTTTCTTATTGACTATCGGCATCGTCTTAATTTCCGGCTTCTTCTTAATCTCCGGCTTCGGCTTTTGGCCAACTTCCGGTTCCTTCTTAATCACCGGCTGCGGCTTCTGGACAATTGTCGGCCTCTGGCGCGGCTTTCTCTTGCGAATTCCCGGAATCTCCGGCTCCGGCTGCAGATCAGTCGCCGATTCCACTGCTTTCCACCAGAAGTTGAAGGCATTCAGGCAGACAGCGCCATCCATCTGAGAAATCGTGTGGTTCGAAATCATGCAGCACAGTCTCTCGATGAGCCACAAATGTCAAATATCCCTCCCGAAAGGCCCTATGCATGCCACATTTCGTCGGCCTTATTTGAACAAAAATTAGAGAAAAGCATACCACTAATCGTCAAAAACCAAGGAAAATACCCGGAACCTAACAACCGCTAGTGCAATAGCCTTCAAAATTTGGAATATCATACTGTATCTTGAGTTTCATGTCGTGAGTATTTGACCCATGGTCTCTGATGAGCCCCACAAATGTCCCATATATTTAAGGTTGCGCATCGTCGGACAGAACCCCTGGGCCAATGACATATCCCTGGGAAACTAGTAGACGTCGAGAAATGATGCCACAGTCTCTTCATTTCACATGCTCTCTCATCCGTCATAGAGGCGAGAGAGTGTGTGAAATGGAGAGACGGCGACCCGAATTGCGCACTTTACTCTCTCACTTTCCCATTATCTCTCGCTTCTCTGACCGACTAGAGATCATTGCGAAATGAGAGAGTGAGACGATAGTTCCAACATACCTTATTGATGTGGTCCGGATCGCAAATGTGAGTGATCATATCGTCAATCGAAGTGATCAATTTCTTGCACAGAATACATCCCTTCACTCCCGAGCGTCTGAGCTTCTCAAAGAAATCAACAATAATTTCCCGTTGCAATTTCTGAAGAAAGCTCAGTAGTGATCTCCTTCCTTTAGAACGTGAACCCCCCCCCCCCTCCCTGGTTCAATGCATTAACAACTTTTGCAAAAAAAATATAATAATAATCGGTACTAGAGTTCGAAATACGGGTAATCGTCTCTTCATTTCAACACACTCTCTCGCCTCTTTGACCGGTGAGAGAGTGTGCAAAATGAAGAGACGATAAACTTCAGACTCTAATCGCTCACCTCAAATAGTGCACTCGTCTGTTGCTCCAGTCTCTTCTTGTCACACCAATCGAATCGCGCGCTCAGCTCGTCGAAACGGCCTTCGATATCCGCTTTGTTCACTAGAAACAAAAAAAGTACTTTCAGTGATGAGCAACTTTGGGGAGTTCCCCAGCGATCGACCTCCGGCCAGATCCCGTACCCCGAAATTTGTCATTAAAACAGCGTAAAAAAGCGAAAAAAATCGATATTCCGCTTTGTACCCCCGTAAACCTGGCGTTGGAGGATCACGCTTAACACTGGTTACTTTACATAATCATTAACGTTTAGATAAGGCTAAATGTTAAATTAATCAAGCTAAATATATACGTACTGAGCCGGCGACGCTCATGGCACGATCGGAGCAACACAAATGGATCGAGTAGAGAAGGAACTATCTGTGGTAGAGCAACCGTCTGAAAGGGATACAGATCATTTTCGTAACAATTGGGCCGGTTATCAGATCACTGTATTTTTAACCGAGCCAGTTATCAGGCGTTATACATGCACATATCCACAATCGTGGGCTCGAAATACCCATTTCAACAGTGGTTATCAGTTTCAGACCACTATATTTGTCGCAATGAAAATGTATGAGAGGGGATCAATGGAGTGTCACTCCGGAGGGCTTCTTCTCACCAATCCTCTCTGCTATATCATTGCTAGATAATGGATCAATGGAGTGTCACTCCGGAGGGCTTCTTCTCACCAATCCTCTCTGCTATATCATTGCTAGATAATGGATCAATGGAGTGTCACTCCGGGGGTGCGGCTTCTTCTCACCAATCCTCTCTGCTATATCATTGCTAGATAATGGATCAATGGAGTGTCACTCCGGGGGTGCGGCTTCTTCTCACCAATCCTCTCTGCTATATCATTGCTAGATAATGGATCAATGGAGTGTCACTCCGGGGGTGCGGCTTCTTCTCACCAATCCTCTCTGCTATATCATTGCTAGATAAGGGATCAATGGAGTGTCACTCCGGGGGTGCGGCTTCTTCTCACCAATCCTCTCTGCTATATCATTGCTAGATAATGGATCAATGGAGTGTCACTCCGGGGGTGCGGCTTCTTCTCACCAATCCTCTCCGCTATATCTTTGCTAGATAAGGGATCAATGGAGTGTCACTCCGGGGGTGCGGCTTCTTCTCACCAATCCTCTCTGCTATATCATTGCTAGATAAGGGATCAATGGAGTGTCACTCCGAGGGTGCGGCTTCTTCTCACCAATCCTCTCTGCTATATCATTGCTAGATAATGCAAGAGTGGCGGCTCAGATGAAATGGGTGGCATTTTTTCGATGGTACCATTGAAATTTTTGATTTGTGACCGCTGCAGCAGCCCCCTCTCAGTTTTTTTTCAAAAAATGGCGGAAAATAGCCCATCAGTGGTTGGGGGGGGGCATGACA
Organism: Pristionchus exspectatus; assembly: GCA_911812115.1. Taxonomy (NCBI): domain Eukaryota; kingdom Metazoa; phylum Nematoda; class Chromadorea; order Rhabditida; family Neodiplogasteridae; genus Pristionchus; species Pristionchus exspectatus. Next base: position 356,913 of record OU461582.1, on the reverse strand, counting down.
GAACCCTCCAAGTGGGTGCCTATTTACCGGCTGCTGCTTCTCCGGCTCCGGCGCCGTCACCGACTCCACTGCATTCCACCAGAAGCTAAAGGCACGAATGCACACGTCTCCTTTCATCTGAAATGACAATAGGTAAAATCGTCCATCTACAGAAAACAGGCATAATGTATTACGGTTGCAGGATCGGTATCGGCAATACCGCGAGAGAGGGGCGATATGTAAAGAGGGTGCGTTATTACCGCACCCTCTTTACATATCGTCCCTCTCGCGCGGTAATACCGAAACCGATCTCGTACCGGCAACCCTATAATGTATAATCAATGAGGAGTCCAAAAATATAAAGTGGCCCGAAACTGTCAACAATGTCAGGGGCGCTTTTCACTGCGAGTATGTGAACAAACTAGAGCTTGAAATGTGAACCGCCGTCTCTTCATTTCGCCCACTCTCTCGCCCGGTCAGAGTGACGAGAGAGTGTGTGAAATGAAGTAATTGCGGCTCATATTTCGAGATCTAGAACAAACCTTTTCGAGATGATCCGGATCGCAAATGTGTATTATCATATCGTCGATCGTTACCACAATCTTGTGGCAAAGTACGCAGCCCTTGACTCCCGATAGACGGAACTTCTGAAATAAATCATAGTAAGTTTCGTTCGCTGTTTAGAAAGAGAAATTGATCAAATGCAACAGAAAACTCCTTTTTATTCCTGTTTATATAATCATTTTTATTCGTCGTACTCTGATTATCGCAGGTTCTCCCATATCGAGAGCCCTAATAGAAACTAGAAACTGGCCTCGAATAGTGAAATCGTAAGCTCCGCCAGTCTCTTCTTATCACATCGATCGAATAGTGCACGAAGCTGCACGAAACGGCCTTCGATCGCCGATTTGGCCACTGGAAAAAATCATTTTATTAGTCTACATTTGCATAAAAATGTCCGTTTTCGTGAACTGGAAAGTCTCAAGGCAGACAAGTTATCATATTTAGCATGAACTTTTCCGTTTACATAAATTAAAAATGAATTCGTACTCAGTGGAAAGCGAATGTGGCACGATTGGAGCAGCGCGAATGGCTCGACGTTAGAAGGAGGAGAGATCTGCGGTGGGACGTCCGCTTTCTGAATGGATCAATGATATAATAGTACTATCGGGATGATTCCTCGCAATTGATATCGTGCATAAGCAATCGTGACTGATTTCGCAGTGAACCGTAATAGATATTATACGTCAACAAACTTTGTTTTTCTAGCATAATATAATATGATTGCAATAGTGTGATCACGGTGCTCAATGGCAAAATATATGTAGAGAAGATCCTATAGTATGGAAGAATGGCATTGCTCGACAGGCCTCAGTCTTGATGTTCGATAAATGATTATGAGTGTGATCGCACCATTTTGCCTCCATCCGCGGGCTGTGGCCATCGAGCGGATTCCGGCATGAAGGGCAACTCCTTCAGACGGCCAATATCCGTCGCCGCCTCAATTGCATTCCACCAGAAGTCGAAAGCGTCCGCGCACACTGCGCCGTTCATCTAAATGATTTACGTTGCAGTAGTAGTACAAGCGAGAAAGTATCGATAAAAAAATAGGCAATTTTAAAAAAGCAATTTAGTTTTTGCGAACCCGTTACAATAGAAAATATCGAGAGAATTATCATGCAAAATTTGATTGGGAACGCGCATCTTGTATAGCACACTGTTTTTTTTTAAATATACAAATAGATCACAAATCAAAAATCACATAGCAATATCAATAACAACAATAACAAAAGGATAAGAAAAGGCAACAAACCGCTTCGAGGTGCTTCAGTGAGCAAATGTGCACGATTATCTCTTTGAAGGTTACGTCTTTCTCACAGAAAACACATTCCTTGTAACCCTGCAAAAAACATGTATGAAACGCGAAGTATGATTGGTTTGAATCAGGATTCGATTACATGGTGTTCTCAAAACCACCTAATATAGGTTGCTTTTTTGAAAAGTGTATTCGAATCCCTGAACATTCTAAATGTGGTTTGCTTGAGTTATTTGTTACACAGTAATCGACCCCTGATTTGAATGTATTAGCTTACAACAATCAATCAAAAAAAATTTTTTAATGCCTGACTTTTGCACCGAAGATGCCGTCTGCCATCTGCTTCTTCATTCTCTTCGGCTCGCACAGATCGAATCGGGCTCGTAACTCGGGGAACCGAACGTCGATCTCCTTCACCCGCACTGGAAAGCGAGGATATTTGATGATTATGACCTGTAAATATCAGAGTCGACATCCGTTTCTGGCCAAATCTAACGTCTTTTCATGGTCATTAACTTGACGAAATAATGAATGAATGCATAAATATATGAATAAATAGAAATTCAGCTCACTCTTTCTTTTGGCTTCTTCACAATAATCGAGTAGAGCGAGTGGATCGACACCGGGATGAGAGGAGACCTTCGATCGAGTCTGGAAATGATCATATTTTTATTTTCGACCATTACCTTTCGGGCGATACAAAAAAGACGTAACTTTCACATGCGTGAATCTTCTAGACAAAGGGAACGATTCGTCCGATCCCAAAGAGAGACAAACCATGTTAATTGGCACGGGGCCAGCTGTCGTCGCCTCTTCCACTACTCTCCACCAGAACATGAAAGAGTCCTCGCACACTGCGCCATTCATCTCAAATTATATACTCACAGGCAATACTCACGAAATTACATACTTGTCAGGCAACTCGATTTGAATCTAATTAGAAAACATAGCGAATCAGAATCTAAACGGCTTACATATCGTACAGCCCGATAAAATTGCTCCAATTAGATTCCAAAACGTTTCTGATTAGATTAAAACTGAATTGCCTCAGATAGCATTTACGCAAAACCACACGCCTTATACATTATAACAGAGCAATTATTTTCACGTTTTTAGTGAGATGTGACCAGAATTGACGCTATCACTGAAATTTCCTATATTAATCGGAAAGAACAGAGCAAAACAGCGGAAATCAGAAGTGATAAATGAGCAAAAAAAAGACATACGGCGTCAACATGGCCGTCGCTGCAAAAGTGCTCCAACATGCTCAACATCGATGTGAGATCCATCTCGCACAGATTACATCTTTGCTTGTTCTGATCGACCTTAATCAAACAATTGTTTATCGTGCGACAGATAAGGTTCCGCATACGATTGTCTTCATGTGCAATGCTTATTTTCATTCGTCGAATGCAATTTGTTCTCATATCACTGTTATTATATTTCACATTTGACAACTCACCAGTCCGTTTATCCGCATAGCCAATTGATCGATATCGCATCGAGAGACACGAATTCGGAGCTGCTTGAACCGATATTTGATGTCCCAGGGCTCTGCAAGTTTTTGAGTTTCATGTCTGGCAAAACAATAAATAAAAACAATCGGGAAAATATTTTCATTCGTCGAGTGCAATTTGTTTCGGCCCGGTTAGCGTGACTTCATTCGTCGAAGTCACGCTAACCGGGCCGATAGACCATTACATATCCTCGTTCGAGTGTTCAAATTACCCCCTTTTTCACTGTGGTTGCCAGCTTCAGACCGTTCTATAGTAGTGCTCCCCGGATGGCAATGAAAATGTAAAAGCAAGCGTGTCGCGTGTTTGATACAGGTTATGTTTTAAGCTTCGTGTCACAAAAAAGTGGTAAAAAATCAAAACAACTGAGGAAAATTGGAATTACCGAGCGGATTGTTCGTTTGATATCGATTGAGAAGCGCGAACGGATCGCCGAGTGAACGAGAGAACTTCTTCCCCTTCACATCCATCTAAATGTTTCAAAAATATACGCTACTATTATTTATGAATTTGTCACTACTTTAGAAGACCAGAATGGCAAAAAATGAGGTTGCCATTTTTCCAACTTTCGTTCCTATTGAGCGGTTCCTAGTAGTCTAAGCAAAATGCACTAATTGTAAGCCTCAGCATCATAAACGTCGTTCTTTACTTCATTAGATTACGGCTGAGCAATTTTAGACTAGGCAATATAGATCCATTCTGGTCTTCTAACGTAGTGCCATGAATTTGGCAGAACTGTGGTCGAATAAAACAATAACCTTATCCACATGCTTCGCACCGCAGATGTGAGGAGTGAAGCTGTACGCGTCAATCTCAACAGCACAGAGTGCGCACTTCTTCTTCTAAAAGCGAATATTATGCCAAAATAAGTTTACAAAAACAAAACACACAAAAACAAAAAAAACAACAGCTCACATCGTGGTCTTTAGTCGGAAACTGGTTGAATCTACGACGCGGAGGAGGAGAGGGAGCCTACAATGGGGACGCAATCAATTAGACCGCAATCACTGGTAAATATCAAAAGATCAACGATCAAAGATCAAAGGCCAACTTACTACTTTCCGGTCATCTTTGCGCACCGGAGCAGACGTATTGTAGTGCGTGAACCGCATCGGGCGAACGTCAGCCGACTGGAAAAGAAAATAATAAATTATTTTTGATCACCCATTATCCACACGCTCACCAGATATCAAATACCCCTCCTGAAAGGACCTATGTATGCTACATTTTGCCTCTAATACGAACAAAAATTAGAGAAAAGCATACCAACATTCCGCAAAAACAGAGAAAATTATAACAAACCTAACCTCCACATGTTCAGTAACCTTCAAAATGAGCCCACCACAATTTAAGTTTCAAAACATGAGTAATTGACCTCAGACGTTCCCCAAAAGGCGGATTTAGCACAAGATCTATAAAAAAAATCACCTTGGGGAAAAAAAAGCAAAAAAAGCACCGGCAGCATCTTGATGCTTGGCTGCAACTACATCTTTTATCGGCCCCTTCCTCATTTCATTACGGACCACGAACGGATCCGACAACACAAAATGGTGAATTCGTTTAGGATGCGCAGGTGAATTTCGCTGTGAAAAGTACAGAAAAAAGTACGCAGCACAGGCGCTAACCATCACAGTTTTTAGGCCCTAAACACAGTAGCGTGCGCTTTTTCGACTATAGTTCTGTATTACGCTTTCGAATATTTGCTCAACCGAACTATCGTAAAGTATTATGAAGTGATCTATCGATTGCAAGTACTCGTTTTAAATAATTAAGCGTATTCGCATACTATATTTCGACTTTCTTTTTCGATCGTATCTGTATTTAGCGGGGCATCTATACAGCGAAATAGCGTTACATTCTGAGAGAGCTCGAGAGAGAGCGTTTTCTGATTACTTTTTTTCTCTGCTCTCTCTTAATCTCTCGTATTCTCCTCGGATCTTTCCGTGGGACTTCGTAGTACGAAGTCTTTTTTTAAATTATTTTTCTGCAGCAGTTTCAAAGGAATGGGTTGTCAAAATGGTCGAGTTATGGCTTGGTATCGATAAATTACCGAACCCACCCGAACCACCACAACTCACAACCTGTGCGCGTATGTATAGAAAATCGCCCAAAATTGACAGGAAATAACATCAAAACAGGTTTCACGATTCACAAAACAAATAGGCGCACTCGATTATGATAAATACCCGCGATTCTCCAATATCCCATCGCGATTGGAATGCTCATCTAATCGGGCAACCATAAAATCAACAAAATATGCTGGTTTATCAACGGGAACGGCAGTGAAGCAAAAGACGAAAAAAGACAATGAAAAGAAAAGTTTGAAAATGGCGACTTACCGTAATCCATTATCACTGTTATCATTAACTGGTTTTATTTATTCATTTTTTCATATAATTTTTTCTGATGCTTTTCACACACTTAATTTCGTGATTATTGTAAATATGTTATTTTAATTAACTTGGTAGGAAATTAAAACTAATTCAGCTCGTTAAAACTCGCATTTCGTTTTCTATGACATCCCTACAGCAACCATGGCATTTTCCGAGTGTGAGGAACCTTCCGTTACTCTAATGTCGCTTCTTGGGTATCCTACCATAACCCCGATACAACTCCTCGGCTCCTTCAACATCCTTATGAGTTCTATTCTCCACTTTTCAGTTCACTATGAATCGATGATGAAGACACAACAGAGATTTGTTCAGATGTAATGTAGATTGCGTATTGAATGATAAGAATTAAGGTTACAAGAATAGGCCGTTGGCTGTAACCTCTCTCTCTCTCCCGTATTCCTCGTCTCTCTCCCCATCCACTCATCTCTCCATCACATCCATCGATATCTCACAGGACACGTTGGCGGAGAAGATCAAGGTGGGCCGGTACAAGTAGGAAGATGGAGGCGTTCTTCCCTGAGCCACCATCAGGTACGGTAGTAGTGACTACGGTAGTAGCCTATCGATTGGCTAGAAAGTACTGTAATGATGTAATCAATTGCAGAAGATGAAACGGTATCTATATCTACATAGATTACATTGAAGAGACCTGGAAATATGTCACATGTATTAATCTCTATAGAACAATAGATTTTTAACATTGATCAATGTTGGGAATAGGTGAATGCAAAAAAGACGAAAAAGGTTCAGATGATATTTTTTAAAGATGGCCCGACTCGATTCACTCCTTTGAGGATGGCAATGAAAGTGGCAGGGAAGGGAATATGTTGCTCCACCGAAACTCGGATTTATCACGATTTAATTTACTTTTCTGCCAAATGCTCGCAGTGTAAATGCAAACTCAGGTAACTCGATCAAGATCAGATCATACACATTTAGATTCATCTGATACATGATAATTCTCCAATAATGTCTGATCACACTCAAATGACAAATTTTCGACTGCTCAAACTCAGATGTTTTGATATGTGATCAGACAAAATATTCCCAAATGCCTGATTAGATTTTGAATTGCTTCGAGGAGTTCAATCTTGCAGTTATTTCTCTCTTCACTAACCTCAATGGGTGATGATTTCGTCTCTTCATTTTATTTGATGTTTCATCTTTCAAGATAGGACGAATAAATTAGAGACACTTCTTCAATTCTTCACCAGTCATCAGCTAGAGATAACGTGAAATTGAGAAAGACACATCAAGCAGATCAAACATTTGTATCGGTAATTGTAGGCGTTGAATATCACACCTAATGAGAACATTTTCATGCCAGAAGGGATATTCGAATAAGTCTATCAAATCAATTTCAACAAAAATTAGGAAAAACCTTAGTAAAACTGGAAAAAAATAAGCAAAACAGGATCAGATGATATTTCTATCATTGCCCGAGTCGTCTCAGGTCTCTCGCTCTGTCTAACCAGCTAGAGATAATGTGAAATTGAGAGAGTCAGATCAGGCAGATAAAGCATTTTTTAAAAATATTTTTAGGCATTGAAAGCGCAGAAATATTCCGCATAATTAAAACTATTTCAGTGGTTATTTGAATGAGCAATAAAAAATCGAAAAAGGGAAAACATCGGAAACCTGACGAAAAGGTTAATTTAAAATAAGCAAAAGAGATCAGATAATATTTCCACTGACTATTTCGGACTGACATTTACAACGCGATACGAGTCTCTCTCATTTACCAATGCTCTCTCGTCGGTCAGACAGACGAGAGAGTATGCAAATCCTCTGGATGCCTTTGATTGTAAATTTTTTTTGCCTTAGACTTCGGCTAGGAGTAGTCTTCTGATCCCATTGTTTCATTCAAAAGTGTCATGGTTATCTCTTCGATCTCCCCCAAAATCTATTTGTTCATGCCTATTGACCCTCGGAGAAAGCATTTGGACCCTCAATGTTCCCTCGCTACCATTCCCATTGTGGTTGACGCTGCTGCCCCACACCACGGAATATATCGTTCCGTTCCAATCTATCGTGTATCGTCCGGAATTAAAATTCCGACGCGAGCACCGAAAATTTGGTTTTTTATCAAATTTTCCGGTACAAATTCGAAAACGCTCAAAACACTCTTAAATATGTCGTGTTTGTGCTTGATCGATTCCTAAATTTCGGCTTGACCGGGTTATTAAGTTTAAAAATAATAAAATATTTTAATTAGTCAATTAAACGAGTTTAAAGTTTTCAAAAACTTACTGCGTTTAGCAAGTTTTGAAATTTTGAAAGGCCTAAAATTTTAGGCGACTTTTTCTTTTTTCGTGATTCTCTCTGCTATCGACTCGTTTTGAACCGTTTTTGTGCGGATTTTTATTACGTTTTTTTGTTCAAATAATTGAGCGTATTGAGCAGTTCAAAACGAGTCGATAGCAGAGAGAATCACGAAAAAAGAAAAAGTCGCCTAAAATTTTAGGCCTTTCAAAATTTCAAAACTTGCTAAACGCAGTAAGTTTTTGAAAACTTTAAACTCGTTTAATTGACTAATTAAAATATTTTATTATTTTTAAACTTAATAACCCGGTCAAGCCGAAATTTAGGAATCGATCAAGCACAAACACGACATATTTAAGAGTGTTTTGAGCGTTTTCGAATTTGTACCGGAAAATTTGATAAAAAACCAAATTTTCGGTGCTCGCGTCGGAATTTTAATTCCGGACGATACTTTTTTCGCCACTTTCGCATCGTATTTCCACGCAGGATATTTTGTTTTTCCTATTTCTAAAGCAATATCCGATTATGATAGCGTGATGAGAAGTGATTTCCAAAAAGCCCCTGGCAGTACACAAGTGGAAGAAGGAAGAGCCCAAGCATGAGAATCATCGCTGAAAATGGTAGGGGAGGGGGGGGGTAAGAAGGAAGTAATTCGAATGCGACAGCGATAGGTATCTCGAGAAAGAGCAAAGGGAGGGGAAAATAGCTGAAAAATGAGTGGTCTGACACTGAACTAATGGGGAAGAAAGGGCGAGAATATTCTCCTCACTTATACAACGTTTAGATCACCTCAAAGTGAGTCTATTCATTCTCTCCGATTGGCAAAAGTGCGACTGTTTCTTGAAGGTATCCACTTCTCTGTCTGATTAATTGCTTCGTGGAATGGAGTTCAGCAGTTGTTTCTTTCCTCACTAGCGTCAAGGGGTGAAGAATTCGTCTCTTAATTCCATTTGCTGTTTCGTCACTCAAGATAGTGCGAAGAAGTAAGACTTCTTCAATCCTTCACTACACAGCAAGTCAGAGAGGGAAAAAAACCTCATTTGCGTGGCGGCGCTCTTCCGAGTCATTCCTCGCCGCGCGACAGCGAAACGCGGTGTGAAATGAGGGGTTTTTTCCAAGGTTTTCGAGACATTTGCTCTTGCTGCTACCGAATGAGATCGAAAATGAAAATTCGGGCTTGGAAGCTTTGTGGACAAAGGGTTTGGTGAGGACCCTGTGAAGGTCCGGGGTTGATAACTTCATTTCCCGAGGAGGAGAGGAGCTCGAGGTGCCGAAAACTGCTGTTTTTCGTCATTTTCGAGCAATTTTCGTGACGTTTGCTCTTGCTGCTACCGAATGATGAGCGCATCCATCCTGATCAGAGACGAGAAAACGCGTCGAGGAAATAATGATAAGCAAAACGCAAATAAGCAAAACGGATCAGAGAGCATTCTTAATCATTGCCCGAGTCGTCTCACTCCTTTTGGGCTCGAACGGTCAAGGAACTTTGCCATCATCTCCGTTGTGGATCCGAACCAGCGGGGCTCGGCCGTTAGACTAGCTCACTATCCACTACGCCATTAGGGTAGTTGAAAGCGGACGGTAGGAAAGTGATATGTTGCACCGGCGGTGCCTATCCCGTATAAGGAATCAATCACAGATTGATAGTAGCTGTATCTCCATTTCACTGACTATTTCGGACTGACATTTACAACGCGATACGAGTCTCTCTCATTTACCAATGCTCTCTCGTCGGTCAGACAGACGAGATAGCATGCAAATCGAGGAGAGGCGCGCGCTGATTTATAGACCCCTAACCCTCTAAATCATTGACTTGAATAGACTTTATAGGGGGGAGGATGAGAAGCGCAAAGAACAAAGAGAATCATACTATATCCTTCAGGATGCATTTGATTGTAAATTGAATGGTTTGCTCAGACTTCGACTAGAAGTAGCCTTCTAATCCCATTATTTCGTTCAAAACAATTACCTTTATCCCCTTCACTTCTATCAATACTCTTTTTGCTCTAATCCATCTTCTCTTCAGTAATTTCTTGTCTGTTGGGCCCGCTAGGCTATACACTTCTCACCTATTATCTTTTAGATGTATTACCTTTCATCACAGGTGTCAAGATTCCCTCTGGCCCTTCTGACTTGCGCACTACGCCTATTAGTCATTGACCCTGGCCTCCTCCACTATATCTCTCTTCATTTGAAGGAAGGCATTCAAAAAAAAACTGTGCTCCAATCAAATTTCTCGTTTGTTCCTTCATTAGAAGCAATCAAAACTCTGTTGACCGTCGGCGAAATGATCTGGTCCCACAATGTTCCAGAGAGGCGAGAGAGAGAGAGCATGGGAAATTGAGAGAGTCAGACCATCCCCTTGTTCAGTGTAATAAACAGCGCAACAGTATCTTCTCCCTTCTCCCTTGACTGTTGGTTGTTGATTGATGAGTGCCATTCCCATCCCCTTCCATCTTTCCTTCCTTTCCTTCCTTTCTTGGATGATCAGACACTATCAATTCCCCTTGCTCTCTTCTTTCTCTGATCGGCTGCGAAATGAGAGGGTCAGAATTCTGACTTTCGAAATATTGCTTTTATCCCCAGTTATCTCTAAAAAGTTGTTGATTCATTCTTTGACATTCTCCCCCCATTTGAACCAGTCTCTTCTACTTTTCCCTCCTTTTTCTTCTTTGAAATTCACTATGTCAACAAGGAGTGACTAATCGACACTCGCCTCACTGTTTTCGAATGATTTCTTGCCTGTCAGTCTGAGTAAAATTATGCTAAATGGGGTCGCAAATGTCTTCTTCATTATCTTCACATTTTGTGCCGCTTTGTCTGATTCTCTCACTTTCCTATGATCTCTCGCTTCTCTGACCGACGAGAGATCATTGTGAAATGAGAGAGTCAGACAATTTTTCTCCTTTACAGTGCGTTGTCATGACTTCGATAAAGATTGAGATGAATAAGGATGATGATGGAGTCAAGTTTGTCGGTCAAAAGAAGAAGAGAATTCAACATGATAACGAGGTAATTTAGAAGATTACTGTAGCGAGACAGGTTTTCTGAATATTAAATTATTTCCGATCTCATCTGGCAACACCAATTCTAATCAATCTGATGGAAATGGATCAAGACTCGAGACCAAGGCAATCATCCGTTTTCTACAATTTCTGAATACTGAATTCCTAATTTTCCCCTCATTTCTTTCGATTTTCAATAAAATACCAATAGACATATTCTCGATTTCAGCCTGCCCTCATCATACAGCCAACAATCTCTATTCCTTCCTCTTCTCCCCCCTCCCTCTCCATTCTCCCACCAGTGAAACTCGAGAGACCCCCACAGGGCAGAACGGATCTATTCGAACTCTCTCCCCTTCCCAGTCCGGAAAGGGAGATTACGGTAGCTACAGCACCCATCGGAACTCTTCCCACTCTCTCGACCGTCATTTCCATTCCTCAATCCATTCCTTCGACGGTATCTTCTCATACTCTCAACCCTCAAGCCTCTTCTTCTTCCTCCCCTCCCTCCCCCCATCTCCTCACTGCGAAACTGAAGAGACGACCTTTGGGTCGGACAGATCTATTCGAAATCTCACCCCTTCCCAGTCCAGACAGGGAGATTGGGCAGGTTGAATCGGTTGAACTCATCCATTCCCCGTCTCTTTCGACCCCATCAACTCATTCGATCACAGCTATACCCGTATCCCCTCTGGCCGATCCACTCCCTTCCACCTCCCATCCTCTATCTTCAATCCCATCGTTGGCTGTCCATGCGACAGTTCCTGAGACCGTTGCGACCCATGCAGCAACCCCTGCCCTCACCCTTCCATCCACTCCGTCCTCCCTCGTGACCATTCCCATTGTGGTGGATGCTGCTGCCCTTTTCCCGCTCTTCGCTCGTTTCATGGCAGAAAATCCGATGGCCGGGATTATTCAAACCAATCCGAAGCGAAATACGAAAGTGGAGGTGGTCAGTCATTTTTATGGTTAGCAATTTGAATTGAATTAAGTTCAATATCAGAATCATGTGTGGTGAGAGTTAGGACACATGCTGATCACTTCTGGCAATTTGAATGATCAATGTGATCCTAAAACGATAATTTCGCACAGTCATCCCTTCTTTGTTCATTATCTAGAAACATCATAGAAATAGATAGAGGCGTATGTGCATTGGGTACAGAAAAATGATCGTTGTTCTATCATCACCATAAATTCCCTACAGATAACAATCGATGACGAGGAAGACAATGTGATGAATCAAACTGTGGAATCCGATCAAGGAACGACTGATTTCATACAGGAAGAGGTATGATCTTGGGCTGACAGGATGAAGAATCCGCCTCTTCATTCCCTGTTTAGACCAAGCAAATTGAAGATCACTACTAAAATATAATCTTTTTTTATAAATTAAAATTTATTGAAATTGAAATTGATAGCCAAACTCGATAAAGAGGGATCACTGTATCTTTTCAGGACCTAATGCAAAAGTCGACCGGAGATGAAGAGACTATTGAAGATCCCCAATTGGCTGCACTGATGAGATCGCTTAGTGAGGAACAGAAGGTTTCGAAGCTTCGCTTGGGTTATTCCCCGAATATTTCCCATGATAAAACACATTTGCAGAGACAATTGATGCCATTCTTGCGTGGCAGAGGGCTGCAGCAGAATGAGGTTGGTAGTTTATTGAGCCACTAGATGCATGCAGATTCATTGAATCAGCTTTGAAAGCAGTCAAGCAATCAGCATGTTTAAATTATCTAGTCTACCCTAAAAGGTGGTTAGATTCGGTTAGTGTGAGTTCAGACTAATCCAATGTATCAGTAATATCGCAATGTCAATTCTTGCAGCCGGCTGCAGATTCTTCAGCTGCATCTGCTGTACTTTCAAAGCTGCAGCAGCAATCTACTTCGAGATCGTATAAGAATGGTAAAATTTGCTTCATCTTATTGTTTAGATACTTTAGGATGAAAGACGCAATGGTTCTGTATTATCTACTATGGCAATGATAGAAATCGATCTAAGATTGATACCTAAGGCAACAATAATCTGTGAAGAAAATGAGTGGGTCCACTGATAATGATATCGTTTCAGAGTACAACTTCTGGAAGGGAAAAACCACAGGGAAGAATACAAAATGCCCGAGATGCTCAAAGCATGCTGGAAAATGTTCAGTGCTGAGAATTGCGCACTACATCAAGGTAAGAAAACTTGTGATTTCGAGAAATCGACATTCCTTTTGAATTAAAACACGCCTTTCATGGTGAGCAATTGCGATTTCTATTCGGCATTTCCGTATTGTTCACTAAACAATTCGTCTCTGCATATCGTATGCTTGTTATTCTTACTGGTGAGAGAATACGAGGAATGAAGAGCGGGATTCTTCAACATGACATCTCTAATTTTATACTTTCCCCCTTGTTGAGATGCGAAAAGTCTGAAATTACCGAATATTTTATAGTAAGAACTCTGAAGCCAAATCTATCGAATTTCAGTTCCACTACGATGTGTATTATGGAAAGATACGGACCAGTGAGGCTGAACGATGGATGGGAATGAGGTTGGGAAGTGCCAACGCTTCGCTAGGTAAGCTAATCAAGAATTAGACTCTTCATTGCGGGTAATGAAGAATTAGACTCTCCACTCAATCTGAGTGGTGTTCAAACAAATCAAATACTCGATTTATTTGATTTTTTTAATATTATTGTTTTCATTTCAGAGAGAGCGTGTCTCCATTGCAATGGACAGACTTTGTTCAAGGGAAGGAATATTTTACTCGAGCACATCCGATCGGTGAGAGGTTTATTCAATTATTCTATCAACATCATTTTAATTTTAAGGTACATCCTGAAGAATTTACAAAGTTCAAAGATGACTACGATAAGAGCTATCGATTGATTTCCCCTCTCGCCTCATACTTCCAAAGATCGTGATTATCAGATGAAGAAAATGAAGAGCTTACACTATCTTTCAATCTTCAATCTCCACTTCTGTAATTTCTCACAATTATGAGGAATGAAGAATCCGTCGCACATTGCACCCTCCTTCTTCTATTCTCTTTCGTTTTCTCTGCCCGTTCGACTTATACCTTCACATTCATGTATCTTTTCGAGAGATTGCATTCGAAATAAATCAGTTACTGATTCTAACTGGAGTGACTGTTTGAGTAATAATTTGGCGTTCTTTAGGAACTATTTAGTTCAATTTTGGAAGAATGGGGTCAGGCACAGATGGGTAGAAGGAATCTCTTCATTTCTCACAATCTACAACGAGGCAGATAGGTGAGATATCGCACAGACTTCGTTGAACTCGGATGAGCGGCCCATGTGTGACTTCCGGATGATTTGTGTGCATTACTTGTTTTGCCCCCTCTGTAACATGGCTCAAAAAAGATCTATCACAATATTCAATCCTAATTCATTTCACTGATTTGTCCCACTTCTAATTACTACTGTCTCAGTAATTTCATCCTAGTTTTCTGTTTGCTAAGTTGACATTTTGGAAATAAACTTTTTGTTCGTTTTTAGGAAGAGCTCGACACATAACACTGTTCTCTACAACAAACGACACAGAAAAGCAGTGACTCATTCGAATTCAAACAGTTACACAAAATGGGGGATCGTTTCCAGTCAACGATCGAAGGCCTGCTGTTTATTTGCAAATGGTGATGAATAATAAAATCGATTTCGAGGGGGAATACTTTATTAGACAGTACTTATGATTTATTATCAGTCTTCAAATGTATAATAGAAAGCGTTGTGAAATACACGATCAAATCGTGATGAATAAACTAACAATGATTGATTACATTTACTCTTCATGGCAACTTCTTCGTCATTTCAACTATTTCCATTCCATTCCTCTGTGAATTCGAATATACATCATTTCGCTTCCTCAGTTCACTGAAAATACGGCTATTAAAACGAGGCTCGGACTCGAGTCTTCGAAAAGGCCTGTCAAATGCACGCCTTATGCCCGACACTAATTTGTACTCATGTGTGCAAAGCAATCGAATTCCTTTGCTACACATCGTTTTCTACGTCAGGGATTCTCAGATTCTTATAGAAAAACTTGATATAACGGCATAGAAAACCACCGCACCATTGTTTCTTCTTCTTTTCGTAATCCTCCATCATATCCCGCAGAGACATTGAGACCAATCGTGCTAAGACACAAACAGGTAGCGTGAAATCGCGTGCTCCGATAAATAGAGATGTCCAATCTATTTCCATCAACCGTATTCCTCCCAGACCGTATCTACTTACTCCTTCAACTATCTATTTCACGTTATCGATATAATCGATTACCGGTTTCTATTTTACTTCCAAGTGGGCCTACATCCACACCTGTCTTTGTCTCTGTCCCTTCGCTCTAGGCTGGTTGGACGGACCATTTCTCTGGCAGTGAGGCAAGCAGGGATCGACCAGCAAGCCCTTGCACCCGGTGGGCATCGAACCTGCGAGCGTCGGGTGCCAATCCGACGGCTTACCGCCTGCGCCACCGTTGCCTCGAGAGACATGCTCGGAGGAGACATAGACTAGGGGAACCCTTCTCTCTCCCTCTCCAAGCCCGGCACGAAATCGGTATCGATCCTCTCCCCCTCCCCCATGCCGGCATCCTATGTAAATCGACCCAAAGACAAGACTCTTCTGCCGAGTTCCGAGGCCGAGTTGTCATCCCTACTCTATATTACACAACTAGCGTCCTTCGAACGCTTCGTGGTTTTTTTCAGGTCTTTCAGTATCTAATTGTAAGTAACCCTGGTAAAACAAAATATCCACATATCGATTCCTAATGTCACCGAAAGTGAATATCCCCAAATCATGTGAACACAATGTCTAACCTGGTTGCAGAACTCGCATTATTTTGTCGAGGCCTTTCGACATTCAATGCTTCTTGCTGAAATGATATTTCAAGATAATATAGAGGAAAAATAATGACTAACCACATCTCTGACAATGCTCTTGGAACGAGTTCGTAGACATACAGGGCTCAATTCAGTTGGCTCAGTTATATCCGATTGCATCTCTACCGTGGAAATTTTGGAAGGTGTACAAATTCTAAAATAGAAGGAAATATGACACTCGTCAATTATAATTAGCTCATTATGCAATTAAGCTCCCATTTACTTGACCACCTAGACGAAAGTGCCAGAGAAACTCTCTAGAGAAGAAACGTAGAATTTCTAACCTGGTTGCAGAACTCGCATTATTTTGTCGAGGCCTTTCGACATTCAATGCTTCTTGCTGAAATGATATTTCAAGATAATATAGAGGAAAAATAATGACTAACCACATCTCTGACAATGCTCTTGGAACGAGTTCGTAGACATACAGGGCTCAATTCAGTTGGCTCAGTTATATCCGATTGCATCTCTACCGTGGAAATTTTGGAAGGTGTACAAATTCTGAAATAGAAGGAAATATGACACTCGTCAATTATAATTAGCTCATTATGCAATTAAGCCCCCATTTACTTGACCACCTAGACGAAAGTGCCAGAGAAACTCTCTAGGGAAGAAACGTAGAATTTCTAGTGGAAGCACTGCTGGGCTATATCCCCGCTAGACCGTTAGGCTGCGGGGCCCCGCAAGAGAAATTGGCAACTATTCGCGGAGCCTCCTGCCATCTAGCGGGTATTTGCCCACCAGTGGCTCAAACACTGTACTTGGTACGGTAGGTGCATGGCTATTCTCTAGCGAGAATTGCGTTAAACGGAAGACGCTGCATAGTAGGGTTGGCTAGCCACGCAAGATTGCAAGAAGCTGTACCTACCAGAATAGAGTAAGGGATCGCAGCGGCAGAGAGAGCGGCAGAGAGAGCGGCAGAGAGGCAGAGAGCGTGAGCGGCAGAGAGCGGCCAGAGATGCATTGACGAAGTCGTTGACCAAGCCCTCTGCAATGATCAAATTGTATGCCGCTATACACGTTAAAATGGTCTCCAGGGCACTCGGTCGAATGAGAAATTAATGTGAATATTCCTGAAATATTCCTATTCCTGCATGAAATATTCCTGAATATAGAATATCGAATTAAATGAAATATAGAATGCGAAGTAATCATGCAACTGTTCCCAAGTGTTCCCTAGAAATACAAAAAAAAATCTGTAAGAGCTGTAATATATAAGGGAAAAAGATAAATAAAGAGAAATCAATACCTCATTGTAATCGTGAATTCTCTTATCTTCGATGAGAAGAACAATATCACTTATGTTGTTAGGTACCAAAAATATGTCCGGATCAGTAATCAGGTCACCACTTAAAATTAATCATATACAGAGATCAGTTACAGTTACAGAAGATGTAGCAAATATATTACGGTCATTTGCATAACTAACACTACAATGCAGAGATCAAATACAGTGATCCGATTCCACTTTGAAGAAAGGTGTTCCACAGTGGTCCACTATGGAACATTTTTTCCACTTTTTTTCCACTTTGCTAATTTTTCATTGAAATAAGCAATTAAACTGGGTCAACTTGTGCTCATTCTCTTCCTTTTGTATTCTTTAAACGATTTGTGAAAAAAATTACTTAAAAATATCCATTTTCATAGTTTATTTACGTTTCCACCCGAATGCGATTTTCGGAGTGTGGAAAGGTGGTTTTTGGCATAACCCGGCTACCGTAATCCGGTCGGCGCTGCTTTGTATGTTGTTCAGCTTTCCTGGAGCTTTTATTCAAGAAATCTGTAATGATTAGTTGTGAATTTTATCTATTTAGTGAATTTGGGCATTGAAGCTCCAGGAAAGCTGAACAACATATAAAAAGCAGCTGCCGACCGGATTACGGTAGCCGGGTTATGCCAAACACCACCTTTCCACTCTCCGAAAATCGCATTCGCGTGGAAACGTAAATAAACTATGAAAATGGATATTTTTTACGTATTTTTTTCCCAAATCGTTTAAAGAATACAAAAGGAAGAGAATCTGCACAAGTTGACCCAGTTTAATTGCTTATTTCAATGAAAAATTAGCAAAGTGGAAAAAAAGTGGAAAAAAAGTGGAACAAATGTTCCACAGTGGACCACTGTGGAACACCTTTCTTCAAAGTGGAATCGGATCACTGTACTACCGTCAAAAGGACCTATGCTTGCCACACTTTGAGCCTAATTTGAAAAAAAATTAAAGAAAAACAAACCACCATTACACAAAACTAGAGAAAAAAATAAGAAACCTAACCACAACATGCCCAATAACCTTCAAAATGTGTAAAAGCAAGCCACAATTTAAGTTTCATGACATGAGTATTTGACCTCTGCTACAATGCCTGAATAAAAACAAACCATTGTGCATTGAAATAGTTTAATTACGATATCCAACCTCAAAGTCCTTATTCTCCATATGTCCACTACACAGTTCAAGTGTGCGTCCGAGTTCTCGATTCTCATCTTCCCAGTCGATCAATTCCAATGACTTTCCTTTATTGCGCTGCAGCAAGCGCGAATACCGCTGAAATTTAATATTACCGTAACTGTGTCATTCAAGCTATAGACAGAAGATAAGCTACCATAATAGCCTTTGTAGATTACCGGGTCTAAATTGACGCGAAACCAGGAAGACTTTGGCCTCTCGATGGAATAGTAGGATACCGACTGAATCGCGATGAGAAGTGACGACGAATTGTTGTTCATTTCCTGCCTGCACAAGTTATTTCTACTTTTCTACAAAGGAACTAATACATCTTATTAAGCAGAACAAAAACCTCCTTCCCGTTCGTGTTAAATTTCAATTAGGGATAGTTTCGCAAGAAAAATGACCGAGTCAAGAGGAGGCAAGATTCTTGCTTCACGATCAATGGTTCTTGGTAAATTTCTGGCAGAGAGTGGACATAGAGGAAGTGACGAAGTTGAATACCACGGTATCTGCAATGATCGAATAGGTAAAGATGAAATCATCTCATTAATTTATGCACTTGCTTCATGCGGGAGATCACTGCGTGACAGGTGATTGTTCGGTGCTGTGTCGGTTAAGAACCATCGGATGAGAACCGCCAAAAAATTGTTCTCCGTGTGTGATGTTTAGAAATACTAAGCCAATCAAAAAAAATTTTGGTTCTTAACCAGTGGGTTCTCATCCGACATAGTACCAATTATTCAAGGCCAATTCAGTATGTAAGGCATAATCTCTGCGGTAAAGTAGGCTCGAAATATCGCGAATGGTGAACTCGATCGAATGATAAAATATGGAGGAATGATGCAATCCGGCCTACCTTATCGAGAGACAAAATCAGAAGGTGTTGAATAACCAACCAAACTTCACGTCAGTTGTGACCGCATAGTGCACTCCGTATACCGTACCAGCCAGAAGAAACCAGAAGAGACTGTAATGACAGGATGGCTAACTTATCAACAACAACAACAAAATATACTTCAACACTACTTTAGAAGACCAGAATGGCAATTTATTGTTAGCTTCATTACGCAATGGCTGAGTTATCTTGTTAGATTAGGCAATATAGGCATATTCTGGCATTTCATATAGGCATATTCTGGCATATTCTAAAATGGTACCAAATAAACATTACGGCAAGCTTCTTTTTTCGGAGTCTTCTCCACTGTTCTCGATAAAGAAGTGAACAATAAGGAGAACAATTGCAGTCGAGATCATCAAATCCTCACATTCGGCGATCGAGCCTGAACATTCATGAGCACAGGTGAGATAGAAAAGTTCCTTCTAACATCCGCAAATAAAGATCTGTCGCCTTGTAAAAAAGGTGACAGTTAATCAGTGCCCATGCGGGCATCCGTAATATTAAACTGGTCACCTCCGTTCATGTTAGAGAAGAAATTCCATCGAATCTCACACGAATTGTAGTTTGATTTTTCTGAAAAGAGCGAAATAGAGTAATGAAGTGTTTGTGTAATTAACCAACCAATGGGACAGAGGGATAAAAGGCGCTCAATTTATCCTCCACACTGGTCAGTTTCGGACTCATGGTCGCCATCTAAATAAACAAGACAGTAAATAAAGTTAATAAATCTGTCAGTGATGTAAATACCTGATCGCATAGAGTGACGATAGATTGTGACTCCTTCGGTTCACTCGATACACAACAATATCCTTGCCCTCCTTTGAGTCTATGATTTTCTTCCTTCAGTGTTCTGATCTTAAAACAACTGTTTATCGAGGAGAATGG
Source organism: Pristionchus exspectatus (assembly GCA_911812115.1). Lineage (NCBI taxonomy): Eukaryota > Metazoa > Nematoda > Chromadorea > Rhabditida > Neodiplogasteridae > Pristionchus > Pristionchus exspectatus. The sequence goes on along the minus strand of OU461582.1, from coordinate 336,830 downwards.
GAAATTAAGCAAATATTCCAATAGAAACCTCTCTATTCTTTAGTGCTAACCATGGGTATCCATTGATGCGGTAAACGGCCGAAAACTGCACGAATTGGCCCTCTTTCCATTCCTCAACCACCATCGAGATTGTTGAGGATTCTGCAAACAAGATACATAACGCTTGGTGAATATTGAATGTGTTAAAACTAATAAAAAACCCCCGTCTACCTTTGCTTTTCTTCGCTGGAGGAGCTGCTATTATTTCGCTCTTCTCCACCTACGCATCACTGAATCGATCAAATAAGGAAGCACGCATAATTATATTCTCATCATTATAGATTGTCGATCGTTGAATAAATCATCTGAAATTAAGTCATCTCCTCTCACTCATTCATTGCTCTATTGCACTGCTATCCCCTCTATTGCTACGTAACCATAGCTAATATTAAGGATAGTGCACATTCAAAAATAGGCAAAAAAATCAGACACCAACGGTGCCGTACTGTCTAGACGGTCGATATAATCGACTACCGGGTAAGCTCTTTAGCTTCAACCAAGAGGCATCAAACAGCGTACGCCTTGTACCACCTAGCCTCAGGGTTTCCACTATCTGTTCAGCCCCAACAACCAATTCTGCTCCTGGTGCGCAAGTTAGGTTGGGGGTGTGGCAGTTGAGGCAAGTTTTGTCGGTCGACCAGCAACCTCCTGTCACCGGTGGGCATCGAACCTGCGGGCGTTGGATTGCCAGTCCAACGACTTACCGCCTGCGCCACCGTTGCCTCGAGAGACATGCGCTAGAGAGTGATAGACTAGGCTAGGGAAGGGGTCAGGAAGGGCACAAGGGCACACGAACAACACCGAACGCATTGAATTAGCAGGAAGACTAGCTAGAAAGTGATTAAATAGGTGGTACAACCGAGACAATAAGTACGCGATTTCTTTCTCTATCTACAGAACAAACAGGTTCTGATACGCTTTAGGATAGCAGTTTAAAGCAAGCGCAAATCCAATAGTTAAAAAAAAAAAAAAGAAACAACAATCTATTATAAGGTTTGTTGCATTTGGGCCATTTTCTTATTTTATCGTGAACACTCAGATTAAGCATTTTCAACGTTCAGAGGGTAAGGTCAAACGGTAAAGGTCTTTCATTCAACGTAAAGACACGAAAATTGATGACCCAACTGTGAAAAGTGCAAGTTGCGATCCACGCCCAGAAGTGTAACTCTAGATTGATTTTCTCGTGAAAGCCGTTATCTTATAATTTCCCGTGGACAAGAAGCGAGAAAATGAACCTTGTACAATATCGTAACTCCTGAGAAGAACAATGAATTCCTCAGAGAACGTTTGTCGGGTTGGTAGAATGATATCCATTCCGATAGTCTTGTCTTCTGGGGTGGTATTCTTCTTCAATTTTCGGATAGGCCGAAATTTTAGGCTGGCCGAATATTTCGGCTGATGGCCGAAAATTTGAAGGTTTTATTTTGTGAGCTTGAGCAAAAGTCTCTTAGATAGTGGGGTTCGAACCATCAACGGTTGTTTACCAATCCATCATTCTTCCACTGCGCCATTCGGAATAGGATCATTCTACTCTCAACCTTTTACTAATACCCTTCATTCTCTTCGTCAATGTGGCGAATTAGCGGCGTAGTGCGTGTCAAGAATTCGACAAATTCAATTATCATTTCGAAAAATGAGACAGTACCCCGGACTTGACACTAAAGAATCACTAAGGACTAGGATTAGCCACTTGCCTTATTACTTGCGCACATCCTGGGAGACGGAAAACAAAATGTATGCATATGTATGTATTGCTGCGAACCTATCTGCATATAACGAGTATCTATATACCTAGAATAATCTCACAGTTTCTAACTTTTGGCACAATGCTCCTATTGTTGGTATTTTGTAGTTACCATTTCCCATCAATGGCAATGAAAAGTTTGGTCCAAACAACTCCTAACATTTACTGAACCTTTGCTTGAAAAAGTTTGGTCGAAATCTAGGCCGAAATTCATTCCGAAATTTGATCAATTTCCTTTGTTCTCGCCCAATTTATTTGGGCGATCGAAATTGAACGCCGAAAATTGTAAGAGAAAATTCGGCCGAGATTCGGTTCATTTTCGATTTCGGCGAGGCAAAATCATTTTCGGCCGCCCGCTCCACGAAGATCGGTGAGCCGAAAATGATTTCGACAAGCCGAATTTTTTTTCGGCTCGGCCGAAAATGAAAGAAGAATACCACCCCTGGTTCAACATCTATTGAATCTTCACTACCTTCGCTTCCTTCTTTACTTCTTTCTCCTCATTCACTTCGGAGATTATCTTCCTTTTTCCTCCTTCTTTCTATACTGCAAATAAAATGGTATTGATTAATGCCATAGACCATGGAACATAATATAAAAGAATCTGAAACGACCCGGAGGCATCGGTCAACCATTCACCTGTGAAAGTTAATTTATTTATAAATTCATTCAATGAATCAAAGTGATTGTGGAGAGCGAAACACGTGATATAAGAAAGAAGAAATTACTAATATTTAGATAATATTGGGAGTGGATACCCATACATAGGTTACCGTAATAAAGCATTGCTCCAAAAACAACTTTATCGATTCTTTAATGCAACAAGATAGCCAAGAAGAACAACAAACGAAGTAGCACAACAACGAGACAAGATAAACTATGAAAATGCAGGGAGAAGGAGATTTCTTTCTAGCACTCAACAATGAATTACTCGGTGGGATAAACCTTGAGATCGACCTCCATGATTATCGAATCATCCTTGACATAGTCATTCAAAGGATTGAGAAGATCCTGAAATGCTGCATTAGTATGTACATTCCATCTATGCCAATTCGCACCCCCCCCCCCCTGATTTGCGATTTACGATACGTCTTTTTCATCACTCTTTGCTTTGCAGAAATATATGAAACGTACACTTTAGTACTAGCTGAATCAAATAATAAAAATTTCTTTTCCTTTACCTCGAACGTAATATACTTGTTTAGCCCCCAACTAGGATTCACAGAAGTGAATATGGCGCCATTCGAGCCTCTCGAATGAGGATGTCCATTGGAGCCATGATGAATTAATTTCATTTTGAATTGAGTAGAGCAGGACCAGGATCTGAACAAAATTAATCTTTGTTGCCTCATTTCAATGTTAGTCTGCAAAGGCATGAATGTACAAATGATATGAACTTGACTAGTTTAACACGTGCGCAACAATTTCAGCAATACTCTTTCTTTTATTCTTTTTCATATCGTTATAAAGATATAAACAACCTGATGTGCCTGATAAGACTTGAGAAACTAACTGAGGAATAGGGTCTGAGGTAATCTGCAGAAACGCAGCGAGATATTTCTTGTCACCAAACATAGTAGTGCGAACGAAGATAGCCCTGCAATATGAGGATGTATCACATCTCAGTATCCATCACTCACCAGTCCATTCCAGCTACTTCAACTGAACTTGAGCACGTACGCGTCTCAGTCAGCTTCGAAATCTCCGTGAATCTCGCACGAATGAATGTATTATTCATCTTTAAAAATATTTGGACAAAATACAAAATTATTTAAAACTAACGTCATGGAAGTGAGACTTCAGATCGAGATTCATCTTCTCAAATTTCTCAACCATCGTGTTCTGAAACGTATTAGTTGACAATATGATATAAAGACAATTTTAATGCTTCAAATACAATAATGATGTGGCAACTTGCGGAAGCAGTTAATAAATCGGCATTTTCCTCTCCTTTTTTCTTAAGCGTATTTGCGATATTATTGATCTGCAATGATATCATAAACCACCGATGTTATTGCTTCTTGACTGGATGAAGTAACTGGTCTTCAATCGAAAAAAAATTACAAATATACATGTGGCTGCCGAGAAATATAAGGGAATACAACGTATACAACGTATATGTAGAAAGAATGATAGTGTAAAACTAAGATTTTAGTTTTGCAATCACATATATGAAAAGAAGATTGAGTACCTTATTTTGAAATGAAGCCAAGCCATTCAATTTCGATGCAATCTTCGAATTCAACTCGTTCTGTCAAAAAATTCTCATCAACGTATAAAATGGAAGTAAATCACCTGATAGACAGCGGATTCGGTCCGAACCTTCGCCAGTTCGACTTCCAATTGTCTAATCTGTAGAGGTACAATGTATATTAAGGATATAAATGAGCAACCTTTGCGGTCTCCGCCTTCAGACATTTCTTGAGCTCGTCTGATTCTGTCTTCGATTTCGTTGCCATATCTTTCAACTCCTTCTGGAAACACTTTTTTCGTAGAAACAGTTAATGAAATAATCCGCTTACCTTGTATCGATTCCTCTCTCTATATACTATATGAAGTACCTATATAGAATTTTCGATTCATAACTTTTAGCGTCAGAACTTTTTGGCTTACTCTTCAAGGGCCAGCAAGAGAAATGCAAGCCGCGGGGTTCGAACCAGCGGCTCGCGCGCATAGACGCGCGCCGTGTGCCACTTAGCCACGGGGGAGTTTAGGAGAGAGGCCAGGAGGTGCCTTATGACGAGTGCCGCGTCAGAGGGAGGGGTCGAGGTGATTTCGGCCAAAGTGCGACTTCCAGTTTCGGGTGTTTTGGCTTGATTTTGATGCGGTTTTGAACTGCTTTGGTCTTTTCTTGCCAAGGCAGGTGGTTTGCGAGCAAATCACGATTTTTGGAAGTCTCGCTTGCCTGTGGTGTGCGTTTGCACTCTAAATGTTGGTTTCCTGTGGTCCGGTTTGTTTCAATTGATGCCAATTACACTTGATAAATCGAATTTACATCTATGGACACCATCTCAGTCGATAAAGCCCACATAATCGGTCGATAAAAGGTTGAAAGTTGTGTTTGAAAAGATGAGTGCCAAAGTTGCTATTTATGGACAATTCGTTGTGATTTACTGTGCCCGATTGCTTCCATGCATCCATTAGCAACTTCTGACTGCGAAGAAAAGTCAAAAAAATAAGTACTGAAAGTTGTTGCATCAAAATTTTGAAAAGTCAAAAATTCAGGTTAAAAATCTGACCGACCGTACAACGCGTGTCCCACTTGAGCTCATGCGTCGCGTGTCGACTACTGTAGGAAACTTCCAGAATTTCCAATTTCCATTTCGACTTTTCCTTTTTTCCTCTTTTTCGCGGTTTCTTTTGTTTCTATTCGATTATTCCCATTATTTATATTATTTTTTTGCAGGACGGCTCATGTAATTGGTCGCGCGCCTACTGCTTGAGATGCGGGTTGGCATGATGGAAGGAAGATTAAGAGGAGATTTTTGCGAATATAATTGATGCAGGGAAAGGTGAGTTGGTTTTCGCCGGTTGCCAATTGTAATTGTGTGCTTTGCAGGAACGGGTATTTATTGTGCAGGCCGCTCGATTGGGTCCTCCTTTCCTTCTATTCTATTGTTCTATGCGAAGATTTCTTTCCAATTCGCCGATTGCGTCAATGCCAACAAGTAACTACTGTTTTAAGGGCTCTGCCCTATGCCATTGCTGCCCCATTTCGTCATATATTGAAACTGCTCACCGGGTGAATGGAGGAATCGAGTTTCGTCATGTTAATGCTTTGATTTCAGGCTCGGGTAGTCATTGTGCACGGAATCTAATTCCGTTTCGGATGCCATCAAGAAAGCGCCAATAACTCTTTCATATCGACTGACCTATTGCTGTTGCCATCAAGTAAGCACCTTTTTAAGAGCTCGGCTTGAGTTTGCTCATGTCACTGCTGTCCCATTTCGTCATGTATTGAAACTGCTCACCGGATGAATGGAGGCCTCGAGTTTCGTCATGTTAATGCTTTGATTTCAGGCTCGGGTAGTCATTGTGCACGGAATCTAATTCCGTTTCGAATGCCATCAAGAAAGCGCCAATAACTCTTTCATATTGACTGTTGACTGACCTATTGCTAATGCCATCAAGTAAGCACCTTTTTAAGAGCTCGGCTTGAGTTTGCTCATGTCACTGCTGTCCCATTTCGTCATATATTGAAACTGCTCACCGGATGAATGGAGGCCTCGAGTTTCGTCATGTTAATGCTTTGATTTCAGGCTCGGGTAGTCATTGTGCACGGAATCTAATTCCGTTTCGAATGCCATCAAGAAAGCGCCAATAACTCTTTCATATTGACTGTTGACTGACCTATTGCTAATGCCATCAAGTAAGCACCTTTTTAAGAGCTCGGCTTGAGTTTTCTCATGTGACTGCTGACTCATTTCGTCATATATTGAAACTGCTCACCGGGTGAATGGAGGAATCGAGTTTCGTCATGTTAATGCTTTGATTTCAGGCTCGGGTAGTCATTGTGCACGGAATCTAATTCTGTCTCGAATGCCATCAAGAAAGCGCCAATAACTCTTTCATATCGACTGACCTATTGCTATTGCCATCAAGTAAGCACCTTTTTAAGAGCTCGGCTTGAGTTTTCTCATGTCACTGCTGACCCATTTCGTCATATATTGAAATTGTTCATCCGATGAATCGATGCCTCGAGTTTCGTCATGTTAATGCTTTGATTTCAGGCTCGGGTAGTCATTGTGCACGGAATCTAATTCCGATTCGAATGCCATCAAGAAAGCGCCAATAACTCTTTCATCTTGACTGACCTATTGCTATTGCCTTCAAGTAAGCACCTTTTTAAGCGATCCGCCTGTACCTTCTTATGCCATTGCTGTCCCATTTCCTCATGTATTCAAATTATTCGATATCACGTGTCAATTCATGACTCAAACTTGCTTTTGATAACCCTTTTATTTCAGGCTCGGGTAGTTATTGTGAAGGCTGTTCAATTTGATCCCGAGTTTTCTTCGATTACTGAATGCGGAGAACGCTTCTCAAACTTGCGAATAAAAAAATTCCCTTATTCGATCATTAAATGCCAAGAATGGTCTCAAATTTGACGATAAGGTGATTGTCAACAAGTAAGTAGTTTTTCATTGTTCAAGACTTTCATTGTTCGAGATTGCTCTAACCTTTCATATTGCAGGTTCGGGTATCATTGTGCACGCTTATTAATTTTCTTCACGTCGATTCTCTAATGCCAAGAACTAAATGCATCAAGAAGTGGACTAATTATTAATTGCTTGCTACTTGAGCTTCCGTTTTCGGGTTAATATCCGGGTTGACTTTTTTTGTATTCCCTTCTTTTCTTGTACCATTAATATTCAAAAAAAAGTGCCGGGTTCATCTTTTGAGCTCCCGGGTTGATTGTCTTTCGGGTTAATCCCCGGGTTGATCTTTTTGTATTGAATTATTTTGCTTGTCTCCGGGTTCATTTCTTTTAGTGTACTATCAATTGTCTCCGGGTTATTGCTTTCTTGTAAAATAAATTGATTTCGTGTTATTTTGTTTTGTGCTCACTCACCGGGTTATTAATAAGGGAACAAAACCAGGAAGATGTGCTCAAATAAGTGAAGATTCTTTACATTCTCACGACTGCACTTCCTTACGACTTGCTCATGACTGATGCCATTTCCGAATTAATAATTTTTGGTGTATATATATCTATTAGTGTACACCTATGTACACCATCTCAGTCGATACAGCCCACATAATCGGTCGATAAAAGGTTGAAAGTTGTGTTTGAAAAGATGAGTGCCAAAGTTGCAATTTATGGACAATTCATTATGATTTACTGTGTCCGATTGCTTCCATGCACCCATTAGCAACTTCCGACTGCGAAGAAAAGTCAAAAAAATAAGTACTGAAAGTTGTTGCATCAAAATTTTGAAAAGTCAAAAATTCAGGTTAAAAATCTGACCGACCGTACAACGCGTGTCCCACTTGAGCTCATGCGTCGCGTGTCGACTACTGTAGGAAACTTCCAGAATTTCCAATTTCCATTTCGACTTTTCCTTTTTTCCTCTTTTTCGCGGTTTCTTTTGTTTCTATTCGATTATTCCCATTATTTATATTATTTTTTTTGCAGGACGGCTCATGTAATTGGTCGCGCGCCTACTGCTTGAGATGCGGGTTGGCATGATGGAAGGAAGATTAAGAGGAGATTTTTGCGAATATAATTGATGCAGGGAAAGGTGAGTTGGTTTTCGCCGGTTGCCAATTGTAATTGTGTGCTTTGCAGGAACGGGTATTTATTGTGCAGGCCGCTCGATTGGGTCCTCCTTTCCTTCTATTCTATTGTTCTATGCGAAGATTTCTTTCCAATTCGCCGATTGCGTCAATGCCAACAAGTAACTACTGTTTTAAGGGCTCTGCCCTATGCCATTGCTGCCCCATTTCGTCATATATTGAAACTGCTCACCGGGTGAATGGAGGAATCGAGTTTCGTCATGTTAATGCTTTGATTTCAGGCTCGGGTAGTCATTGTGCACGGAATCTAATTCCGTTTCGGATGCCATCAAGAAAGCGCCAATAACTCTTTCATATCGACTGACCTATTGCTGTTGCCATCAAGTAAGCACCTTTTTAAGAGCTCGGCTTGAGTTTGCTCATGTCACTGCTGTCCCATTTCGTCATGTATTGAAACTGCTCACCGGATGAATGGAGGCCTCGAGTTTCGTCATGTTAATGCTTTGATTTCAGGCTCGGGTAGTCATTGTGCACGGAATCTAATTCCGTTTCGAATGCCATCAAGAAAGCGCCAATAACTCTTTCATATTGACTGTTGACTGACCTATTGCTAATGCCATCAAGTAAGCACCTTTTTAAGAGCTCGGCTTGAGTTTGCTCATGTCACTGCTGTCCCATTTCGTCATATATTGAAACTGCTCACCGGATGAATGGAGGCCTCGAGTTTCGTCATGTTAATGCTTTGATTTCAGGCTCGGGTAGTCATTGTGCACGGAATCTAATTCCGTTTCGAATGCCATCAAGAAAGCGCCAATAACTCTTTCATATTGACTGTTGACTGACCTATTGCTAATGCCATCAAGTAAGCACCTTTTTAAGAGCTCGGCTTGAGTTTTCTCATGTGACTGCTGACTCATTTCGTCATATATTGAAACTGCTCACCGGGTGAATGGAGGAATCGAGTTTCGTCATGTTAATGCTTTGATTTCAGGCTCGGGTAGTCATTGTGCACGGAATCTAATTCTGTCTCGAATGCCATCAAGAAAGCGCCAATAACTCTTTCATATCGACTGACCTATTGCTATTGCCATCAAGTAAGCACCTTTTTAAGAGCTCGGCTTGAGTTTTCTCATGTCACTGCTGACCCATTTCGTCATATATTGAAATTGTTCATCCGATGAATCGATGCCTCGAGTTTCGTCATGTTAATGCTTTGATTTCAGGCTCGGGTAGTCATTGTGCACGGAATCTAATTCCGATTCGAATGCCATCAAGAAAGCGCCAATAACTCTTTCATCTTGACTGACCTATTGCTATTGCCTTCAAGTAAGCACCTTTTTAAGCGATCCGCCTGTACCTTCTTATGCCATTGCTGTCCCATTTCCTCATGTATTCAAATTATTCGATATCACGTGTCAATTCATGACTCAAACTTGCTTTTGATAACCCTTTTATTTCAGGCTCGGGTAGTTATTGTGAAGGCTGTTCAATTTGATCCCGAGTTTTCTTCGATTACTGAATGCGGAGAACGCTTCTCAAACTTGCGAATAAAAAAATTCCCTTATTCGATCATTAAATGCCAAGAATGGTCTCAAATTTGACGATAAGGTGATTGTCAACAAGTAAGTAGTTTTTCATTGTTCAAGACTTTCATTGTTCGAGATTGCTCTAACCTTTCATATTGCAGGTTCGGGTATCATTGTGCACGCTTATTAATTTTCTTCACGTCGATTCTCTAATGCCAAGAACTAAATGCATCAAGAAGTGGACTAATTATTAATTGCTTGCTACTTGAGCTTCCGTTTTCGGGTTAATATCCGGGTTGACTTTTTTTGTATTCCCTTCTTTTCTTGTACCATTAATATTCAAAAAAAAGTGCCGGGTTCATCTTTTGAGCTCCCGGGTTGATTGTCTTTCGGGTTAATCCCCGGGTTGATCTTTTTGTATTGAATTATTTTGCTTGTCTCCGGGTTCATTTCTTTTAGTGTACTATCAATTGTCTCCGGGTTATTGCTTTCTTGTAAAATAAATTGATTTCGTGTTATTTTGTTTTGTGCTCACTCACCGGGTTATTAATAAGGGAACAAAACCAGGAAGATGTGCTCAAATAAGTGAAGATTCTTTACATTCTCACGACTGCACTTCCTTACGACTTGCTCATGACTGATGCCATTTCCGAATTAATAATTTTTGGTGTATATATATCTATTAGTGTACACCTATGTACACCATCTCAGTCGATACAGCCCACATAATCGGTCGATAAAAGGTTGAAAGTTGTGTTTGAAAAGATGAGTGCCAAAGTTGCAATTTATGGACAATTCATTATGATTTACTGTGTCCGATTGCTTCCATGCACCCATTAGCAACTTCCGACTGCGAAGAAAAGTCAAAAAAATAAGTACTGAAAGTTGTTGCATCAAAATTTTGAAAAGTCAAAAATTCAGGTTAAAAATCTGACCGACCGCACAACGCGTGTCCCACTTGAGCTCATGCGTCGCGTGTCGACTACTGTAGGAAACTTCCAGAATTTCCAATTTCCATTTCGACTTTTTCTTTTTTCCTCTTTCCATTTCTCGCGGTTTCTTTTGTTTCTATTCGATTATTCCCATTATTTATATTATTATTTTTTGCAGGACGGGTCATGTAATTGGTCGCGCGCCTACTGCTTGAGATGCGGGTTGGCATGATGGAAGGAAGAGGAGATTTTTGCGAATATAATTGATGCAGGGAAAGGTGAGTTGGTTTTCGCCGGTTGCCAATTGTAATTGTGTGCTTTGCAGGAACGGGTAGTTATTGTGCAGGCCGCTCGATTGGCTCCTCCTTTCTATCTATCTATTGTTCTATGCGAAGATTTCTCTCCTATTCGCCGATTGCGTCAATGCCAACAAGTAAGCACTGTTTTAAGGGCTCTGCCTGAGCCTTCATATGCCATTGCTGTCCCATTTCGTCATGCATTGAAATTGTTAACCGGATGAATCGATGCATCAAGTTTCGTCATGTTAATGATTTGATTTCAGGCTCGGGTAGTCATTGTGCACGAGAAAGTGGCAGCGTATATCCAGTGGCAGCGAGCAAGTGGCAGCGGATATCCAAAACTTGAAAGCAAAGTTTAATTGGAGGCGATTATTCTTAAAAATAGCTCGGCCTGAGCTTTATCAGGTCTGTGCTGTCTCATTTCATCATGTATTGAAATTGTAAACCGGATGAATCGGTGCATCGAGTTTCGTCATGCTAATGCTTCGATTTCAGGCTCGGGTAGTCATTGTGCACGAGAAAGTGGCAGCGTATATCCAGTGGCAGCGAGCAAGTGGCAGCGGATATCCAAAACTTGAAAGCAAAGTTTAATTGGAGGCGATTATTCTTAAAAATAGCTCGGCCTGAGCTTTATCAGGTCTGTGCTGAGATTGCTCTATCTAACCTTTTTTTTATTGCAGGTTTGGGTCATCATCGTACATGCTTTTTATTTTTCTTACTTCGATTATTTAACGCCAAGAATTAAATGCAAGAAGAAGTGGATTAACTAATTGCATGTAACTTGAGCTTCCGGGTTGATCTTTTTTTTTTAGAATTTGTTTCGGGGTAATCCCAGAGTTGATTTTTTTTGTATTGTATATATCCGGGTTCATTTTGTTCCAATTGTTTCCGGGTTTTCTTTCTTGAATAATAAATTTTTTCGGGTTATTTTGTTATGTGAACACATTAACCCGGGACATCTGAATTCCTACCCTGGACATCTGAAGGCAGTGTATATCCAGTGGCAGCGTATTTCCAGTGGCAGCTCCAACTTAGAACAAAAAGAAAGGCTACTTATCCGCTGAACCTGGGACATCTGAATTCAAGTGGCAGCGTATATCCAGTGACAGCGTATATCCAGTGACAGCGTATTTCCAGTGGCAGTTCCAACTTAGAACAAAAAGAAAGGCTTCTTATCCGCTGAACCAGGGGAATCTGAACTCAAATGGCGGCGTATTTCCAGTGGCAGCGTATTTCCAGTGGCAGCTCCAACTTAGAACAAAAAGAAAGGCTTCTTATCCGCTGAACCCGGGGAATCTGAACTCGAATGGCGGCGTATATCCAGTGGCAGCTCCAACTTAGAACAAAAAGAAAGGCTTCTTATCCGCTGAACCTGAGACATCTGAATTCAAGTGGCAGCGTATATCCGGTGGCAGCGTATTTCCAGTGGCAGAACAAAAAGAAAGGCTTCTTATCCGCTGAACCCGGGAAATCTGAACTCAAATGGCAGCGTATATCCAGTGGCAGCGTATTTCCAGTGGCAGCGTATTTCCAGTGGCAACTCCAACTTAGAACAAAAAGAAAGGCTTCATATCCGCTGAACCCGGGGAATCTGAACTCAAATGGCGGCGTATTTCCAGTGGCAGCGTATTTCCAGTGGCAGCTCCAACTTAGAACAAAAAGAAAGGCTTCTTATCCGCTGAACCCGGGGAATCTGAACTCAAATGGCGGCGTATTTCCAGTGGCAGCGTATTTCCAGTGGCAGCGTATTTCCAGTGGCAGTTCCAACTTAGAACAAAAAGAAAGGCTTCTTATCCGCTGAACCAGGGGAATCTGAACTCAAATGGCGGCGTATTTCCAGTGGCAGCTCCAACTTAGAACAAAAAGAAAGGCTTCTTTTCCGCTGAACCCGGGGAATCTGAACTCGAATGGCGGCGTATATCCAGTGGCAGCTCCAACTTAGAACAAAAAGAAAGGCTTCTTATCCGCTGAACCTGAGACATCTGAATTCAAGTGGCAGCGTATATCCGGTGGCAGCGTATTTCCAGTGGCAGAACAAAAAGAAAGGCTTCTTATCCGCTGAACCCGGGAAATCTGAACTCAAATGGCAGCGTATATCCAGTGGCAGCGTATTTCCAGTGGCAGCGTATTTCCAGTGGCAGCTCCAACTTAGAACAAAAAGAAAGGTTTCTTATCCGCTGAACCCGGGGAATCTGAACTCAAATGGCGGCGTATTTCCAGTGGCAGCTCCAACTTAGAACAAAAAGAAAGGCTTCTTATCCGCTGAACCTGGGACATCTGAATTCAAGTGGCAGCGTATTTTCAGTGGCAGCTCGAACTTAATGTAATAAGAGAGGCTTCATATCCGCTGAACCCGGGGAATCTGAACTCAAGTGGCTGCGTATTTCCAGTGGCAGCTCCAACTTAGAACAAAAAGAAAGGCTTCATATCCGCTGAACCCGGGGAATCTGAACTCAAGTGGCTGCGTATTTCCAGTGGCAGCGTATTTCCAGTGGCAGCTCCAACTTAGAACAAAAAGAAAGGCTTCTTATCCGCTGAACCCGGGGAATCTGAACTCGAATGGCGGCGTATATCCAGTGGCAGCGTATTTTCAGTGGCAGCTCGAACTTAATGTGAAAAGAGAGGCTTCATATCCGCTGAACCCGGGGAATCTGAACTCAAATGGCGGCGTATTTCCAGTGGCAGCTCCAACTTAGAACAAAAAGAAAGGCTTCTTATCCGCTGAACCTGGGACATCTGAATTCAAGTGGCAGCGTATATCCGGTGGCAGCGTATTTTCAGTGGCAGCTCGAACTTAATGTAAAAAGAGAGGCTTCATATCCGCTGAACCCGGGGAATCTGAACTCAAGTGGCTGCGTATTTCCAGTGGCAGCGTATTTCCAGTGGCAGCTCCAACTTAGAACAAAAAGAAAGGCTTCTTATCCGCTGAACCTGGGACATCTGAATTCAAGTGGCAGCGTATATCCGGTGGCAGCGTATTTTCAGTGGCAGCTCGAACTTAATGTAAAAAGAGAGGCTTCATATCCGCTGAACCCGGGGAATCTGAACTCAAGTGGCTGCGTATTTCCAGTGGCAGCGTATTTTCAGTGGCAGCTCGAACTTAATGTAAAAAAGAGAGGCTTCATATCCGCTGAACCCGGGGAATCTGAACTCAAGTGGCTGCGTATTTCCAGCGGCAGCTTGAACTTAGTGTAAACTCACTTTCGTTCAATTGTCTTGATAGAAGCTAAAAGATAAAAAAAATATCTCTTTGCTATACTTACAAACAACACAACGACAAATTACGGTAATGGTTGACACACCACAAATCATACTTCGCTTCGCTGCAAATTTATTTTTAGTTTATAATGACTTCAGTTTTTCTTAAATTGCGTCATTATGAATTGCCTACTTCTTTTTAGTCTTAAATCACCTCCTTATATCTATACCCGGTTTCCTGAAATTGCTTTGCCATTATTTCAAACAGTTTTCATTACTTAAAAACCTAAAAGATTAGTTAACTTTATAACGACTTCAGTTATTCACTTCAGCTGAAATAACGTCATTATGAAGTTACTTTTTTTGCATGTTAACTTAAAAACCTGAAAGCTTAGTTAACTAGTCTATCTCAATCTTTCTGAACTCCGATTCACTTTTGAATTGCTGCAGCTGTAAACTTATTCATTGAAACATATTTATAGATAAAACAATGGACCAATACGAATATTTTGACTTCCTTACTTCGACTCGCAGAGCGACGACTGCCTTCGTCGATTCATCCTCTACCATCGATTTGACCTTCTCCTAGAAAGAATACTTGTAAGGTTTTGAACTTTTAGCAATACACTATATCATACATAAGTATCATATATCATATATAAGTATACAGCGTAAAAAGTGAATTACCTGATAGACAGTTAATTCGGTATGAATCTTCCTTAATTCGACTTCCAACTGTCTGATCTGATAAAAAAAATGTCGGCACTTCTTTGCTTTAGTGCCCAAAGGCCGCGCTCTAAGTATTGGGTAGTGAGAAATGAGAATGCGAGCGGGCAAATGAGCGAGGAATAAAACAGTCTTTTCCACCTTTGGGCACTAAAATAAAGAAGTGCCAGATGTCATTTAGATAATTTTTTTTAAATGTACGAAACAAACCTTCGCATTCTTAAGATTGATCACATCCTTGAATACAGCAGCCGATTTATCATTTTCAACCTGATAAAAATGAGAACTTTCCATTTCTGAAAGCTGGGATCAAACCTTATATTCATCGATTGCAGCCCTGCTCTTTTCCAACTCCGTCGAAAGAACAAAATTCTCTTGCATCAATTTGGCCGAAGCTCCTTCCATTTCTCTCTGAGCATTACTTTACAATTAGGAAGATCAGTAATTCAATATCGTACCTTATATCCATCGAACTCTTTCTGATTTGATTCGGCCTTCAATTTAGCGTGCGCAGTGACAGCTTCTAGTTCTTTCTGTAAAATAATTATTTGAAATGAAAACAGTTCGTAATTTGTTTACCTTCTCGGCTTCATTCTTGTTGAGATCCGTTTCGATCTTATGCAGTTCCAGCTGTAACACAACATGATCAAAGTTAGGTAGACTTATAAAAATCAAGCAGCATGAAACAGAATGATGATTTCATAGACGTTGTAAAGGCAAATTTACTTTCTAAACGCAATGTTATGCCTAGAAACTATCATAATTTTGTCAAACGACCTTATACTTATCGATTTCCTTCTCCTTCTTCTTAACGTGTGCCTTCAGATCATCGATCTAATAGTAAAATGATTAAGATGGAAACAGTGAATCGAACGACTCACGATGGCAGCTTGAGCAGAGATTGTCTGCAAAGAAAACATTAGTAAATAAGGGAGATTCATTTTCGAATTCATAAATGGAAGTTATAAAAAAATAGAAAATTCACCTTTCCACATGCTTCGACAAGCCCGTTCATATTCATTCTGAAACGAAGGCTCTTTACTATGAGGTGGTACCGGAGCCATGATAATCAAGGGAAAGTAACCCAAACAATTATATTATTTATATTATACATAAGAAAATGCTTTATTAACATGGTAAAGGGGAAACAAATATTAGCAGATAATCGAAAAATAGGCGAGAGAACAGCCAATGAAATCCAGGTATAGATTACTGGGGTTTGAGAACCACCATTCTATCGCAGATTGCAGGCTTCATCTCGTCAGAGAAATTGGCGTACTCAGGCGACATCTGAAATACATAATGTACACTTTACATTAAGCTCAGTAATCTCATGAAATATTATAGGGGATGAAATTCACCTTTACATTCCCATCTTTTCCTCCTTCATGCCGATTCCTCTCACCCGTTGAAGTCGTCTTGCCCATTTTGGCCGTAGAAAGGCATCGGTAGATCGTTCGAGAGTGAGCTGCCATCCGGGATACTATAAACATTGGTTGATTAGTCAGTGATATCAGAGTAATGATGTAATTTGAATACTTATGGGATGGATGCAAAAGAGAATAGGAAGGATCATTCAAGGCTGGTCTGGCAAAGATGAAATGCAGGCCAGAAATGCACCTGGGAGCCGAAATTTAAAAGCACTTCAACTTTTGAACAATTTTTGCAATAAATAATTTTTCGTAATTAAATTAGCCCGTTTCATTGTTTAGCTCGGCTTTGGAACTGTCATATTTAAGAGTTTCCTACTACCGTAATCTACGATATCTCACCTGCACTCCACTGAATGCAACAGTCACTTTCTCCATTAGTGTCGTGTACTTTTCCCCGTCTCCCCCGCCATATGAAGTGGACTGACTGGAATTGAGAAAACGGATATCAACTTGAAATGGCCATGAAAAAGACTGATTTCAGTACGATGCGATATCGAGTTTGAATAGTCCACAAAGTCCATGCACCAGTTTCCAATTCAACAAATGGTAAGCTATACATCGGTAGTGATTTACCTTTACATTGTTGTCATTTTCCTACC
Source organism: Pristionchus exspectatus (assembly GCA_911812115.1). Classification (NCBI taxonomy): domain Eukaryota; kingdom Metazoa; phylum Nematoda; class Chromadorea; order Rhabditida; family Neodiplogasteridae; genus Pristionchus; species Pristionchus exspectatus. The sequence continues at coordinate 320,097 of OU461582.1, read as the reverse complement.
GCAGTATATTCCCGCTTAGACCTTGACGTCGTCACCCGAATTATTGCCGTAGAAGGGCAACAGTTGATTGTCCTGGAGTCAGCGGCCATTCAAGGTACTGTAAATATTGATTAATAAATCAATATCGAGGAAAGATTCACAATATGGTTATTGAGAGATGAAATCTATTAAGCAAATGACCGGCATTACCGGTCACTTCTTCACGTTAGAAATTCGCCTACAAATACAAACTAGAGAGGCAGTCAGTCACCAAAAAGACCGTGCAGAGAATCAAAAGTGAAGCAGAATGAGAAGAAAACAAATGGGATATAACTGCATTTAGAGAGAACTCTGAACTAGGGTTGTGAAAACGGACGGACAATCCGGACACTTTGTCCGGACAAATTCAATTATCTACTATTCCGGGACAGCAAACTACGAGTCCGTCTCACTGTTAATCATAGGTGCATATTCACGGGTTTCCACATGATCTTTCATAGCTTTTCTAATCAAAATACATGGCCTCAATACGCGGACAACAAATACGCGGAGTGTGTAGTAAAGTCATGAACCCCGAATGATGCATCCAAAAGTGCAGGACATGAATACTCGAAACTTGCACCATTCCCGCCATTCCCTATGAAGAACTCACCTCTTCTCTCGTCGACACTGAAATCGGCACGATTTCCTTCGTTTCCTCATTCTTCTTCATTCTCCTTCCCATCGAATGGAATACATCAGAGCCGATCAGAGGAGGAATCCACTTGTTGTACCGGTCCTACAATAAATAGATATCTAACGGACATAACTGGAAAAAATCATCAGGGAAAGAGACCATAACAGTTGCGACATAACTGATGAAAGCATAACTCACAATGGGTTCGTACTGAATGAATGGATCACTACTGTCTCCCAGTCGACGGAAGGAATTGTCGATCATTTGCAGTCCGTTCTTCATCGCCATTCGAATATCATCCAGAATGATCGCCTGACGCTGTTCCAGACTCAACTGCAAGGAGGGGTTATGTTGAGGAGGAAGATCAAGGTAGGATGTAGGAAGTAACCAGTGAGTTTGAGTAAAAAAATACGTTGTAAAAATCTTAGAACCACAGATCAGAACATGTCACTTTCAGTAAAATGAGCTGGGCCGGATATGCAAAGATAGACGCGCTTTTTTAGAAAACCCATGAAAGGTCCTTGAACAACAACCACATCAGTGGCGAATCCGTAATGTTCAAAGACCACTATTTAGTGGCATTCTGGACCGCCAGGAGCGCACGTTTCAAGAGAGAATACGTGAATAAGTAGAAAATCGCCTAAAATTGACAGGAAATAACGCCGAAACAAGTTTCACGATGAAAGATAAATAGGCGCATTTTTAAGCGGTTATCATGAGAAATGCTTGAGATTTGCCAATACCCCATCGCGATTGGAATGAGCTTATCTAATCTGGCAACCATAAGAGCAACAAAATATGCTGGTTTATCAACGGGAACGCGATATAAAGGCAGGAAAGCAAAAGACAATGAAAGAAAAGTTTGACAATGGCGACTTACCGTAATATATTTTACTGTTATCATGAACTATTTTTATTTATTCTTCAATTATTTCTGATTCTTTTCACACTAATCTTTTCATGATTGATGTGCATATGATATTCAAATAAGCTTGGAAGGAAGTTAAAAATGATTCAGATAAATGTATGAATAAGAGATGGATGAATGAATTAATGAATCAGATGAATGAATGAATGAATAAGAGATGGATGAATTCATCTAATTGATTCATTCATCCATCTCTTATTCATCCATCTGTTATTCATTCATTCATCTGATTCACTCATTCATCCATCCATCTCTTATTCACCCATCTCTAATAAATAAATAAAACTAGTTCATGATATTCATTCATCTGATTCATTAATTCATTCATCCATCTCATATTCATCCATGCGATTTTGTATCAAGTTGAATCATTTTTAACTTCCTTCCAAGCTTATTTGAACATCAATCATGAAAAGATTAGTGTGAAAAGAATCAGAAATAATTGAAGAATAAATAAAAATAGTTCATGATAACAGTAAAATATATTACGGTAAGTCGCCATTGTCAAACTTTTCTTTCATTGTCTTTTGCTTTCCTGCCTTTATATCGCGTTCCCGTTGATAAACCAGCATATTTTGTTGCTCTTATGGTTGCCAGATTACGATTACAGGTAACTCTGAGTCATCGACCTTTCTACCTGGTGCGCGGCGGGCCATCGATGTGGGATCGAGATGATGTGATTCCGAAACTCACTTTCGTCAACGATAATGTACGTTCATTTACAGACTCATTCGCGAATGATGATAATTATAGCTAAAACGGTCAACCAAAATGTTTACGTTCCCACGTAAAAAAAAAGCAAACAAATACTGCGAATCCGTAGAATTTATTTTTAATGAACTTGCTAAAATAGGGTAGGATGGTCAGCCATCAAGACGGGATTTTTGTTGATCTCATCTTATACAGGATCCGTCCGCTGGTTCCGATGAGCTCACTATTGGTATTCCTGAGAAGATTGATGATGAATTTATGGCGAAAATGGACGAATTATCGATGGGAAAGAGATACAAGCATCTTCATATCAATGTCAGTTTAGTTTAATTGTCAAAGACGAGTTTAAAACAAATATAACAAAGTTAGCACCGTCTTAGTTAGCACATGTCCAGAACACACGGTGTCCTATGTAGCAAAGCAGGACAGAGACACAAGGGATGCAAGTTCAGTACCAATAGTATTGCACCCCTTTCCCATCTTGACCCCGCTTCAGCAATATTCTCGCGAGGGAGAGGGTGAGAAGCGAAGAGGGTGCAATACTGTTGATATCGATATTGAATGGGCAACCTTTAGGGACACACGTCAATTTATCAATTTCAGTTTCGAGTGGAATCTTCGTATGAATATCGTCATTTGTTAATGCAGAAGTTGGGACAAATTTGTGCAGAGACTGTCACTTCTGTGAATACGGTAAAACATTGCAAGAAGTTCATCGCAGACTTCAATTATGTGGCAAAATGAAACATTTTCCCTTTTCAGTACATGACGAAAGACGATTTTCCCTTTGTTGTCTGTAACAAGATTGGGTTCGTGATTCAGCAAGAGAATCATAGCTTCTTCTCAACTGGTTATCTTCGAGTGATCAAAGTATGATTTAGTTTGATTGTTTATTCGATATATTCATATTGTTTCCATTTTAGGCTATCATCTTTTCAGGAAATGTTCGATAGAAGTATCGATCTGATGTATCTGGAAACGCCGATTAGCTGTCGCAAGGTTATTTTCTGGCTCAAGGATGAAATTATTAAGGACAGCAAGCTCGGACCGATGTGCAAGGTGAGCGATTTCTAATTATGTTTGAACATTTGACAAAATTAACCTCTAGCTTGTCTTTTGATCGCTAGGACAGAACATATTAGGTTCATTGTCAAAATGGATACAAAGTTTGTTTGATTAGGCTCAGAATTGTATCCATCGTATCGACTAATAGCTGTTACTGAAAAAATGAGTACTTTGGAAATGATCAATAATGAGCAAGCGAATGAAACGTTCCTTATTTCGCGCTAAACACCGCATTGTCAAACGGGGCCTTTGGATATAGCGACAACTACGAAAAGAATAAGGAATAACACTTCTTGATTCAGAATGACGAACACAGAGGAATCATAATCGATCAGCCTCTATCAGGGGTCGAATACTATGTAACAAATCACACAAGCAACCCACATTTTCATCGTTTCGGGCACTTACTCAACCAAAATGTTGACTGTTCACGGCACTTACTCAACCAAAATGTTGACTGTTCACGGTACCACTGTGAGTATAGCAACCCACATTCGAAGGGTTCGAATCCCAATTTCAAATAAACAACCCACATTCGGTGGTTTCTAGAACCCCAAGTAATCGAACCCTGGTCTGTGAGGCGAAGGGAGGGGGACGAAACACAATCCATCTAATCTCTTCTCTTGTCTCAGCTGTTCGTGCTCGTGCTATTCTCAAGATTGCTGACTCCGCCCCCATTCCATGGTGTGCGAAACTGTCGATTGCAGTGCAAGGAGTGATGGCAGACAAGAAGATTGAACAGAAAATGTCCGATAGGGGAGATTTGATTGTCAAATAAGCCTCTCTTTTTGCAGCAAAGATGAATTGAATCTGACAACTGATCGAATGAAATTGGGAGCGATTTGTCAAAATTTCGGATTGGATAGAGAATATGTCGATTCCGCAATTGACACTTACGCTGACTTTTGTGGGTAAGTGGAGATAAACAGAATAATTACTGTCCAAGTGATAATTGCACATTGCTTGATGTGCGGTGCTAATTAATCGCTGTATTCAGATTCCTTCGTTTTCTTCTCACTGGTTCGCTCACTTCGACACGTGAGATTACTGATGAGGGAAAATATGAAATTGCTACTGAGGTACGGTAGAAGATGAAAAGGATTACGGTAGAAAGATTAGATGATACGGTAATGATTCAGGCAGTATCGATTTATGATAGACTTCGTCCGGGAGTTCGTCCTTGTCAAGAGAGTCCATTAGGAGATGATCGTCTTCGTCCTTCTCAAGGGAATTCATCAGTCGATGTTAGAGAATACGTCTGCATGCTTATCCAAAAGAATGACGTACGCTTTATTTATCCATTAATTAAATTTACTAATTAAATATATTAATATTAAATATATTTTGCATGTTTAGCTCCGTGCGTTGCACAAATTCGTTGAGAAGGAAAATGTAATCGATGAAACGATTGAAATATTGGTGATGAGAGAAGAAACTGAGGATTATGCATTCGAAGGAGATTCGGTAAGGAAATTGGAAGATGGAGTTGCTTGTATACATAAAGATAGTGAAGTAATGGATGATTGTTGAGGATTGGCAGTCTCGTCGTGTCTCATCCATTGTTGTCATTAATTCACTCATTCAACGTCATCGAAGAACAGATGAAAAATGGAAAGATACTTATGAAGAAATGAGAAAGATGCTGACACTCGTGGTGAGTAAGGGAGTGGGAATACCGTAGGAGTATCGACAAGAAGAGGAGGGGATACGGTAGGAATATCGACAAGTGAAGAGTAGTTACTCAACTATTATCCCGATACTGCAGACGAAATACAATATGGACGTTTCTCTTCACATTCTTCGATTGCCTGGAATGAGAGCTAAAATGTTGCACAAGTTCATGAGATGAGGAGGAAATGAGGAGGAAGGCCATAACTGGCTGGAAATGGTGAAATTAAACGTATAAATGGTGTAACTCTATAGCGAATACGAGAAAACTGTTATCGCACTGACTTATCCCTATGCTTTTTGCAAGTTTGACCGATAATTGCGCTGATTCCGTGGTTTGGCCAATTGCCTGTACGAATTCCTCAACTATTAGCAAAAAGCGGCCATGAAAATCATGTCAAACGTCAACAAAACAAGAAAAACAAGAGAAAGTTAGGAAACGAAAAAAGAACGGGAAAAGCTGAAAAGCGCGCACATTCTTACCTCATGGCGCACGATTATTCACAACTAAGGTAGTCAACATTTCGTAACGCGTGAAACGGTTTATTATCTTACGATATCTTGAAATATCATTTCAGCAAGAAGCATTGAATGTCGAAAGGCCTCGACAAAATAATGCGAGTTCTGCAACCAGGTTAGAAATTCTACGTTTCTTCTCTAGAGAGTTTATCTGGCACTTTCGTCTAGGTGGTCAAGTAAATGGGAGCTTAATTGCATAATGAGCTAATTATAATTGACGAGTGTCATATTTCCTTCTATTTTAGAATTTGTACACCTTCCAAAATTTCCACGGTAGAGATGCAATCGGATATAACTGAGCCAACTGAATTGAGCCCTGTATGTCTACGAACTCGTTCCAAGAGCATTGTCAGAGATGTGGTTAGTCATTATTTTTCTTCTATATTATCTTGAAATATCATTTCAGCAAGAAGCATTGAATGTCGAAAGGCCTCGACAAAATAATGCGAGTTCTGCAACCAGGTTAGACATTGTGTTCACATGATTTGGGGACATTCACTTTCGGTGACATTAGGAATCGATATGTGGATATTTTGTTTTACCAGGGTTACTTACAATTAGATACTGAAGGACCTGAAAAAAACCACGAAGCGTTCGAAGGACGCTAGTTGTGTAATATAGAGTAGGGATGACAACTCGGCCTCGGAACTCGGCATTCCGTCTCCCCAAACGGTCTAATTTGCACAGTCCGGCATCGAAAGACCTCTCTCTCTCCCCTCGTGCCGATTTCGTGCCGGGCTGGAGAGAGTGGCTCAGCCTAGAGAGAGGGAAGGGAGAAACAAAGGAAGAGTCTTGTCTTTGGGTCGATTTACATAGGATGCCGGCATGGGGGAGGGGGAGAGAATCGATGCCGATTTCGTGCCGGGCTGAGAGAGGGAGAGAGAAGGGTTCCCCTAGTCTATGTCTCCTCCGAGCATGTCTCTCGAGGCAACGGTGGCGCAGGCGGTAAGCCGTCGGATTGGCACCCGACGCTCGCAGGTTCGATGCCCACCGGGTGCAAGGGTTTGCTGGTCGATCCCTGCTTGCCTCACTGCCAGAGAAATGGTCCGTCCAACCAGCCTAGAGCGAAGGGACAGAGACAAAGACAGGTGTGGATGAAGGCCCACTTGGAAGTAAAATAGATACCGGTTATCGATTATATCGATAGTCTAGACGTATGGCACCGATGGTGTCTGATTTTTTGCCTTTTTTACACTATTCCCCTGCGCTTTAGCCTTTGTTATATTTACCGGTTCGATCAATCCTTTTCCATTTAACGCTTCCTCGCCTATCCTTAGTCACGCGGCATTTACATTACGACCATGCAAAATAGCTCTAGTACATGCGTTAAACTGCTATCCTAAAGCGTATCAGAACCTGTTTGTTCTGTAGATAGAGAAAGAAATCGCGTACTTATTGTCTCGGTTGTACCACCTATTTAATCACTTTCTAGCTAGTCTTCCTGCTAATTCAATGCGTTCGGTGTTGTTCGTGTGCCCTTGTGCCCTTCCTGACCCCCTTCCTGACCCCCTTCCCTAGCCTAGTCTATCACTCTCTAGCGCATGTCTCTCGAGGCAACGGTGGCGCAGGCGGTAAGCCGTCGGATTGGCACCCGACGCTCGCAGGTTCGATGCCCACCGGGTGCAAGGGTTTGCTGGTCGATCCCTGCTTGCCTCACTGCCAGAGAAATGGTCCGTCCAACCAGCCTAGAGCGAAGGGACAGAGACAAAGACAGGTGTGGATGAAGGCCCACTTGGAAGTAAAATAGAAACCGGTAGTCGATTATATCGATAGTCTAGACGTATGGCACCGATGGTGTCTGATTTTTTGCCTTTTTTGCACTATTCCCCTGCGCTTTAGCCTTTGTTACATTTACCGGTTCGATCAATCCTTTTCCATTTAACGCTTCCTCGCCTATCCTTAGTCACGCGGCATTTACATTATGACCATGCAAAATAGCTCTAGTTCATGCGTTAAACTGCTATCCTAAAGCGTATCAGAACCTGTATGTTCTGTAGATAGAGAAAGAAATCGCGTATTTATTGTCTTGATTGTACCACCTATTTAATCACTTTCTAGCTAGTCTTCCTGTTAATTCAATGCGTTCGGTGTTGTTCGTGTGCCCTTCCTGACCCCTTTCCTAGCCTAGTCTATCACTCCCTAGCGCATGTCTCTCGAGGCAACGGTGGCGCAGGCGGTAAGTCGTTGGACTGGCAATCCAACGCCCGCAGGTTCGATGCCCACCGGTGACAGGAGGTTGCTGGTCGCACAGCATGCCATAGTGGATCGACCCCTTTGTTCGCCTCGGCGGACGTATTCTAATTCTCTAATCTCATTATTCGCCGTCTCGCGGAGAATGGAGCGGCGTGAAATGGCAAAACTGGGGTTATTTTCCGCACTTTTTAATGTCTAAAAGGATTAAGAGGGCCTAAATGAAAAATCGGAAGCACTCAAATCTTAGATAAACCCTTCCCCCACGACCTCCTTTTTCCCGTTTCTTTCTATCTATACCCTGGACCGAGGAGAAGTCCGCGGGAGCTCAAAAACAGCTGTTTTCGAGCAATTTATTGATATTTTGATTCGATATTTACATTTTTAGGAGTCTAACTGATTAGTAAGGGCTTCCACCTTCCAATTCTGAACATTTCTTGAATGAATTTTGTGAAGAAGCGCAATGTTTCAGATATGTTTCACGCGAAAGTCTCAAATTTCTAAATCACTGCTCCGCAGAGTGAAATTTTGGGAGAATAGAATGAGTCGAAATAGGATTAGTGAGCGAGAGTGAAAAATGAACTCCGCCATGTAAATTGATCATTTGATCCTCGCTGGCACGCTGTGGGTCGACCGAAAAAACTTGCCTCAACTGCCACACCCCCAACCTAACTTGCGCACCAGGAGCAGAATTGGTTGTTGGGGCTGAACTGATAGTGGAAACCCTGAGGCTAGGTGGTACAAGGCGTACGCTGTTTGATGCCTCTTGGTTGAAGCTAAAGAGCTTACCCGGTAGTCGATTATATCGACAGTCTAGACAGTACGGCACCATTGGTGTCTGATTTTTTTGCCTATTTTTGATCAATGTGGAATGAATATGGTTACGTAGCAATAGAGGGGATAGCAGTGCAATAGAGCAATGAATGAGTGAGAGGAGATGACTTAATTTCAGATGACTTATTCAACGATCGACAATCTACAATGATGAGAATATAATTATGCGTGCTTCCTTATTTGATCGATTCAGTGATGCGTAGGTGGAGAAGAGCGAAATAATAGCAGCTCCTCCAGCGAAGAATAGCAAAGGTAGACGGGGTTTTTTTTTTAGTAGTTTTAACACATTCAATATTCACCAAGCGTTATGTATCTTGTTTGCAGAATCCTCAACAATCTCGATGGTGGTTGAGGAATGGAAAGAGGGCCAATTCGTACAGTTTTCGGCCGTTTACCGCATCATTGGATACCCATGGTTAGCACTCAAGAATAGGGAGGTTTCTATTGGAATATTTGCTTAATTTCCCATTCTCCTCGATAAACAGTTGTTTTAAGATCACAACACTGAAGGAAGAAAATCATAGACTCAAAGGAGGGCAAGGATATGGCTGTGTATCGAATGAACCGAAGGAGTCACAATCTATCGTCACTCTATGCGATCAGGTATTTACATCACTGACAGATTTATTAACTTTATTCACCGTCTTGTTTAATTATATGGCGACCATGAGTCCGAAACTGACCAGTGTAGAGGATAAATTGTGCGCCTTTTCTCCCTCTGTCCCACTGGTTGGTTAATTACACAAACACTTCATTACTCTATTTCTCTGTTTTCAGAAAAATCAGACTACAATTCGTGTGAGATTCGATGGAATTTCTTCTCTAACATGAACGGAGGTGACCAGTTTAATATTACGGATGCCCGCATGGGCACTGATTAACTGTCACCTTTTTTACAAGGCGACAGATCTCTATTTGCGGATGTTAGAAGGAACTTTTCTATCTCACCAGTGCTCATGAATGTTCAGGCTCGATCGCCGAATGTGAGGATTTGATGATCTCGACTGCGATTGTTCTCCTTATTGTTCACTTCTTTTTGTTATCGATAACAGTGGAGAAGACTCCGAAAAAGAAGCTTGCCGTTGACACGTAATTTTTATTTGGTACTATTTTAGAAGACCAGAATATTGCCTAATCTAATAAGATAACTCAGCCATTGCGTAATGAAGCTAACAATAAATTGCCATTCTGGTCTTCTAAAGTAGTGCCGAAGTATATTTTGTTGTTGTTGTTGATAAGTTAGCCATCCTGTCATTACAGTCTCTTCTGGTTTCTTCTGGCTGGTACGGTATACGGAGTGCACTATGCGGTCACAACTGACGTGAAGTTTGATTGGTTATTCAACACCTTCTGATTTTGTCTCTCGATAAGGTAGGGTCAAAACCAAAAAATTTTTTTGATCGGCTTAGTATTTCTAAACATCACACACGGAGAACAATTTTTTGGCGGTTCTCATCCGACTTTTCTTAACCGACACAGCACCGAACAATCACCTGTCAAGCAGTGATCTCCCGCATGAAGCAAATGCATAAATTAATGAGATTATTTCATCTTTACCTATTCGAGCATTGCAGATACCGTGGTATTCAACTTCGTCACTTCCTCTATGTCCACTCTCTGCCTCTGCGCGCCGCTACTCTATTTTGGTAGGTCGACAAAGCTTTCTTTTAACACGACGCAGCACTTACACAAATCGCTCATAAACTAGTTCATTAAAGGTCTCCATTAAAAAAGGAACTTTTATTTTTGTGTTTTTTTCACTAAAATTAGGGATGGCTTCGCAAAAACGAAAATAAGATCTTGTTGGGATAATTGACCTTTTTACAAATTTACCAAGAACCATTGTTCGTGAAGCAAGAATCTTGCCTCCTCTTGACTCGGTCATTTTTCTTGCGAAACTATCCCTAATTGAAATTTAACACGAACGGGAAGGAGGTTTTTGTTCTGCTTAATAAGATGTATTAGTTTCTTTGTAGAGAAATAGAAATATATAACTTGTGCAGGCAGGAACTTGTATCACACAGTTACGGTAACATTAAATTTCAGCGGTATTCGCGCGTGCTGCAGCGCAACAAAGGAAAGTCATTGGAATTGATCGACTGGGAAGATGAGAATCGAGAACTCGGATTTACAATTGAACTGTGTAGTGGACATGTGGAGATTAAGGACTTCTCCTTATGCTTATGTATGCTTCCTTATGAATTGATTTGCGGATGTCCGAAGGAACTTTTCTATCTCACCAGTGCTCATGCATGTTCAGGTTCGATTGCCGAATGGATGGACTGGACGAAAGATTATCAAATGTCGCCCTGAAAGATGATAACAAGACCACTATCAACTGTGCATGCGTCTATCGCTCCTTCTTTGAAAGATTCAGAGAAAAGGTGAGAGGAAGGGGGGGGGGCCCTTTTCCGTTAACATGGCCTATTTTTTCTCGATACAACGCCCCAATATTTTTAACCAGGTTTTCGGTTTTTTTCATGTCTGAAATGTTCATCAACGAAATGTAATTAAAAATTATTGTGATTCGAAACATAACGACATGATACAGATTGGCTACTCTCGCGGATTCCACGTCTGTCAGTTGCAAACCCGCAAGGATAACATGAGTATCATTGAAGTGGGAATGGCAACGAAGGAAGTTGACGTGGACTCTGGCAAACTCCTTGGATACGATAGCGAGACCTTCGGGTAAGAGGGAGGGGGGGGGGGTGAAGTTTGGATTAATGGGTGGACAGTAGATAATGAGTATTGAATTTACATCACTAGTGGGCAGATTGCAAATATTTGTTGCCGAATGGAAAGTGCATTGTCCCATGGACGAAGAGGGTATGACGCTGTTTCAGACTGGATCCAGTTGTTATAGATGGAACAACATGCTGAACCAGTGCCGAGTGATGGAGTAGTAAGAGGAGATGGGGAAGATCACTCCCCTATATCCGATAAGGTCCTACTGGGTTGTGTTAGAATTCTTAATTTGGTTAAAAATCTGGGATATTCTATTCAATCGTGTGTTTAACATTGACGCTCATTTTGATGATCTTCTCCTGTTTATTTGGTTTCTTTACAGGGCAAGACTGTCTACCCGATTGTCGCAGCTTGTAACAGATGCGAGATCACGATGAAGTACCTGGGAGGATTGAACCGTAAGCGCTTCTTTTTTTAAAAGTTTTTTTAGTTCTGGAAAGTGTTACTAACTGCCGCGATACGAGTTTTAGTCGCTTTCGCGCGGAAGCGATGCAGGATAATGTTTCATTGCTTCAACAAAATATTCACTTAGCGTCGGACGAGCCCTGGCACTGCTTTACAAGCTGCTTTACAGACTGCGCGCCCCCGCGTAAAGGGGGCGGGGCCCTGCTCCTCCCCCTTTTGGGCTGGTCCCGGCTTGTAAAGCAGTACCTATTTATCTTTCATCGTGAAACTTGTTTCGACGTTATTTCCTGTCAATTTTAGGCGATTTCCTCAATATGCTCGGAAAGACCAAGAATATTGAGAATGAGGTGAGACTCTTAACTTTTCCTTTTCTTTCGATTGACAGTAACAGTTTTATGATGACTGGTAATATTTTTTTACGACTTCATCGAACAGATATCAATAGTTAATTTTATATAACATTGCAGTCGTACACGAGTGAGAAGCTTCGTTTCCCTTCAAGAAGCACACAGTGACAGTGAAACAGTACCTCCATGGATTACTCCTGGTCAGATTTGTATTTTTTTATAGTTCCTATCGATGTGATAAATTAATCATGAAAAAGTTATAGAACATTCCAATTTCAGTTCCTCTCAGAAGTGCAGACTTCCTCTGTGGTAGCTATCACAGCTAAAGCCATATCCTCCCTCACTTCTCTCTTCACCCAACTGCCAAAACTGTGCAGAATGCTCGTAAAGGTGAGGAGTTTATGAAGGGAGTGACGCATGCATAAATCTCAACGTTTGCTTTCGTGTTTCTCGAATTTATCGACGTGATTGTTACTTTTAAATACGATTTACAATTTAAAAACAACAACAACACAGGCTCTGGTTCGTCTGTGGACGCGAAAGACGCTGGAGGAGCGATGCGCTGTCTATTTCGCGATGAATTCATTCGTGAAAACTGCGCCCGATCAGTTTACGATATTGTACAAGGTGAGAGAGAGGGGATATTTGATGGTTTTGTGTTGTAGGCGTTTATTGAGTTCATGATCACATCTTCAATCCCAATTCCTTCTTTTCCAGTCGTGCTACATGGGTTTCGTGTCATGCTCTCGAGATGTCTCTCCTGATTCATGGCCACTTCTCGTATTCATACATCGAACATTCGCCCAACTCACACTACTCAATCCCAATGTCGTATACCAGGTATTTTGGATTCTATAACTCTAATATTGTCCATTGCAGCTTCCCTCTCCGTCCCAACTGAATGTCGTGCTCGCCTAGCAGTCCATGCGTCTGCACAACAGACGTCTGTTATGTAGTTATTCATTGATTTTCAAAAATTGGAGGATGTAGGTAGGGCAGCTTTTACGCTGTGCGCAATGGGCGTGTGTGCATTGAGTCATTAGATTTTAGAGATCACGAGGTTACGGTAGTTCTGGGCAGTTTACAGGTATTGATTTATTGTAATTTCGAAATCGAAGTGGTTATGATCGGTTTGAGCATTTGTGCGCGAGGGACTTGAGTGTATTGATTTTTTTATTAGGATTATGGTAGTTCTGGGCAACTATTGATTGATTATTGGATTTTCGAAATGAAATGGGTATATTGTTAGGTATGTTCGAGGAGTTGTGTATGATGCGCGTCAGTATCTATCATACATTTTCATTACCATCCGGGGACCAAAAATATATAGTGATCTGACACTAATAGCAGGTGTCTAATGGCTTAAAACCTATTTTATTGTGGATATATTGTGGTCTGACATCAAATTCCATCAAACATATAGTGGTCTGATTACCGGCCCGGTAGGTATGAAAATGTATGGTATCTATGCACGTGCTATTGATGTGTTGATTGGGTATATTGCGGCTACAATGGCTTCACGATCATATTGTAAATTGAGATGTTGTCTTAAGAGAGCGGTGTTACTGGGCTTCGTTAGGGGCTCCTACTTGCTGCTATTTTCATCTTGCTTAATTTATGCTTAATGTTAGTGATTCTACGGCAGGCCCTGGCGCCAACTGCTTGCTATTTTTACACTGATTGATTGTCATGATGATTCTTCATATCGATACAGTGTTCATAACAGCATCTTTTTAAGCTTGTTTATGCACGACGTTGTTTCTTTCAATGATAGATGCTCGTTCAGGTCAGATGTTTGGCCTCGGACGACTGACAGCCGACGCCGACAATGAGGTTCGATACACATCGTGGTGTAGCAGTTGATTACAACCTCGCACTCCAATAAATCGTCCGCAATACTGCGCAATCAATTAGATACATGATCATGGTTCATCTGTTCTCAATTCATTAATTTACTCTAACATTGTTCCATCCTTCAGCTCAATAATCGTGTTTTTATGATGGACCTGCTGTTGATTCATTATTCGCTTTTTATAGTGCCTCGAATGGTCGCTCACTCCCGGACGATCATATGTTGCCCTTCTGCGGAAAGAATTCGGAAGACGACTTCGATGAGTGAGAGGAATCGGCATGATGGAGGAAAACGACATGAACGTAAAGGTGAATCACTACATATCGATAATTTCCGATTACGGAAGCGTGAACACTTTATTACTTTATCTGCCGTATCATAAATGCATTGCCTCCTCATTTCTGTGTCTTATCATAACTTATTCATAGTGCGAAAATTTGCCTACTTTCGTCCAATTCACTCCCACCCGGAACTTTCGAACTGCTGGAATTTCTTATAGTCCAGGAGTTTTGCATTCATGCAATGGGTTCATGATCACTCAGAAAACAAATATTTATAAAAAAAGTAACAACAGTAACTGCACTATTTATTTTAGTAATGATAATATTGAAAATAATAACATCAATTCAGCTAGAGAAGTCGATGCACAAGTACGAGTTGGCCGGTCTCGTATCGTGGTGTAATCTGACGACGAAGATTGTGGAATTGGATGAAAAGGTACGGTAGGATTACGATAGGCAGGAGATATAGGATTACGTTCCCTGTATTTTGCCACGGGAAAGGGGGCGCTGGGACATAGTGTTTTTTCTCTAGACATTTTTAATCTGGCGACGAGTATTGTCGAATTGGATGAGAAGGTACGGTTATAAGTTTCGTTTTGACAACAAGGAAGAATTGAGTTCTCGTTGTTCGTTCGGACGGTACAGGGAAACTGAAACGCGAAAGTAGCATCCTTTTACGGATAGCAATAGAAAATCGTATAGCTAGCTCTCTGGTGCTGCTACCGACTCAATTCGATGTCTCCTATCGTACAGAAAATATGATTTGGACTCTTTTCTGAGGCGGTTCTATATTTACCGTAATCGTATCCCCTTATTCGCAGGCATCGATGATTGTGTGCGTGATTGGACGGTGATCGAACTGGCGTCGAGTCTCGTCGCAGCGCCCGTTTCACTCACTCTCAACGTTTGTTCATTTTTGGTCGTTTTAGAAATAGTGAGCTGGCGATTTATGATGCCGTATAACGCTTACACGCTTCTGCTTATGATTATTTTTTTGCACAGAAAAAAACCAGAAACGATTGTATTCCTGCAATGGTATGGGAGGATGACGCGTTCTTGAAACAGGAAAGTGTCATCAATCGTCATTAGTCTTCTTTGGCTTCTTGATTTTTTCACGAGGGAATCTCATTGTTATTGAATGTGCTGCCTAAAGAGTTGTGTGGAAAACGAGAAACGAGAACTTTTTGGCTTATGGCAATTCGTCTATTACCATCTTAAAAGTTTTTTTTTTAATTTTGTTTCGCATGTTTGAATAGCTGGTGATGCATAGGTTGTATAGCAAGGTTGAAACACAAGATATGCATATTCCATAGTTTTTATGAACGTGTGAACAATTTTTGCATCGCACAGTGCAAGTGGAACATTGTTTACTGCTGGTTGTTTAGCTATTAATACTCTCACTAAATATAAAAATCGTCTCAAATTATAGTTTTATTAATTTATATAAATTATAATCCATTTCGCAGGGTCCTCTCCTTCGTCTTCACGGCGTACTCGGTCAACGAAAGGCTGCCGCTGTGAGGGTGTGGACGGCATTGACATCGTTCCGAATGTGCGCACTGGATGAGAATGGACAATTGGGTGGAATACAGGTGAGGGAGGGGACGGGTACGGTAGGAAGTTGTAGAAAAGTTACGGTAAACGTGAAATAGATAGTTGAAGGAGTAAGTAGATCAGTGAAGAGCACGGGGTCGGATATTGGACCATACCCCCGATTTTGACCCCCGAACCCCCGAAAATTTTGGAAAAATTGCGGGGTCGAGGCGAGCGAAGCGAGCCGAGTGTCGACTATTCTACCACCCCGACCTCGTCCAACGAAAGGACCAATTGTATATAATATTGTAAATGTGGCCTTTGCCGCATAAAGCGAATCGTGTTGTAAATTGATAATGTTAAATAATCGATAAATACTAATTCCCCTGATTCAGCCTACTGGGCTATGAGAATAGTAATAGAATTCTTTTTGAATGGAGGAAGAACGGAATAAAAGCAAGGAAACCGAGCAGAATGAGCTCTGTGCAGTTTGAAGTTTTCGTCTAACAGTACTCCAGGTTGGCGAATCGAGAAGTGATGGTATAAGTAGTTATTACACATATTATTTTTTTCACCATGTTCCCATAAATTTCCCAACTTTTCGCAGTTGTCCTGACTCATATATAGGTGAGAGCTAATCGGTGCCAAATTTTTGTGGAAAACGGTTCAGAACCGACGGAGTTCTGCATCAACTCGGACGGACTCGGACGCCAACGATGCATTTTCCCATTATCGGAGTCCGTCGGACCCTACCCGTATTTCGTTCATTTTTTAACATTTTGACCTAATTTTTTTTTCCAAATGATCGTCTCCTCGAGCTAGGAAGGTAGGGGACCGCGGTTTTTTCGAAAAATGTACCGTTTTTTGAAAAATCGATAAATTACCGTATTTTCACTATTTGATTCATATCTCTGGCTAGGGACCGCAGCGTGTTGTTCCAAAAATATATTGGGGCCATTTTTTTGTTTCTAAACGATGGATCTATAGCCTCCTGTCATTATATTAAATGTAAAATCGAGGGAAAACTAAAATCGAGCCAAGTTGAGCACTTCAAAATTGATAGTGAAAATTTTAGTAGAGTTGGAGCACATCTTGGGTCAGATTTCTCATTTTTGCAGCAAAAGTCAGCTTTATTGTATTGTTTCGAGCATTTGATGATGTTTATTTATCCAACATTCTGTAGTGGTGAACGAACTATAAAAATGATATGTTTATATATTTTTCTCTTTCGAGCTCAAGCTCTAATACAATATTTTTGATTCAGCTCTTATAATTACCTTTTTTTGGTTTTTCTATTGACTATCCTTGTAATAAAATTTTCAGAGTGTATCATACAATAAGTATATATCCAACTAGCACATATTGTCATATACCTACCACCTGTGCCTATCTTTTGTCTCACTCTACGAAACTACCTCAGACCAATGAACACGAAGGCAGGCTAGCTATACTAAAATAGGCGTATTCTACTCATATATTCTTCTTCTTTAACTCGCATATATGTTGGTAATATGTAAAACAGTAGATGGTCGACGATCACTCTTGTATCGCAACCAACGACATCATTCTACTAAAAATGTTTTATGTAATGTACTTGAGTAATTATAGCTATTCAAAGTATCATGCAGTGTAAGTAGATACGATGCCTATAACTTTCCACTATTGGTTTTGGGAACAAAAAATTTGGCGTGGAAAAACAAAAAGGGAAAGATTTTTTTCATTTGATATCAACCGACATTTCGGGCCACTGCAAAGTTTCGCTTTCAGGCGGCAAATCAAGCTTTTCACAAGGCGAAAGTTCATTCATTGGGGCGTCCCTCTGTACAGAAATTAGAGATAAAGCTTGAAAAACCAAAGCCGAAATGTTCACTTGAAAAGTTTGGATTTTGAGCATTTTTCGAACAGTTCTCCTGAGAAGGAAAATAGGCTAAACGTGTTACTAACATGCAAGGGAAGTAGGTCGATATCTGAACTGAAATATCCAACGCAAAATTATTTTGAAAACAATTACTAAAACCTTGAAAAGTATAAATAAACAATACGCACTTTTCGAAATTATGAGAAAAAAATTAGTCGTGAACAAAGCGTACTGTAGCGGCGTTTTCGTAAACATGAGAAAGTGGGCGGGCTTTGCGGTCCCTATCTCTGGCGGTTTTCAATATTTTTTCACAATTTTTTGAGAAGACCTTCCTCATGGAGTCTGTTTGACGCTGCTGCTGCTGACGCTGCTGGGCGCTTCGCTGCTGCTCTGATCGAAGAAGGAAACCTTTTTTAAATTTTTGGAGGCCGATCCCCTAGATTATAGGGTGAGGTATCACTTGTCAAGGATTACTTGCTATATTTTTTAGCTATAATTTATTTCTCCCTCATTATTGCGCTTTCCTTCTCATTTTGGCTTCGCTCTTTGCAATCGATTACGAGGTAATGAATACAAATATAGTGTCCGGCTCATTCAACACAGATATAACAACATGGTACGAATGCTCAGAAATCGGTGGTGAGCTTGTCCTCCACCCTAAATTTGCCATTGGTCGATCGGGTCCAGCCAACTTTAGTGTTTATCTGAGGGTAGCTGAAGAGTTGATGGCGAGTTGATGGCGAAGAGTTGATTCATATTCAGTAAAAACATTTATTTTCAGCTGTTCCGAACATTGGGATACGGTAGTTGAAGAGTTGACGGCGAATTTCGTCATTTTCTGGTCAATTAAAAAAAATTTCAAAAAATCGCAGTCCCCACTGTCAAACAGACTCCATGAGGAAGGTCTTCTCAAAAAATTGTGAAAAAATATTGAAAACCGCCAGAGATATGAATCAAATAGTGACAATACGGTAATTTATCGATTTTTCAAAAACGGTACATTTTTCGAAAAAACCGCGGTCCCCTACCTTCCTAGCTCGAGGAGACGATCATTTGGAAAAAAAAATTAGGTCAAAATGTTAAAAATGAACGAAATACGGGTAGGGTCCGACGGACTCCGATAATGGGAAAATGCATCGTTGGCGTCCGAGTCCGTCCGAGTTGATGCAGAACTCCGTCGGTTCTGAACCGTTTTCCACAAAAATTTGGCACCGATTAGCTCTCACCTATATATGAGTCAGGACAACTGCGAAAAGTTGGGAAATTTATGGGAACATGGTGAAAAAAATAATATGTGTAATAACTACTTATACCATCACTTCTCGATTCGCCAACCTGGAGTACTGTTAGACGAAAACTTCAAACTGCACAGAGCTCATTCTGCTCGGTTTCCTTGCTTTTATTCCGTTCTTCCTCCATTCAAAAAGAATTCTATTACTATTCTCATAGCCCAGTAGGCTGAATCAGGGGAATTAGTATTTATCGATTATTTAACATTAGCAATTTACAACACGATTCGCTTTATGCGGCAAAAGAAACATTTACAATATTATATACAATTTGTCCTTTCGTTGGACGAGGTCGGGGAGGTAGAACAGTCGACACGGCTTGCATCGCTTGCATCGACCCTGCAATGTTGTGCGAGTGCGAGTACGACAGAGTCTTAAATTCGCCCTATGTGACTTAGTTAGGATTTTTTTACTTTCCTAAGGGGAGAGAGGTGCAGAAGACGACGAGCATATTTTTTTGTCGTCGAGCCCTATTTTCACTTCTTGTTAAACCTGCAACTCAAAGAGTAAAAATCGATTTATAAATTTATTTCTTAAGAGAGATGAAATAAACAAGCCGAGAAAAATAGCGATATCGACGTGATGCCATCTGAAGCCAAGAGAGGCTCGACGACAAAAAAAACAATATGCCCATCGTCTTCAGCACCCTTGAGAACCCCGAAACCAAAAGTATGAGAGAATCTATTTTTTACAGTGACGACCTTTTTTTTTAGATTTTTAAGCGACCGGGCGTTTAAATACAATGTGAGAGGGGCTGATGGGGGATCGAAAGAAACTGAGGCAATGGGAATGGGACAAGGCAAGGACAACATAAAATTAGTCAATTGTCAATAGTGAACTGCATCCCATCCAGCGTATCTAACCGAAATCGTCGAAAATTTTTTGAAAAATTGACTCCCAAAATCCACTTTTTTGACCCCCCGAACCCCCGATTTTGACCGGCCGAACCCCCGATTTTGACCGGTCGTCCGAGTTTGGTGCTCATCACTGAAGTAGATACGGTCTGGGAGGAATACGGTTGATGGAAATAGACGCTACCTGTTTGTGTCTTAGCACGATTGGTCTCAATGTCTCTGCGGGATATGATGGAGGATTACGAAAAGAAGAAGAAACAATGGTGCGGTGGTTTTCTATGCCGTTATATCAAGTTTTTCTATAAGAATCTGAGAATCCCTGACGTAGAAAACGATGTGTAGCAAAGGAATTCGATTGCTTTGCACACATGAGTACAAATTAGTGTCGGGCATAAGGCGTGCATTTGACAGGCCTTTTCGAACACTCGAGTCCGAGCCTCGTTTTAATAGCCGTATTTTCAGTGAACTGAGGAAGCGAAATGATGTATATTCGAATTCACAGAGGAATGGAATGGAAATAGTTGAAATGACGAAGAAGTTGCCATGAAGAGTAAATGTAATCAATCATTGTTAGTTTATTCATCACGATTTGATCGTGTATTTCACAACGCTTTCTATTATACATTTGAAGACTGATAATAAATCATAAGTACTGTCTAATAAAGTATTCCCCCTCGAAATCGATTTTATTATTTTGTTGTAGAGAACTGTGTTATGTGTCGAGCTCTTCCTAAAAACGAACAAAAAGTTTATTTCCAAAATGTCAACTTAGCAAACAGAAAACTAGGATGAAGTTACTGAGACAGTAGTAATTAGAAGTGGGACATATCAGTGAAATGAATAGGATTGAATATTGTGATAGATCTTCTTTTTTGAGCCATGTTACAGAGGGGGCAAATCAAGTAATGCACACAAATCATCCGGAAGTCACACATGGGCCGCTCATCCGAGATCAACGAAGTCTGTGCGATATCTCACCTATCTGCCTCGTTGTAGATTGTGAGAAATGAAGAGATTCCTTCTACCCATCTGTGCCTGACCCAATTCTTCCAATATTGAACTAAATAGTTCCTAAAGAACGCCAAATTATTACTCAAACAGTCACTCCATTTAAAATCAGTAACTGATTTATTTCGAATGCAATCTCTCTAAAAGATACATGAATGTGAAGGTATAAGTCGAACGGGCAGAGGAAATGAAAGAGAATAGAAGAAGGAGGGTGCAATGTGCGACTTCATTCCTCATAATTGTGAGAAATTACAGAAGTGGAGATTGAAGATTGAAAGATAGTGTAAGCTCTTCATTTTCTTCATCTGATCTCTCTCTCTCAATTTCCCATGATTTCTCTCTTCTCAAATCGAGCGAAAATTGATGGACCAGACCATTTGTCCGAGTGTCAACAGATGCGAACATATTGATTTTGTGGAAGATCTGATGAGTTTTGGTTACTTCGAATGAACAAACAAACGAGAAGTTTGATTAGAGCGCGGTTTTTTTAAAGGAGGCGTATCATGAAAAACGAGTTGATGTTTTTGAGAACATGATCCGATCGGATTCTAGAACGATATTAGAATGCCGAAGTTTGGAAGTTGTAGACCCAATTTAAACCGAGATATTCGGCCTCAAAGTATCAGGGAAGCGCAGGGAAAAAGCTGAAAAGAATTCAAATCTTCTCTGCAGGGCTAATGGGAAGGAAGGGAAGGTAGATCAGTGAAAGGTCATCTTTGTCTCGTCCGCAATTGATTGGCTAGGAAGGGATTTTTGTTTGTTCCCGCAGGTGGTTCCCAACGAAATAAATCTGATCTACTCCTTGGCAATTCGCCAAAAGATCTTAGCAATTTTCCAGAATCTTGATAGAATCGGCATATCGTTGCAGGACCCGCTCAGTTTGAATTTCAAAAGTTCATGATACGCCTCCTTTAATGCCTTTCCTCAAATGAAGAGAGATATAGTGGGGTCAATGACTAATAGTCGTAGAGCCCAAGTGAAAGGGGCCAGAGGGAACAGTTCTTGACACCAGTGATGAAAGGTAATACACCGAAAAGGTAATCAGGTGGGAAGTGTATTGACTAGCGGGCCCAACAGACAAGAAACTACTGAAGAGAAGATAATGGATTACAGCAAAAAGAGTATTGATACAGGAGAAAGGGTATAAACGTGATTGTTTTTGAACGAAATCATGGGAATATGTACAACGAAATACAATCAAATGCATCCAGAGGGATAGAATGATTCTCTTTATCATCTGCTCTTCTCAACACTATTTCGATCCACTTTTTTCTAGTCAACTCTTCTCTTTTTCTAGGGGTCTAAATCAGCACGCGTCTCTCCTCGATTTGCATACTCTCTCGTCTGTCTGTCCGACGAGAGAGCATTGGTAAATGAGAGAGACTCGTGTCGCGTTGTAAATGTCAGTCCGAAATAGTCAGTGAAATGGAGATACAGTTACGATCAATCTGTGATTGATTCCTTATACGGAATAGGCCTCGTCGGAGCAACATATACCTTCCGTGATGTTTGTAGCCAACTACCCTAATGGCGTAGTGGATAGTGCGCTCGTCTTGCGCCCGAGCCCCGCTGGTTCGGATCCGCTCGGGAAATGATGGCAAAAGTTCCGTTTCAGTTCGAGCCCAAAAGGAGTGAGACGACTCGGGCAATGATTAGAAACTTCTCTGATCCGTTTTGCTTACTCTCATTTAACCTTTCCCTCAGTTAACCGTTTTTCCCCAATTTCTTGTTGAACTTGCTCATTGAAAAAAACCAACTGAAATTGTTTTGCCTCGCCTGTTTGGCCTCGCCGGTGCGTCATATAGATACCTCCCGTGACCCTTCGGGACAACTATTCCAATGGCTTAGTGGATAGTGAGCTCGTCTCACGCCCGACCCCCGTTGGTTCGGATCCAGAAGGGAAATGATGCGAAGTAAGCCTCCATTTGAGCCCCAAAGTAGTGAGACGACTCGTGCAATGATTTGGATTATTATCTGATCTCTTTTGCTTATTTTAAATTAACCTTTTCGTCAGGTTTCCGATGTTTTCCCTTTTTCGATTTTTTATTGTTCATTCAAATAACCACTGAAATAGTTTTAATTATGCGGAATATTTCTGCGCTTTCAATGCCTAAAAATATTTTTAAAAAATGCTTTATCTGCCTGATCTGACTCTCTCAATTTCACATTATCTCTAGCTGGTTAGACAGAGCGAGAGACCTGAGACGACTCGGACAATGATAGAAATATCATCTGATCCTGTTTTGCTTATTTTTTTCCAGTTTTACTAAGGTTTTTCCTAATTTTTGTTGAAATTGATTTGATAGACTTATTCGAATATCCCTTCTGGCATGAAAATGTTCTCATTAGGTGTGATATTCAACGCCTACAATTACCGATACAAATGTTTGATCTGCTTGATGTGTCTTTCTCAATTTCACGTTATCTCTAGCTGATGACTGGTGAAGAATTGAAGAAGTGTCTCTAATTTATTCGTCCTATCTTGAAAGATGAAACATCAAATAAAATGAAGAGACGAAATCATCACCCATTGAGGTTAGTGAAGAGAGAAATAACTGCAAGATTGAACTCCTCGAAGCAATTCAAAATCTAATCAGGCATTTGGGAATATTTTGTCTGATCACATATCAAAACATCTGAGTTTGAGCAGTCGAAAATTTGTCATTTGAGTGTGATCAGACATTATTGGAGAATTATCATGTATCAGATGAATCTAAATGTGTATGATCTGATCTTGATCGAGTTACCTGAGTTTGCATTTACACTGCGAGCATTTGGCAGAAAAGTAAATTAAATCGTGATAAATCCGAGTTTCGGTGGAGCAACATATTCCCTTCCCTGCCACTTTCATTGCCATCCTCAAAGGAGTGAATCGAGTCGGGCCATCTTTACAAAATATCATCTGATCCTTTTTCGTCTTTTGCATTCACGTATTCCTAACATTGATCAATGTTAAAAATCTATTGTTCTATAGAGATTAAAACATGTGACATATTTCCAGGTCTCTTCAATGTAATCTATCTAGATATAGATACCGTAGCATCTTCTGCAATTGATTACATCATTACAGTACTTTCTAGCCAATCGATGGGCTACTACCGTAGTCACTACTACCGTACCTGATTGTGGCTCAGGGAAGAACGCCTCCAGCCTCCAGCTTGTACCGGCCCACCTTGATCTTCTCCGCCAACATGTCCTGTGAGATATCGATGGATGTGATGGAGAGATGAGTGGATGGGGAGAGAGACGAGGAATACGGGAGAGAGAGAGGTTACAGCCAACGGCCTATTCTTGTAACCTTAATTCTTATCATTCAATACGCAATCGACATTACACATCTCTTCAATCGATTCTCCATCTGTACCAATCTCTGTTGTGTCTTCACCATCGATTCATAGTGAACTGAAAAGTGGAGAATAGAACTCATAAGGATGTTGAAGAAGCCGAGGAGTTGTATCGGGGTTATGGTAGGATACCCAAGAAGCGACATTGGAGTAACGGAAGGTTCCTCACACTCGGAAAATGCCATGGTTGCTGTAGGGATGTCATAGAAAACGAAATGCGAGTTTTAACGAGCTGAATTATTTTTAATTTACTACCAAGTTAATTAAAATAACATATTTAAAATAATCACGAAATTAAGTGTGTGAAAAGCATCAGAAAAAATTATATGAATAAATAAAACCAGTTAATGATAACAGTGATAATGGATTACGGTAAGTCGCCATTTTCAAACTTTTCTTTTCATTGTCTTTTTTCGTCTTTTGCTTCACTGCCGTTTTATCGCGTTCCCGTTGATAAACCAGCATATTTTGTTGATTTTATGGTTGCCCGATTAGATGAGCATTCCAATCGCGATGGGATATTGGAGAATCGCGGGTATTTATCATAATCGAGTGCGCCTATTTGTTTTGTGAATCGTGAAACCTGTTTTGATGTTATTTCCTGTCAATTTTGGGCGATTTTCTATACATAGGCACGCAGGTTGTGAGTTGTGGTGGTTCGGGTGGGTTCGGTAATTTATCGATACCAAGCCATAACTCGACCATTTTGACAACCCATTCCTTTGAAACTGCTGCAGAAAAATAATTTAAAAAAAGACTTCGTACTACGAAGTCCGTAATGAAATGAGGAAGGGGCCGATAAAAGATGTAGTTGCAGCCAAGCATCAAGTTGCTGCCGGTGCTTTTTTTGCTTTTTTTTTCCCAATGTGATTTTTTTATAGATCTTGTGCTAAATCCGCCTTTTGGGGAACGTCTGAGGTCAATTACTCATGTTTTGAAACTTAAATTGTGGTGGGCTCATTTTGAAGGTTACTGAACATGTGGAGGTTAGGTTTGTTATAATTTTCTCTGTTTTTGCGGAATGTTGGTATGCTTTTCTCTAATTTTTGTTCGTATTAGAGGCAAAATGTAGCATACATAGGTCCTTTCAGGAGGGGTATTTGATATCTGGTGAGCGTGTGGATAATGGGTGATCAAAAATAATTTATTATTTTCTTTTCCAGTCGGCTGACGTTCGCCCGATGCGGTTCACGCACTACGATACGTCTGCTCCGGTGCGCAAAGATGACCGGAAAGTAGTAAGTTGGCCTTTGATCTTTGATCTTTGATCTTTTGATATTTACCAGTGATCGCGGTCTAATTGATTGTGTCCCCATTGTAGGCTCCCTCTCCTCCTCCGCGTCGTAGATTCAACCAGTTTCCGACTAAAGACCACGATGTGAGCTGTTGTTTTTTTGTTTTTGTGTGTTTTGTTTTTGTAAACTTATTTTGGCATAATATTCGCTTTTAGAAGAAGAAGTGCGCACTCTGTGCTGTTGAGATTGACGCGTACAGTTTCACTCCTCACATCTGCGGTGCGAAGCATGTGGATAAGGTTATTGTTTTATTCGACCACAGTTCTGCAAAATTCATGGCACTACGTTAGAAGACCAGAATGGATCTATATTGCCTAATCTAAAATTGCTCAGCCGTAATCTAATGAAGTAAAGAACGACGTTTATGATGCTGAGGCTTACAATTAGTGCATTTTGCTTAGACTACTAGGAACCGCTCAATAGGAACGGAAATTGGAAAAATGGCAACCTCTATTTTTACCATTTTGGTCTTCTAAAGTAGTGACAAATTCATAAATAATAGTAGCGTATATTTTTGAAACATTTAGATGTATGTGAAGAAGAAAGGGAAGAAGTTTTCTCGTCCACTCGGCGATCCGTTCGCGCTTCTCAATCGATATCAAACGAACAATCCGCTCGGTAATTCCAATTTTCCCCAGTTGTTTTGATTTTTTACCACTTTTTTGTGACACGAAGCTTAAAACATAACCTGTATCAAACACGCGACACGCTTGCTTTTACATTTTCATTGCCATCCGGGGAGCACTACTATAGAACGGTCTGAAGCTGGCAACCACAGTGAAAAAGGGGGTAATTGGAACACTCGAACGAGGATATGTAATGGTCTATCGGCCCGGTTAGCGTGACTTCGACGAATGAAGTCACGCTAACCGGGCCGAAACAAATTGCACTCGACGAATGAAAATATTTTCCCGATTGTTTTTATTTATTGTTTTGCCAGACATGAAGCTCAAAAACTTGCAGAGCCCTGGGACATCAAATATCGGTTCAAGCAGCTCCGAATTCGTGTCTCTCGATGCGATATCGATCAATTGGCTATGCGGATAAACGGACTGGTGAGTTGTCAAATGTGAAATATAATAACAGTGATATGAGAACAAATTGCATTCGACGAATGAAAATAAGCATTGCACATGAAGACAATCGTATGCGGAACCTTATCTGTCGCACGATAAACAATTGTTTGATTAAGGTCGATCAGAACAAGCAAAGATGTAATCTGTGCGAGATGGATCTCACATCGATGTTGAGCATGTTGGAGCACTTTTGCAGCGACGGCCATGTTGACGCCGTATGTCTTTTTTTTGCTCATTTATCACTTCTGATTTCCGCTGTTTTGCTCTGTTCTTTCCGATTAATATAGGAACTTTCAGTGATAGCGTCAATTCTGGTCACAATATATCTGACTAAAAACGTGAAAATAATTGCTCTGTTATAATGTATAAGGCGTGTGGTTTTGCGTAAATGCTATCTGAGGCAATTCAGTTTTAGTCTAATCAGAAACGTTTTGGAATCTAATTGGAGCAATTTTATCGGGCTGTACGATATGTAAGTCGTTTAGATTCTGATTCGCTATGTTTTCTAATTAGATTCAAATCGAGTTGCCTGACAAGTATGTAATTTCGTGAGTATTGCCTGTGAGTATATAATTTGAGATGAATGGCGCAGTGTGCGAGGACTCTTTTATGTTCTGGTGGAGAGTAGTGGAAGAGGCGACGACAGCTGGCCCCGTGCCAATTAACATGGTTTGTCTTTCTTTTTGGTATCGGACAAATCTTTCCCTTTGTCTAGAAGATTCACGCATATCAAAGTTACGTATTTTTGTATCGCCCGAAAGGTAATGGTCGAAAATAAAAATATGATCATTTCCAGATTCGATCGAAGGTCTCCTCTCATCCCGGTGTCGATCCACTCGCTCTACTCGATTATTGTGAAGAAGCCAAAAGAAAGAGTGAGCTGAATTTCTATTTATTCATATATTTATGCATTCATTCATTATTTCGTCAAGTTAATGACCATGAAAAGACTTAGATTTGGCCAGAAACGGATGTCGACTCTGATATTTACAGGTCATAATCATCAAATATCCTCGCTTTCCAGTGCGGGTGAAGGAGATCGACGTTCGGTTCCCCGAGTTACGAGCCCGATTCGATCTGTGCGAGCCGAAGAGAATGAAGAAGCAGATGGCAGACGGCATCTTCGGTGCAAAAGTCAGGCATTAAAAAAATGTTTTTGATTGATTGTTGTAAGCTAATACATTCAAATCAGGGGTCGATTACTGTGTAACAAATAACTCAAGCAAACCACATTTAGAATGTTCAGGGATTCGAATACACTTTTCAAAAAAGCAACCTATATTAGGTGGTTTTGAGAACACCATGTAATCGAACCCTGATTCAAACCAATCATACTTCGCGTTTCATACATGTTTTTTGCAGGGTTACAAGGAATGTGTTTTCTGTGAGAAGGACGTAACCTTCAAAGAGATAATCGTGCACATTTGCTCACTGAAGCACCTCGAAGCGGTTTGTTGCCTTTTCTTATCCTTTTGTTATTGTTGTTATTGTTATTGCTATGCGATTTTTGATTTGTGATCTATTTGTATATTTAAAAAAAAACAGTGTGCTATACAAGATGCGCGTTCCCAATCAAATTTTGCATGATAATTCTCTCGATATTTTCTATTGTTACGGGTTCGCAAAAACTAAATTGCTGAAATGCATGATTAAATTGCCTAATTTTTTATCGATACTTTCTCGCTTGTATTAATACTGCAACGTAAATCATTTAGATGAACGGCGCAGTGTGCGCGGACGCTTTCGACTTCTGGTGGAATGCGATTGAGGCGGCGACGGATATTGGCCGTCTGAAGGAGTTGCCCTTCGTGCCGGAATCCGCTCGATGGCCACAGCCCGCGGATGGAGGCAAAATGGTGCGATCCAGAGATCAAATACCCCTCCCGGAAGGACCTATGCATGCCACATTATAATGCAATTCTGATCGAATATTAGAGAATAGTATGCCACTATTCTACGAAATCAGAGTAGATTACCTGAAACCTATCCTCCTCACGCCCAAAAATCTGAAAATTTCGGAAAATTACTCCACATTTCGAGTTTCATGACCTGTGCATTTGACCCCTGGTGCGATCACACTCATAATCATTTATCGAACATCAAGGCTGAGGCCTGTCGAGCAATGCCATTCTTCCATACTATAGGATCTTCTCTACATATATTTTTGCCATTGAGCACCGTGATCACACTATTGCAATCATATTATATTATGGTAGACAAACGAAGTTTGTTGACGTATAATATCTATTACGCTTCATTGCGAAATCAGTCACGATTGCTTATGCACGGTATCAATTGCGAGGAATCATCCCGATAGTACCATTCAGAGTTCGAATACCCCTCCCTAAAGAACCTATGCATGCCACATTATTATTCCAATTTGAACAAAAATTAGAGAAAAGTATGCCACCGATCGACAAAAACCGAGGGAATGGCCCGAAACCTAACCACCGCAAGTGCAATAACCTTCAAAATTTGTATTAGCATAACACATTTTGTGTCTCATAACCTGAGTACTTGACCCCTGGTACCATTATATCATTGATCCATTCAGAAGGCAGACGTCCCACCGCAGATCTCTCCTCCTTCTAATGTCGAGCCATTCGCGCTGCTCCAATCGTGCCACATTCGCTTTCCACTGAGTACGAATTCATTTTTTATTTATGTAAACGGAAAAGTTCATGCTAAATATTATAACTTGTCTGCCTTGAGACTTTCCAGTTCACGAAAACGGACATTTATATGTAAATGTAGACTAATAAAATGAACTTTTACAGTGGCCAAATCGGCGATCGAAGGCCGTTTCGTGCAGCTTCGTGCACTATTCGATCGATGCGACAAGAAGAAACTGGCGGAGCTTACGAGTTCACTATTCGAGGCCAGTTTCTAGTTTCTATTAGGGCTCTCGATATGGGAGAACCTGCGATAATCAGAGTACGACGAATAAAAAGGATTATATAAATAGGAATAAAAAGGAGTTTTTTGTTGCATTTGATCAATTTCTCGATAGCTTCTAAACAGCGAACGAAACTTACTATGATTTATTTCAGAAGTTCCGTCTATCGGGAGTCAAGGGCTGCGTACTTTGTCACAAGATTGTGGAAACGATCGACGATATGATAGTACACATTTGCGATCCGGATCATCTCGAAAAGGTTTGTTCTAGATCTCGAAATATGAGCCGCAATTACTTCATTTCACACACTCTCTCGTCACTCTGACCGGGCGAGAGAGTGGGCGAAATGAAGAGACGGCGGTTCACATTTCAAGCTCTAGTTTGTTCACATACTCGCAGTGAAAAGCGCCCCTGACATTGTTGACAGTTTCGGGCCACTTTATATTTTTGGACTCCTCATTGATAATACATTATAGGGTTGCCGGTACGAGATCGGTTTCGGTATTACCGCGCGAGAGGGACGGGAAAGAGGGTGCGGTAATAACGCACCCTCTTTACATATCGCCCCTCTCTCGCGGTATTGCCGATACCGAACCTGCAACCGTAATACATTATGCCTGTTTTCTGTAGATGGATGATTTTACCTATTGTCATTTCAGATGAAAGGAGACGTGTGCTTTCGTGCCTTTAGCTTCTGGTGGAATGCAGTGGAGTCGGTGACGGCGCCGGAGCCGGAGAAGCAGCAGCCGGTAAATAGGCAACCACTTGGAGGGTTCTGTCATGCCCCCCCCAACCACTGATGGGCTATTTTCCGCCATTTTTTTGAAAAAAAACTGAGAGGGGGCTGCTGCAGCGGTCACAAATCAAAAATTTCAATGGTACCATCGAAAAAATGCCACCCATTTCATCTGAGCCGCCACTCTTGCATTATCTAGCAAAGATATAGCAGAGAGGATTGGTGAGAAGAAGTCGCACCCCCGGAGTGACACTCCATTGATCCATTATCTAGCAATGATATAGCAGAGAGGATTGGTGAGAAGAAGCCGCACCTCCGGAGTGACACTCCATTGATCCCTTATCTAGCAATGATATAGCAGAGAGGATTGGTGAGAAGAAGCCGCACCCCCGGAGTGACACTCCATTGATCCCCTCTCATACATTTTCATTGCGACAAATATAGTGGTCTAAAACTGATAACCACTGTTGAAATGGGTATTTCGAGCCCACGATTGTGGATATGTGTATGTATAACGCCTGATAACTGGCTCGGTTAAAAAAACAGTGATCTGATAACCGGCCCAATTGTTACGAAAATGATTTGTATCCCTTTCAGACGGTTGCTCTACCACAGATCGTTCCTTCTCTACTCGATCCATTCGTGTTGCTCCGATCGTGCCATGAGCGTCGCCGGCTCAGTACGTATATATTTAGCTTGATTAATTTAACATTTAGCCTTATCTAAACGTTAATGATTATGTAAAGTAACCAGTGTTAAGCGTGATCCTCCAACGCCAGGTTTCCGGGGGTACAAAGCGGAATATCGATATTTTTCGCTTTTTTACGCTGTTTTAATGACAAATTTCGGGGTACGGGATCTGGCCGGAGGTCGATCGCTGGGGAACTCCCCAAAGTTGAAGGGTTCGCTCATCACTGAAAGTAACTTTTTGTTTCTAGTGAACAAAGCGGATATCGAAGGCCGTTTCGACGAGCTGAGCGCGCGATTCGATTGGTGTGACAAGAAGAGACTGGAGCAACAGACGAGTGCACTATTTGAGGTGAGCGATTAGAGTCTGAAGTTTATCGTCTCTTCATTTTGCGCACTCTCTCACCGGTCAAAGAGGCGAGAGAGTGTGTTGAAATGAAGAGACGGTTACCCGTATTTCGAACTCTAGTACCGATTATTATTATATTTTTTTGAAAAAGTTGTTAATGCATTGAACCAGGGAGGGGGGGGGGTTCACGTTCTAAAGGAAGGAGATCACTACTGAGCTTTCTTCAGAAATTGCAACGGGAAATTATTGTTGATTTCTTTGAGAAGCTCAGACGCTCGGGAGTGAAGGGATGTATTCTGTGCAAGAAATTTATCACTTCGATTGACGATATGATCACTCACATTTGCGATCCGGACCACATCAATAAGGTATGTTGGAACTATCGTATCACTCTCTCATTTCGCAATGATCTCTATTCGGTCAGAGAAGCGAGAGATAATGGGAAAATGAGAGAGTAAAGTGCGCAATTCGGGTCGCCGTCTCTCCATTTCACACACTCTCTCGCCTCTATGACGGATGAGAGAGCATGTGAAATGAAGAGACTGTGGCATCATTTCTCGACGTCTACTAGTTTCCCAGGGATATGTCATTGGCCGGGGGGGGGGGGGGGGGGTTTCAGTCCGACGATGCGCAACCTTAAATATATGGGACATTTGAGGGGCTCATCAGAGATCATGGGTCAAATACTCACGACATGAAACTCAAGATGCAGTATGATATTCCAAATTTTGAAGGCTATTGCACTAGCGGTTGTTAGGTTTCGGGTATTTTCCTTGGTTTTTGACGATTAGTGGTATGCTTTTCTCTAATTTTTGTTCAAATGAGGCCGACGAAATGTGGCATGCATAGGGCCTTTCGGGAGGGATATTTGACATTTGTGGCTCATCGAGAGACTGTGCTGCATGATTTCGAACCACACGATTTCTCAGATGGATGGCGCTGTCTGCCTGAATGCCTTCAACTTCTGGTGGAAAGCAGTGGAATCGGCAACTGATCTGCAGCCGGAGCCGGAGATTCCGGGAATTCGCAAGAGAAAGCCGCGCCAGAGGCCGACAATTGTCCAGAAGCCGCAGCCGGTGATTAAGAAGGAACCGGAAGTTGGCCAGAAGCCGAAGCCGGAGATTAAGAAGAAGCCGGAAATTAAGACGATGCCGATAGTCAATAAGAAAAAGCAGGAGGTGATTCGGCCGAAAATGACCGCTCCCAAATGGTGTTCCCTCTCCCTTGATGATCCTAGTTGATTTTCGATGATTAACTTACTGCTTACGATTCAGTTGTTTATTGTTAGAAGTATTTCATTGCTCAAATTTATCTGTCTTTCTGTTCTTTTGTTAATTGTCTGTTTTTAATTTTCCTGTTTCTCTGTTTCACTGTGCTCAAGCGTTATAGTTTGAGCACGATTGGTTATACCTTGAATTTGTTGTTCCGTGTTTCGTCGCATAAATACATGACATTAACTAACTTGTCTGCTGTAGTGGGTTACAGTAACCCGTATCGTACCTGTCTCTCATTTGCTCCATAAAAGTCAATATACTACAGTACTCCGATCGAGGCAGACAACGAGATTTCTCATAGTTAGAATCAAGCAATACGTTTAAAATAGATAAAATGAACCAATAAGTGGGACCTCAATTTGTCTATCGTTTGAGTATAGGTTATTCATTTTCTCTTCTTTCACATGTGTAGATTCCCCCTCCCCGCATCTTGTGTAATTAGTTTAGAAGCAGTAGCTCTGAATGATTGTTGAATATAGTAGAGATTCTCTGTGCCAGTGACCCATGTTTTCCTTTTATTACGTGTCTATAGTTTCAATGATTTCGACGGCACTGGCTTGTAGAGCTCGAGAAATGTTATCGCCGTCTCTTCATTTTACACTCTCTAACGACCGGTCGAGCAATGAGAGAGTGTTGAATTAAGAGACTGCGGTATCATTTCTCGAGCTCTTTCAGATTCTTTTATATTATGTTTCATGGTCTATGGCATTAATCAATACCATTTTATTTGCAGTATAGAAAGAAGGAGGAAAAAGGAAGATAATCTCCGAAGTGAATGAGGAGAAAGAAGTAAAGGAGGAAGCGAAGGTAGTGAACGATTCAATGGATGTTGAACCAGAAGACAAGACTATCGGAATGGATATCATTCTACCAACCCGACAAACGTTCTCTGAGGAATTCATTGTTCTTCTCAGGAGTTACGATATTGTACAAGGTTCATTTTCTCACTTCTTGTCCACAGGAAATTATAATATAACGGCTTTCACGAGAAAATCAATCTAGAGTTACACTTCTGGGCGTGGATCGCAACTTGCACTTTTCACAGTTGGTTCATCAATTTTCGTGTCTTTACGTTGAATGAAAGACCTTTACCCTTTGACCTTACCCTCTGAACGTTGAAAATGCTTAATCTGATTGTTCACGATAAAATAAGAAAATGGCCCAAATGCAACAAACCTAGGAATAGATTGTTGTTTCTCAAGTAATAGATAGAGAAAAAGATAGAGAAAGAAATCGCGTACTTATTGTCTCGGTTGTACCACCTATTTAATCACTTTCTAGCTAGTCTTCCTGCTAATTCAATGCGTCCGGTGTTGTTCGTGTGCCCTTGTGCCCTTCCTGACCCCTTCCTGACCCCTTCCCTAGCCTAGTCTATCACTCTCTAGCGCATGTCTCTCGAGGCAACGGTGGCGCAGGCGGTAAGTCGTTGGACTGGCAATCCAACGCCCGCAGGTTCGATGCCCACCGGTGACAGGAGGTTGCTGGTCGACCGACAAAACTTGCCTTACCTGCCACTCCCCCAACCTAACTTGCGCACCAGGAGCAGAATTGGTTGTTGGGGCTAAACAGATAGTGGAAACCCTGAGGCTAGGTGGTACAAGGCGTACGCTGTTTGATGCCTCTTGGTTGAAGCTAAAGAGCTTAACCGGTAGTCGATTATATCGACAGTCATGACAGTACGGCACCGTTGGTGTCTGATTTTTTTGTCTATTTTTGATCAATGTACATACGGAATGTGCACTATCCTTAATATTAGCTATGGTTACGTAGCAATAGAGGGGATAGCAGTGCAATAGAGCAATGAATGAGTGAGAGGAGATGACTTAATTTCAGATGACTTATTCAACGATCGACAATCTACAATGATGAGAATATAATTATGCGTGCTTCCTTATTTGATCGATTCAGTGATGCGTAGATGGAGAAGAGCGAAATAATAGCAGCTCCTCCACCGAAGAAAAGCAAAGGTAGACGGGATTTTTCAAATTAGTTTTAACACATTCAATATTCACCAAGCGTTATGTATCTTGTTTGCAGAATCCTCAACAATCTCGATGGTGGTTGAGGAATGGAAAGAGGGCCAATTCGTGCAGTTTTCGGCCGTTTACCGCATCAATGGATACCCATTGTTAGCACTCAAGAATAGTGAGGTTTCTATTGGAATATTTGCTTAATTTCCCATTCTCCTCGATAAACAGTTTTTTAAGATCAGAACACTGAAGGAAGAAAATCATAGACTCAAAGGAGGGCAAGGATATGGCTGTGTATCGAATGAACCGAAGGAGTCACAATCTATCGTCACTCTATGCGATCAGGTATTTACATCACTGACAGATTTATTAACTTTATTCACCGTCTTGTTTAATTATATGGCGACCATGAGTCCGAAACTGACCAGTGTAGAGGATAAATTGTGCGCCTTTTCTCCCTCTGTCCCACTGGTTGGTTAATTACACAAACACTTCATTACTCTATTTCTCTGTTTTCAGAAAAATCAGACTACAATTCGTGTGAGATTCGATGGAATTTCTTCTCTAACATGAACGGAGGTGACCAGTTTAATATTACGGATGCCCGCATGGGCACTGATTAACTGTCACCTTTTTTACAAGGCGACAGATCTCTATTTGCGGATGTTAGAAGGAACTTTTCTATCTCACCAGTGCTCATGAATGTTCAGGCTCGATCGCCGAATGTGAGGATTTGATGATCTCGACTGCGATTGTTCTCCTTATTGTTCACTTCTTTTTGTTATCGATAACAGTGGAGAAGACTCCGAAAAAGAAGCTTGCCGTTGACACGTAATTTTTATTTGGTACTATTTTAGAAGACCAGAATATTGCCTAATCTAATAAGATAACTCAGCCATTGCGTAATGAAGCTAACAATAAATTGCCATTCTGGTCTTCTAAAGTAGTGCCGAAGTATATTTTGTTGTTGTTGTTGATAAGTTAGCCATCCTGTCATTACAGTCTCTTCTGGTTTCTTCTGGCTGGTACGGTATACGGAGTGCACTATGCTGTCACAACTGACGTGAAGTTTGGTTAGCTATTCAACACCTTCTGATTTTGTCTCTCGATAAGGTAGGGCGGATTGCATCATTCCTCCATATTTTATCATTCGATCGAGTTCACCATTCGCGATCTTTCGAGACTACTTTACCGCAGAGATTATGCCTTACATACTGAATTGGCCTTGAATAATCGGTACTATGTCGGATGAGAACCCACTGGTTAAGAACCAAAATTTTTTTTGATCGGCTATTCCTACTATTCCATCGAGAGGCAAAAGTCTTCCTGGTTTCGCGTCAATTTAGACCCGGTAATCAACAAAGACTATGGTAGCTTATCTTTAGCTTGTTTTAGCTTGTCTAGAACTTGTATCACACAGTTACGGTAACATTAAATTTCAGCGGTATTCGCGCGTGCTGCAGCGCAACAAAGGAAAGTCATTGGAATTGATCGACTGGGAAGATGAGAATCGAGAACTCGGATTTACAATTGAACTGTGTAGTGGACATGTGGAGATTAAGGACTTCTCCTTATGCTTATGTATGCTTCCTTATGAATTGATTTGCGGATGTCCGAAGGAACTTTTCTATCTCACCAGTGCTCATGCATGTTCAGGTTCGATTGCCGAATGGATGGACTGGACGAAAGATTATCAAATGTCGCCCTGAAAGATGATAACAAGACCACTATCAACTGTGCATGCGTCTATCGCTCCTTCTTTGAAAGATTCAGAGAAAAGGTGAGAGGAAGGGGGGGGGGGCCCTTTTCCGTTAACATGGCCTATTTTTTCTCGATACAACGCCCCAATATTTTTAACCAGGTTTTCGGTTTTTTTCATGTCTGAAATGTTCATCAACGAAATGTAATTAAAAATTATTGTGATTCGAAACATAACGACATGATACAGATTGGCTACTCTCGCGGATTCCACGTCTGTCAGTTGCAAACCCGCAAGGATAACATGAGTATCATTGAAGTGGGAATGGCAACGAAGGAAGTTGACGTGGACTCTGGCAAACTCCTTGGATACGATAGCGAGACCTTCGGGTAAGAGGGAGGGGGGGGGTGAAGTTTGGATTAATGGGTGGACAGTAGATAATGAGTATTGAATTTACATCACTAGTGGGCAGATTGCAAATATTTGTTGCCGAATGGAAAGTGCATTGTCCCATGGACGAAGAGGGTATGACGCTGTTTCAGACTGGATCCAGTTGTTATAGATGGAACAACATGCTGAACCAGTGCCGAGTGATGGAGTAGTAAGAGGAGATGGGGAAGATCACTCCCCTATATCCGATAAGGTCCTACTGGGTTGTGTTAGAATTCTTAATTTGGTTAAAAATCTGGGATATTCTATTCAATCGTGTGTTTAACATTGACGCTCATTTTGATGATCTTCTCCTGTTTATTTGGTTTCTTTACAGGGCAAGACTGTCTACCCGATTGTCGCAGCTTGTAACAGATGCGAAATCACGATCAAGTACCTGGCAGGATTCAAATGTAAGCGCTTATTTTTTAAAAAAAAATTTTAGTTCTGGAAAGTGTTACTAACTGCCGCGATACGAGTTTTAGTCGCTTTCGCGCGGAAGCGATGCAGGATAATGTTTCATTGCTTCAACAAAATATTCACTTAGCGTCGGACGAGCCCTGGCACTGCTTTACAAGCTGCTTTACAGACTGCGCGCCCCCGCGTAAAGGGGGCGGGGCCCTGCTCCTCCCCCTTTTGGGCTGGTCCCGGCTTGTAAAGCAGTACCTATTTATCTTTCATCGTGAAACTTGTTTCGACGTTATTTCCTGTCAATTTTAGGCGATTTCCTCAATATGCTCGGAAAGACCAAGAATATTGAGAATGAGGTGAGACTCTTAACTTTTCCTTTTCTTTCGATTGACAGTAACAGTTTTATGATGACTGGTAATATTTTTTTACGACTTCATCGAACAGATATCAATAGTTAATTTTATATAACATTGCAGTCGTACACGAGTGAGAAGCTTCGTTTCCCTTCAAGAAGCACACAGTGACAGTGAAACAGTACCTCCATGGATTACTCCTGGTCAGATTTGTATTTTTTTTATAGTTCCTATCGATGTGATAAATTAATCATGAAAAAGTTATAGAACATTCCAATTTCAGTTCCTCTCAGAAGTGCAGACTTCCTCTGTGGTAGCTATCACAGCTAAAGCCATATCCTCCCTCACTTCTCTCTTCACCCAACTGCCAAAACTGTGCAGAATGCTCGTAAAGGTGAGGAGTTTATGAAGGGAGTGACGCATGCATAAATCTCAACGTTTGCTTTCGTGTTTCTCGAATTTATCGACGTGATTGTTACTTTTAAATACGATTTACAATTTAAAAACAACAACAACACAGGCTCTGGTTCGTCTGTGGACGCGAAAGACGCTGGAGGAGCGATGCGCTGTCTATTTCGCGATGAATTCATTCGTGAAAACTGCGCCCGATCAGTTTACGATATTGTACAAGGTGAGAGAGAGGGGATATTTGATGGTTTTGTGTTGTAGGCGTTTATTGAGTTCATGATCACATCTTCAATCCCAATTCCTTCTTTTCCAGTCGTGCTACATGGGTTTCGTGTCATGCTCTCGAGATGTCTCTCCTGATTCATGGCCACTTCTCGTATTCATACATCGAACATTCGCCCAACTCACACTACTCAATCCCAATGTCGTATACCAGGTATTTTGGATTCTATAACTCTAATATTGTCCATTGCAGCTTCCCTCTCCGTCCCAACTGAATGTCGTGCTCGCCTAGCAGTCCATGCGTCTGCACAACAGACGTCTGTTATGTAGTTATTCATTGATTTTCAAAAAATTGGAGGATGTAGGTAGGGCAGCTTTTACGCTGTGTGCAATGGGCGTGTGTGCATTGAGTCATTAGATTTTAGAGATCACGAGGTTACGGTAGTTCTGGGCAGTTTACAGGTATTGATTTATTGTAATTTCGAAATCGAAGTGGTTATGATCGGTTTGAGCATTTGTGCGCGAGGGACTTGAGTGTATTGATTTTTTTATTAGGATTATGGTAGTTCTGGGCAACTATTGATTGATTATTGGATTTTCGAAATGAAATGGGTATATTGTTAGGTATGTTCGAGGAGTTGTGTATGATGCGCGTCAGTATCTATCATACATTTTCATTACCATCCGGGGACCAAAAATATATAGTGATCTGACACTAATAGCAGGTGTCTAATGGCTTAAAACCTATTTTATTGTGGATATATTGTGGTCTGACATCAAATTCCATCAAACATATAGTGGTCTGATTACCGGCCCGGTAGGTATGAAAATGTATGGTATCTATGCACGTGCTATTGATGTGTTGATTGGGTATATTGCGGCTACAATGGCTTCACGATCATATTGTAAATTGAGATGTTGTCTTAAGAGAGCGGTGTTACTGGGCTTCGTTAGGGGCTCCTACTTGCTGCTATTTTCATCTTGCTTAATTTATGCTTAATGTTAGTGATTCTACGGCAGGCCCTGGCGCCAACTGCTTGCTATTTTTACACTGATTGATTGTCATGATGATTCTTCATATCGATACAGTGTTCATAACAGCATCTTTTTAAGCTTGTTTATGCACGACGTTGTTTCTTTCAATGATAGATGCTCGTTCAGGTCAGATGTTTGGCCTCGGACGACTGACAGCCGACGCCGACAATGAGGTTCGATACACATCGTGGTGTAGCAGTTGATTACAACCTCGCACTCCAATAAATCGTCCGCAATACTGCGCAATCAATTAGATACATGATCATGGTTCATCTGTTCTCAATTCATTAATTTACTCTAACATTGTTCCATCCTTCAGCTCAATAATCGTGTTTTTATGATGGACCTGCTGTTGATTCATTATTCGCTTTTTATAGTGCCTCGAATGGTCGCTCACTCCCGGACGATCATATGTTGCCCTTCTGCGGAAAGAATTCGGAAGACGACTTCGATGAGTGAGAGGAATCGGCATGATGGAGGAAAACGACATGAACGTAAAGGTGAATCACTACATATCGATAATTTCCGATTACGGAAGCGTGAACACTTTATTACTTTATCTGCCGTATCATAAATGCATTGCCTCCTCATTTCTGTGTCTTATCATAACTTATTCATAGTGCGAAAATTTGCCTACTTTCGTCCAATTCACTCCCACCCGGAACTTTCGAACTGCTGGAATTTCTTATAGTCCAGGAGTTTTGCATTCATGCAATGGGTTCATGATCACTCAGAAAACAAATATTTATAAAAAAAGTAACAACAGTAACTGCACTATTTATTTTAGTAATGATAATATTGAAAATAATAACATCAATTCAGCTAGAGAAGTCGATGCACAAGTACGAGTTGGCCGGTCTCGTATCGTGGTGTAATCTGGCGACGAAGATTGTGGAATTGGATGAAAAGGTACGGTAGGATTACGATAGGCAGGAGATATAGGATTACGTTCCCTGTATTTTGCCACGGGAAAGGGGGCGCTGGGACATAGTGTTTTTTCTCTAGACATTTTTAATCTGGCGACGAGTATTGTCGAATTGGATGAGAAGGTACGGTTATAAGTTTCGTTTTGACAACAAGGAAGAATTGAGTTCTCGTTGTTCGTTCGGACGGTACAGGGAAACTGAAACGCGAAAGTAGCATCCTTTTACGGATAGCAATAGAAAATCGTATAGCTAGCTCTCTGGTGCTGCTACCGACTCAATTCGATGTCTCCTATCGTACAGAAAATATGATTTGGACTCTTTTCTGAGGCGGTTCTATATTTACCGTAATCGTATCCCCTTATTCGCAGGCATCGATGATTGTGTGCGTGATTGGACAGTGATCGAACTGGCGTCGAGTCTCGTCGCAGCGCCCGTTTCACTCACTCTCAACGTTTGTTCATTTTTGGTCGTTTTAAAAATAGTGAGCTGGCGATTTATGATGCCGTATAACGCTTACACGCTTCTGCTTATGATTATTTTTTTTGCACAGAAAAAAAACCAGAAACGATTGTATTCCTGCAATGGTATGGGAGGATGACGCGTTCTTGAAACGGGAAAGTATCAGCAATCGTCATTAATCTTCTTTGGCTTCTTAATTTTTTCACGAGGGAATCTCATTGTTATTGAATGTGCTGCCTAAAGCGTTGTGTGGAAAACGAGAAACGAGAACTTTTTGGCTTATGGCAATTCGTCTATTTCCATCTTAAAACTATTTTTTTAAATTTTGTTTCGCATGTTTGAATAGCTGGTGATGCATAGGTTGTATAGCAAGGTTGAAACACAAGATATGCATATTCCATGGTTTTTATGAACTTGTGAACAATTTTTGCATCGCACAGTGCAAGTGGAACATTGTTTACTGCTGGTTGTTTAGCTACTAATACTCTCACTAAATATAAAAATCGTCTCAAATTATAGTTTTATTAATTTATATAAATTATAATCCATTTCGCAGGGTCCTCTCCTTCGTCTTCTCGGCGTACTCGGTCTACGAAAAGCTGCCGCTGTGAGGGTGTGGACGGCATTGGCATCGTTCCGAATGTGCGCACTGGATGAGAATGGACAATTGGGTGGAATACAGGTGAGGGAGGGGACGGGTACGGTAGGAAGTTGTAGAAAAGTTACGGTAAACGTGAAATAGATAGTTGAAGGAGTAAGTAGATACGGTCTGGGAGGAATACGGTTGATGGAAATAGATTGGACATCTCTATTTATCGGAGCACGCGATTTCACGCTACCTGTTTGTGTCTTAGCACGATTGGTCTCAATGTCTTTGCTGGTGTGGCTCCTAACACAAAATCAATCATTTACCGCCGTTTGATCCGTGCTGTTTTGGAAGTAAAATCACAATAAGGAAATACAATTTGCCAAACATATAACGCTTTTGAGCATTTGGTTTCCTGTTACGCGGTTGTCTCTTAGCTAGCTGCTTTCAGCCTATGCTAATGCTCCTGAATCGAGTTGAATAGTTATAATTTATGTTATTTTGGAAATAATTTGGGCATATTTTTATTTCATTCTTCTTATTATCTATCGTTCAGCGTGAGCTCGAGGAGAAGGAGTGTTCGATGCGTGACTATCCCTCTACACTAGGCGCCGCTCACATGCTCCGATCTCTTCTGTCCCATCCACTGCCGACGATCGGCCATTCATTCCTGTTGTTCAAGTGAGCAAGTGAGTTCTATAGAAGCCTATCAGTTGCGGGTAAAACGGGAATTCGTATGTTCTCTGTCTCTGCAGTATCTCACAATGATCACCTTTTGTTTTTGTGCATAGATAAGTTCTACACGGTCAAATGTTGTCCGAGATAGTCTGACAGTGACTTGTGAAAATGCTTCGTACGTTTTATGTTTCATGGAGCACCCAGGGAAATAGTCCTGTGGATTGGGCAATATTATCCTGTGCGAATGGCGAAGTCAATTAATGAATCGATACTTGCAGCGGGCTCCCCGAGAAGAACGGATCGCAGGGCAGGCATAAGGTCATTTATTTTTGTCTTATAATCATGTGGAGAATTCGGGGAATTGTAAGAAAAGGTCCCTGATGAGGCTGATATTTGTGTAAAGTGGAATAGTGTTGCTGCACATACTGAAAAAAACGAGTGCTCACCCGGTATTTTAGTGTTTCGTTGATTATTCAAAGATTGTGAGGATGAAAACAATGGTGTTAAGATAAAATGAATCAAATAAAAATTGTCAGACGGAGGACATGAAGCGGGACATGAACTATTATTTTTATTTTAATCGCTTGATTCTCAGTATTGGGTTCCTCTGGGTTCCTGTGCCTCTTGTGCTTCACACTCAACTTGAGGGAAAGTTCACTCGCTCCAAATTGATGGCATCATACTAGTATATCATACTACTCGATGTGCTCCAATATTTAGATATCGATAAGCTACCGTACTCTTACCGTAACCTCATCTTTCATTGTCAGGCACTGGCGGCGGGCGATCACAAGCGCAAGCGCGGCGCGGAATCGGACGACGATGAGGACAAAATGGACACGAGCGGCACGCGCGACGAATGGGCAGCAGGACTAGTCGACTACCGTATCCCTCGCACACGCCCCTCCACACCACGGTTGTCGATCGACGACTGACTACGTTGTTCATCTCTGAGCTTTATCATTCCCTAATCACATCAAACCTTTTTTGTTGCTGTATACATTTCTGCGCGTACTTTTTTCTCGTAATAATGATTATATGAATGTTTAATCAGAATAGGTGACAAGTATTTTGCGATGAAGAATAGACAGTTGTTCTAAGATGAGTCGCCGATAATTTCGCTGTTCTGAATTCGTAGTTGACTAATTGCAGATTGTAGTGGAATGAAAGATAAATGCAGGATAAATGAAGGATAAATGCATATGATTTCGGGATTTCAAATTGTTTGAAGCTGTGTTATTGTCGGAGTGTTTTACCTATTGGGCTGTTTTATAAAGCAAATATAATAAATAAAAGAAACATTTTGCAAAAAAATGTGGTTTGTAAAGTTCGCAAAAATGGAAAGTAAGATAATTATGCTTGCAATTTGTACCGCATAT
Source organism: Pristionchus exspectatus (assembly GCA_911812115.1). NCBI lineage: Eukaryota > Metazoa > Nematoda > Chromadorea > Rhabditida > Neodiplogasteridae > Pristionchus > Pristionchus exspectatus. The sequence goes on along the minus strand of OU461582.1, from coordinate 277,140 downwards.
CGATTAGATGTAGTACGATGACGATTAGATGACGGTAGTAGTTGTGGAAATATGAGAATACTAGTTAACCAAGCAATAATAATTGTTTATCTGTGTTTTTCAATTTCGAAAGTGGCAAAATGCGAAAAAAAAAACGAAGTATTGTCAATCGCTTGTTTATCTATTTTATTTAGTGAAAAATTTATTTTTAACGCTATTATCGATAATCGAAAGCGCTGTGATTCCCTCAAAAACCGTACCAAGTTGACGTCCCATCAACGCTATTATCGATAATCGAAAGCACTGTGATTCCCTCAAAAACCGTACCAAGTTGACGTCCCTTCAACGCTATTATCGATAATCGAAAGCGCTGCTATTCCCTCAAAAACCGTACCAAGTTGACGTCCACTCAACGCTATTATCGATAATCGAAAGCGCTGCTATTCCCTCAAAAACCGTACCAAGTTGACGTCCACTCAACGCTATTATCGATAATCGAAAGCGCTGTGATTCCCTCAAAAACCGTACCAAGTTGACGTCCACTCAACGCTATTATCGATAATCGAAAGCGCTGTGACGAAAACACGTCAACTCAACCAAGCGATTTGTCAACCCTCAATGCTAACGTCTTCATCACTCACGAAGACGCAATCGATATGGTGATCGACTCCTCTATTGCCCCGCAACCAACAATCATCTCTGCGGAGACGCGCGCTCTCATTCATAGCGCGCCTCCCGAAACACGAGCTCAAGTCGTCGTTTAGTCGAGTGGTTAGCGCGCGCGCTTGTCGCCCGGTCGCCGCTGGTTCGATCCCAGCCGGCGACAAAATCTATTGCCGCTCTTGCCAATGATGGAAATCCTTCATTCCATCATCCATCATCCATCATTGCCTCAAAAAACTCCTTAACTTGCTGAAATATAGAAAAAGGAATTTCACTTGGAAAATTGCGTCAGACACATTTAACGTTTTCTATTAAAACAAAGTTAGGTACCGCGGCGTGTGGTCGCGGGTGCAATCCAAAACCTCGGCCGACTTATCTTATTTCTCACTTTTCTACCGTATTTTTTAGTTTCTATCGAGAACTGAGCGTAATTTTTTGTATTCTAATTATCGATTTTAGGAGGGTTTTCCTTATCGATTTTTATTTTTATTTGTCTTAAAGATATATAGTAACATCCTACTACTGTTTGCAATACATAAATCAGAGTCGATTATCCTTTAACTGACATACAACAAAGTGACATACTACTATCGTCCCAGATGACTGAATCGACTCCGCCTCATTCTCTTCCACTACAACGCAATGTAATTCAGAAAAAGGACATGCTTATTTCAGGTCAGTTTTTTGTCTCGAGGTTTGAGCGTGACATGATAATATTTATATTTGAAATGTTTTGATTGAAAATGAAAAATAGCTTTATTTTGTCTAACTTCCATGCTAATCATTAGATAACATTTCAGCATGTGGCGATTCGATTGTTATCCAGAAGGGAAGTGATGCAGATAATAGAAAGAAGAGACAAATATTTCCAGAGCCGATTCGATTCCTTATATCGATTGGAGATGAAAAAGGTCAGAATTTTTTTTAATCGTAGAATAGAAAATCTCCAAAATGGTAATTTCTTGGCTGAGAGGCGGCAAACCAAAGTAGAATAAAAAGGGTGGATATTTCTATTATTCATGAATTTACACCATTCAGCTATCTTCCTTGCTCTGTCTTCTAATCGAATCGCTCTATTCCAAATGAAGAAGAATATGCCAATTGTGATGTTTAATGTTGACAATGAAATTATTGGACATGGTGAAGTCAAAGTAAAGAAGAATGAAGAGAATGGAAGAGAGTTCAAACTGGTATTGATCTGTTATTGTTCAAATTCTGTAAATTTTATATTCCAGAGACTGATTATTCCACTCGCTTTCCGATCTGGAACACTGAAAAATATGCGATTAACTGTGCATATTCTCGATTCGAAAATAGTTAAGCAGAGATTGAAATGCGTGGAGGAAATGAGAATGGAGGGAGAAGAAATGTGAGTTGTGAAAAGGGGAGAGATATTGAGATAATTCTGTTTTTTTTGGCAAATTTGTACGTTCCATTCCAAAACAATTCAAGTGACATTTTCAGGAAAATGTGTGTTTCTCTTGAATCGAATTCCTTCTTTGGCGTTTATGAGGATACGGTAATTAAATCGGATGGAATTGTGACAAGAGTGGGAGAGGTGACAAAAAGCTTGTTTACTAAACATGTTTTCATCCTGAACGATCCAGATATATTTTGAAATATTTCTGAAATTCGTTGTCGATTAAAATCGAGATAAACCTTTTATTTGTACAGCCCAGTCTAAAGAAGAAGAGACGAATTGCTGTTGTTGGAAGAGATTTATGGCATGGAAATATGATAATGGCTGCAGAAAATGGTTCGATTCGAGTTGTTCGTGTGAAGAAAGACGAGGAAATGGAGAAGTGAGCAATTACTCTTATTTTATGTTTCAAAGGAATTATTTATTCCAGTGGTTCATTGAAAATTCTCTCTGAAGGTCAATGTGTTCCACCCTTCTGCACTGTTAAATGTCGTCAGCCTACTGTAATCATATCAACGGAGAATATTGTATTCGTCGGAACGCAGAGAGGGGTCAGGTTCTTTTGATTATTGATTTGGCCTCGAATGAAAACTCGTTTACAGGAAGTTCACTGTTTGAACGAAAGGCTAGAATTGATACATGAATTTGAAGTGGATGGAGGGCCGATCAATTGTCTCAAGGTTGGTTTTTGATACGCACTGCGGAACGTAAATTTACCATTTCAGGTAGACGAAAATGATTTCAGCTTTCTTTGGGTAGGCTTCGAAAGTGGAGAAATGAGACGAATGGAGTATCTGAATGGTTTGTTAATTTTTTTAAAGGGATAGTATGTTGGCTGATCGCGATAATTTTATGGAATATTTTTACATCTTGGTACTCGAAGTTAAAGAAAAAAATGTCGTATAGATATCGTTGTATCTCAAGAATTGGAGTGTGAGAAAGAAGGAATATCGGATAAAGATGACGACCCTCCGAAGAAGAAGTCGAAAATTGTGGGCCCTCGTGCTAAACCAAGTGAAACAGATTTGGATTGTCCCGAAAAAGGATGCTACGTTGGTTTTTTAAAAGTACTGCATTATTGATAATGCTTTAAAAATGCTATTGGAGTTTTGTATTTAACATACTACTCAAATTGCAGTACAAGACACGATCAAGTATTGCTTTCGAAACGCATCTGAGAAGAGCTCATCGCACAACTTTTGTATTGGTCAGTTATTTTGGAATGCGAGTCGTAACTTATTTGCCTCCTCAGGCTGGTCTTGTTCTTCGTTGTCAGTGTGGTTTTGAGGCCATCTCATACAAACACAGCCAACAGGTTTATACTTTTCAAGGCACTGATTTGCGACTGGACGATGACATTGTTTTTCAAGAGCAGTCGTATATTTTTCTTTCAGTGCAATATCGCTAATTTCACAGTGATTCGCAAACAAGATTTCGGACCCAGTCGTACGATATTGGATAAGGTTCGGTACAAGTCCACAGATTAGGGGGTTTATTTTTATTGAATATACATTTATCCATACACTGTCATGTCGTGCACAACAGAGCCTGCTCTTGATAAATGTGTTAAAATCCAAATCCAAATACACTTATTTGTTTTCAGATGACTCCACAGTGTACCAAGTGCAAGGTAAATTTTCCCTGGTCACAATTATTTTTAACTATGTTCTTCTGTCACTGAAATGTAAAAAAATGGGGTAAAAGTTAGGCACGACCTCACTTCTTTACATTTTCGTAGTAATAAGTAATAAGATGGTCTTATTGAGATGTACCCCAAGACGATTTACGGATATGCTCAACATCTCTATAAAATGCATAAAACGTCCCTTGATGAGGTTGCTTTTCTTATTTGACAACTTTCTTTCAATTTGATATTACGTTTCTTTCAGATCGGACACTTTCTCAAGTGTGGTGTCTGTAATAAAGAGGCCTACACTGTTAAGGGGAGTGAGCATCATTCGAGAAAGGTTTGAACAGAAAATTAAATTTATTTAGTTGTTTTTCCCCTTTTCGCTTTAAGTATTTTGCAAAATTGAAAAAAATTGATATTGGGTAAGACATTGGGTAAGATACGCTCTCCATGAACCGAAATCAGAATGATTTCATATAGTTAAATATTTCATTTTCTGGACAACTAATTCTCCTACTTTAACGACTATTGTTTCATATTCAGTGCAAGAGTCGCTTCTACAAGCTGCTAAAAATTGTCGAAGGAGGAGAGCATTATGATGAGACGGAGATGGATCAAGTTAGTCTGTTTCTTATTTTTAAATATCATTACCTTGCAACTGATGACGCTTTTCAAGTTCATCATAAATCTTTAAGTTACCGATTAAGTTTCTGCTAGAATATTGTAATAAAGTTAAAATATATTAATTTCAGGCTGCCGATCAATCAATGGATGAGGATAATCGTGATCAAGAGATGGAGTGATCGGGATACGGTAGAAGACTTGAATCCCTTTTCTGAGTGTATTGAAGGTACAGTAAGCCATCAAATCTACAATTTGTTGATTTCTATTATTAAAGACCACTTTTTCCTCTGAGCTAAAAATGTTGCCCTGTTGTTGAATTGTTGTTTGTCTGTTGTTCTGTTAGCATTGTTGTACATTTCATGCTGTTATTTTTTATTGTGTATCTTCCATCCACACTTGATAAATAAATTATGATGGCAAATGCTTGATCTGATGGACTGAAAAGTTCTATTCTAATTGATACCTATAATTTCCCTATCTGCATTGTCCTTGTGTCATGACATATTCACGCCCACTTGGAAAATCTTCAGTTTCCGTTTTATTTGATTTTTTCCGTCTTGATTGGTAAGTTTCCAGTTTTTGGCTGGCTTTAAAAAGAGACTCATCTACTTGTTGAGATCGAATTTGCTCATTATCTAGCTGTTTTATCTTCAAATTGATCTAAAACACTAGCTATGGCAATTGCGCTACTTCAGTCGCTTTAAGAGTATCCTTTAAACATTTTTTTTGTTAATGTTCGTCGCACAGATGGTCGAATCGACTCCGCCCCATTCTCTTCCATTACAAAGAAATGTAATTCAGAAAAAGGACATGCTTATTTCAGGTTGGTTTATTTCCCCATTTCCATTTATACATTATTTCTAACAAAAAAGAATTGATTGGAATGAAAAATAGCTTCATTTTGTCTACAAATTTAGTTCTAATTAGTAGTATTTCAGCATGTGGCGATTCGATTGTTATCCAGAAGGGAAGTGATGCAGATAATAGAAAGAAGAGACAAATATTTCCAGAGCCGATTCGATTCCTTCTATCGATTGGAGATGAAAAAGGTCAGAATTTTTTTTTTAATCGTAGAATAGAAAATCTCAAAACTGGTAATTTCTTGGCTAAGAGGCGGCAAACCAAAGTAGAATAAAAAGGGTGGATATTTCTATTCTTCATGAATTTAGACCATTCAGCTATCTTCCTTGCTCTGTCTTCTAATCGAATCGCTCTATTCCAAATGAAGAAGAATATGCCAATTGTGATGTTTAATGTTGACAATGAAATTATTGGACATGGTGAAGTCAAAGTAAAGAAGAATGAAGAGAATGGAAGAGAGTTCAAACTGGTATTGATCTGTTATTGTTCAAATTTTGTAAATTCTGTTTTCCAGAGACTGATTATTCCACTCGCTTTCCGATCTGGAACACTGAAAAATATGCAATTAACTGTGCGTATTCTCGATTCGAAAATAGTTAAACAGAGATTAAAATGCGTAGAGGAAATGAGAATGGAGAATGAAGATTTGTAAGTGGGAAAGGAGTGAAAATTTCTTTCTTGGCTTTCCTACAAAAATCAGAACTTCTCTGGTTTTTGGCCCATGCAACAACAGCTCTGAATGCGGAGGGGCAGGGAATGAAAAATAATAGGGTCTGGGCCAAAAAGTCTGGGCCAAAAATACAGAGAAGTGCCAAAAAATCAAGTGATATTTGCAGGAAAATGTGTGCCTCTCTTGGACCGAATTCTTTCTTTGGCGTTTATGAGGATACGGTAGTGAAATCGGATGGAACTGTGACAAGAGCGGGAGAGGTACGAAATACGAAAGATATATTTTGAATTATTTTTGAAGCACGCACTCGGGTAAATTCGTAACAAGCTTATTTCTTTGCAGCCCAGTCTAAAGAAGAAGAGACGAATTGATATTGTTGGGAGAGATTTGTGGCATGGAAATATGATAATGGCTACAGAAAATGGTTCGATTCGAGTTGTTCAAGTGAAGGATGACGAGGAAAATGAGAGGTGAGCTATTATTGTATCTTTGTGTTTCAAGAATCTGTTTTGTTCCAGTGAGCCGCTGAAAATTCTCTCGGAAGGTCAATGTGTTCCTCCCTTCTGCACTGTTAGATGTCGTCAGCCTTCTGTAATCATCTCTACGGAGAATACTGTATTCGTCGGAACGCAGAGAGGGGTGAGATTTTTTTGATTATTGATTCATCTCGATGTGTAACTCCTTTTGCAGGAAGTTCACTGCCTAAACGAACAGTTGGAATTTATACACAAATATGAGATGGGAGGAGGACCGATCAATTGTCTCAAGGTTGCTTTTTACATGAACGAAACGGAACGTTTTTTCCATTTGAGGTTGACGAAAATGATGTCGGCTTTCTTTTGGTAGGCTTCGAAAGTGGAGAGATGAGACGAATGGAGTATCTGAATGGTCGGTATATTTAATATTGTAAAACTGATTTTAAATTAAGTATCTATGATTAAAGTAAAGAAATAGGGTAGGAAAAATTTCTGATCGAGTGAAATATTTTCGTCAATATCATAGAATTTTGATCGTTTAGATTTTGTGGTATTTTCAGGCTCTGGGTGTGAAGAAGAAGGAATATCGGATGAAGATGAAAAGGATAAGAAGAAGATTGTGGCCCCTCGTTGTAAACTAAGTGAAACGGAATTGGAGTGTCTCGAAAAAGGATGTTATGTTGGTTTTTTGCAGTGTATGTAAATAGCTATACTTTGATGAATAATATTTTAAAATGAGTTCTTGAATTTTTGAATTCTGCACAATTATCCCTATTATAGTACAAGACACGATCATGCATTACTTTCGGGACACATCTGAGATATATTCATCGTACGACTCTTGTGTGGGTCAGTTGTTTTTCCAATTAATGCGATCAAATGTCCTTCCTCAGGCTGGTCTTGTTCTTCGTTGTCAGTGTGGATTTGAAGCAATTTCATGGAATCACAGCCGACAGGTTGAGCATTTACTTTATACGATTCTTTATTGCGGATGTATGATGGTAGATTTTTTTAAAAAGACAGTTTTATATCAACTTTTTAGTGCAATATCTCTAACTTCAAAGTGATTCGCAAGCAAGGCTTTGGCCCGATTCGTACTTTTGCTGATAAGAAGGTTTGTTTGGGACAATATAATCTGGAGAAATGTTTTGTAGTATTGAGCATAAAATATTTATTAACTTTTTCCCATCAAAAAACCTTTTGAACATAATAATTTATTAAATTTCAATAAAATCGACTTTTTGGTGTTATCATATTTGAAGCCAACAGTGATTAATCGAACGCCCGATTTATCCTTACAAAAATCTTTAAAAATACGGATTTTAATAGAAGTTGTATGATATTAGAAATGTATTCACAACTATACTCATTTCAGATGACTCCACAGTGTACAGAATGCAAGGTGAAGATACTTGATTATTGAAATTTGTTCCACTTCATCATTATTTTAGCGATTTTAAATCTCGTTTTTTCAAACATACCTAATTCAGATGTATCCAAAGACTGTTTACGGATATGCGCAACATCTCTATGTGATACACCACAAGTCCCTTGATGATGTTCTTTATCTATCTTATTTTATAACATCCTTTATATTTGTCATTACCTTTTTTGTTGTTCAGATTGGATGTTTCATCAAGTGCGGGGTGTGTGGTATTCAGTACTACACCAGAAAGAGCTGCTACTTTCATTCAAAAAAGGTTTTAGTTTTTAATATGCATATGCAGCAAGAAAATTATTAATGTATTTGTAAATAGTTTATAAGGGCCTATTGCAGTGCAAGAGTCGCTTCTTCGAGTTGTTGATAAAAGGCGAAGAAGTGGATAAGGAAAATGAGACGGAGATGGATCAAGTTATTCTTTCTTCTTTAATTCTACGCAGTTATTTTTTTTACAATTTTACGAATTTTGTTCGTGTGTTTTACAAATCCACGTATTATCGATCTAGATTTTGCTAGTGGCTTTTATACTAGTTCAATTCCAGACCGCTGATGAATCAATGGATGAGGATAATCGAGATCAAGAGATGGAGTGATTGGGATACTGTATAAGACTAGACCCCCCTTTCAGAGTCTATTAAAGATACAGTAAGCCATCATATCTACAATTTGTTGATTTTCTATTGTTAAAGACCACTTTTTTCTCCGAGCTAAAAATGTTGCCCTGTTGTTGAATTGTTGTTTGTCTGTTGTTCTGTTAACATTGTTGCTTGCATTTCATGCTGTTATTGTGTATCTTCCATCCACACTTGATAAATGAATTATGATGGCAAATGCTTGATCTGATGGACTGAAAAGTTTATATTCTAATTGATACCTATAATATCCCCTGCATTGTCCTTGTGTCATGACATATTCACGCCCACTTAGAAAATCTTCAGTTTCCGTTTTATTTGATTTTTTCCGTCTTGATTGGTAAGTTTCCAGTTTTTTGGCTTTAAAGAGAGGCTCATCTACTTGTTGAGATCGAATTTGCTCATTATCTAGCTGTTTTATCTTCAAATTGATCTAAAACACTAGCTATGGCAATTGCGCTACTTCAGTCGCTTTAAGAGTATCCTTTAAACATTTTTTTTTGTTAATGTTCGTCGCACAGATGGTCGAATCGACTCCGCCCCATTCTCTTCCATTACAAAGAAATGTAATTCAGAAAAAGGACATGCTTATTTCAGGTTGGTTTATTTCCCCATTTCCATTTATACATTATTTCTAACAAAAAAGAATTGATTGGAATGAAAAATAGCTTCATTTTGTCTACAAATTTAGTTCTAATTAGTAGTATTTCAGCATGCGGCGATTCGATTGTTATCCAGAAGGGAAGTGATGCAGATAATAGAAAGAAGAGACAAATATTTCCAGAGCCGATTCGATTCCTTCTATCGATTGGAGATGAAAAAGGTCAGAATTTTTTTTTAATCGTAGAATAGAAAATCTCAAAACTCGTAATTTCTTGGCTAAGAGGCGGCAAACCAAAGTAGAATAAAAAGGGTGGATATTTCTATTCTTCATGAATTTACACCATTCAGCTATCTTCCTTGCTCTGTCTTCTAATCGAATCGCTCTATTCCAAATGAAGAAGAATATGCCAATTGTGATGTTTAATGTTGACAATGAAATTATTGGACATGGGGAAGTCAAAGTAAAGAAGAATGAAGAGAATGGAAGAGAGTTCAAACTGGTATTGATCTGTTATTGTTCAAATTTTGTAAATTCTGTTTTCCAGAGACTGATTATTCCACTCGCTTTCCGATCTGGAACACTGAAAAATATGCAATTATCTGTACGTATTCTCGATTCGAAAATAGTTAAACAGAGATTGAAATGCGTAGAGGAAATGAGAATGGAGAATGAAGATTTGTAAGTGGGAAAGGAGTGAAAATTTCTTTCTTGGCTTTCCTACAAAAATCGGAACTTTTCTGGTTTTTGGCCCATGCAACAACAGCTCTGAATGCGGAGGGGCAGGGAATGAAAAATAATAGGGTCTGGGCCAAAAATACAGAGAAGTGCCAAAAAATCAAGTGATATTTGCAGGAAAATGTGTGCCTCTCTTGGACCGAATTCTTTCTTTGGCGTTTATGAGGATACGGTAGTGAAATCGGATGGAACTGTGACAAGAGCGGGAGAGGTACGAAATACGAAAGCTATCAGTTGAATTATTTTTGAAGCATGCTGTCTTGTAAATTCGTAACAAGCTTGATTCTTTGCAGCCCAGTCTAAAGAAGAAGAGACGAATTGCTGCTGTAGGAAGAGATTTGTGGCATGGAAATATGATAATGGCTACAGAAAATGGTTCGATTCGAGTTGTTCAAGTGAAGGATAACGAGGAAAAGGAGAAGTAAGCAATTAGTCTACTTTTGCGTTTCAAAGGAATTATTTATTCCAGTGAATCGCTGAGAATTCTCTCGGAAGGTCAATGTGTTCCTCCCTTCTGCACTGTTAAATGTCGCCAACCTACTGTAATCATCTCTACGGAGAATACTGTATTCGTGTACTACGAAGGTACGAAGGAATGCTACGAAGGTTCGTTTGAGTTTTTCATAAAAAGTGAAGTTGTAGTGGTTTTTGAAATTACAATGAAAAAATAAACAATTATAGTGCAAGAGTCGCTTCTACAAGATGCTGAAGATTAGCGAAGAAAAGAAGAAGAAATTTGAGACGGAGATGGATCAAGTTTGTATTTATTTTTTTGATAGAAAATTCTGCACCTCCGGACTCTTTCCTAGTTTGAAACAAATCCCCCCTATTGTTTCGAATAACACCTTGCGTGACTTTCGAGATATTTTTATGGCTTTTGGGATGCTTTAATTTCAGACCGCTGATGCATCAATGAATGAGGATAATCGTGGAATACGAATACGGTAGAATACGGTAAAATGGAATACGGTAGAAGAATCACCATTCAGGATCAATACAGTAAGGTACAGTAAGCGATTTGAAGGTACAGTAAGCGATCCACAATTTGTTGATTTTCTATTGTTAACGACCACTTTTTTGCTCCGAGCTAAAAATGTTGCACTGTTGTTGAATTGTTGTTTGTCTGTTGTTCTGTTAACATTGTTGCAGTGTCCACACTTGATAAAAAAATTATGATGGCAAATGCTTGATCTGATGGACTGATGAGTTTCTATTCTCATTTTTACCTGTAATCATATTTTTTTCAAATTTGTTATTTTCTTGTTAGTGCCTTATAATAGATTTCCACGGGATTAGAAAACCTTTCAGTTCCCGTTCTCCATAAAACTTTGTTGGTAGGATTCAGGTATTTTCGAATTCTTTCTCATTGTAGTCTATATTGGGAATGAAACAGGGAAAACACTTTTTTGAACAATTTTTATTATATGATCAGTCCATTCATGGTGCAAAGTTGCATTTTTTTCCACCCCTACTTCACTCTTTCATCGCTCTCTCTCACCCACTTCTCCGATGTTTCTCCTCGATTGTTCACATTATCTTATCTCTTATCACCTCTCCTTTAGTAGATTGTTCTAATATAATTATCAGAGTGTTTAAGATGGCGAATACTGACTACCTCAACGGACTGAATGTCGTGCCGCTCAGCAAGAAAGTTACACAACAGTGGACTCGCAGGTAGGAATCAAAGACCTTCAACATTATTTCGGATTGCATAAAATTGCTTCTTCCCTTGATAATGATCACATGGACCATGTTGCATGGTAACAATTGTGCTAATTTGCGTTGATTTACGTACTGTATTCATTGTCAGTGCGATCGAATGTCCGAGTGAGCATCCGTGGCGGAATTTGTACAAGAATCGCGAGGAACCTCCCGAGAACGGCCTGCCGCCCGACACGAAATCAATGCCGCCTCTCTACTACAGAAACGGAGTCTTCGAGCCTCGTATGAGCTACGAGGACGTGCAGAGTTAGTGTTCAATTGCTTTTTCTTTCGTTTAGTCATTTAGTTTTGCTTCAATATCAAGTGAAATACAATTTCATGTAAAAGTTCGTCTTTCCAGATGTGAAGGTCAATGGCAAATGGACGACCAAAAGCTGCGGTTCCGATAGGTTAGTTAATTTACTCTAAATTTAAGAGCAGCAAAATCAGCCTATATTTGAAATGACTAACATTAAGATCAGTTTTGTCGTTAAAATCGTCATGTTTCAGGCCGTTTACTCACGAGACCATTCGTCTATGCGATGTACAGGCATTCAGGAATTGTGAGTTACTAATTTTTCTTCCGTTATTGAATAACAACCAAGTATTTCGAGATTAAGAAAATGGTATCAATCGATATTCGAAACGAAGATATCCTGATTTAGAAGAGCAATCTACCTAACGCCTTTCTAAAATTGATTGGTTCATCAAAGGATTTCAAAATGAATGTTTCACTTAGTTTTGAATATTTTATAGGTACGGCCAAGAAAGTAGCTCAAGCTGACAGCAATGCGGTATTTGGATTGACTGGTTCGTGTCTTTTTTGTAAGCACTTTACTCTTCATCATAAAATTCTTAGCCGGTATGGCCCGTCTCTCTACTTCTTCCTCTTCTATTCGTCCCGTGATCTATCGATATGTCGACGTTATCAAGAACTCGATCGCGCTTCTGGAAGCAATTCACTTCGAGTTATTCATGCCAGGTTTGAGTTGTTTATTGTGCACTTCCAACAATTGATAATTCTAGCATGTTTGCTTCTTATTTTCTGTTTCTTGCAAATGAAGAATAATTTTGCAACATAAGAAGGCGCACATTTGTGTAGGGTTTTGTTAGGGATGCGCTCACAAAAAGTACTTCATTATTTCGCATAATATTTATCAGAGAGAATTGAATAACATGCGAAATGAGGAGGTCCATTTCTGGTCAAGCTTTCCCTAGTTTATAGCTCTTCTCAGGTCGTTCGGACCTCAGATTTCTCGGTATACCTCTTGCTACTGTTCCATCTGGCACACTCGAGGGCGACTACTTTCAAGTAACTGAAGCTGATCTACTTCTCGATTCCTCGTTTGGAGTCAAACTGGACAAGGTGGGCAAACAATCTGGTGTACCTGTTGAATAATGCAATTCTTACACACACACACACACCAGTGTCAAATACGGTTAATTGATTTTAACGATAATATTGAATAAATATTTGATCGCAGAATGTGTTCCCTGTCGTATGGAAGGCAACGTGTGCGAAGATTAAATTCAGCAAAAGTTCCATGCACGAAACGGAAGGATTGGCGTACATTCTGGATAAGAACGTCGATGTAAGGCATTTATTTTTTTACAATAAAACATTCGCTTAATAATTTAAATATGTTCATGTTATTTATTGTATAAAAAAGGTCAAATAATGTAAACGAATACGTAACTCTGGAGAAGTGCTGAGAGAAATTTTCGTATGAAAATATCAAGGTTACTCATGATTATGGGTAACTTCTTTGTTTTTTGCCCCGGACTACGACCGCTTTGAATGTGAAGGGAGTAAGGAATGAGAATGGTAGGGAGAAAATACTCTGACAGAAAAGGATGGTCCAAAAAACAGAGAATTGCCTATTATCATTTCACTGCAGATCTCGGGTGTGTTAGTGGCCGTAAGCGAATTGGCCGATAGAGAATTTCTCATTCGCTCGTCGCTGTTTCCCAAGGATGAGTCGAGGTGAGATTTCTTCCTTTTTTTGGCACAGGGTAATAATAAGTAAATTCATACATGAAAAGCTAGTCGAAAATTACCTGAAATTTGAAAAGATTCCCCGCTTTCGAGGTTTTCGTTAACACGACATGTAGTCTACGATTCGTAAACACACCCGGCATTCATAGAATTAGTCGGTTTCCCATGTCTTTTTCATAAACACACCCGGCATTCATAGGATTTTGCCACCTAATGTATGAGTAAATTTATTATTTGAAAAAAAATTGCAGAAAGGAGCACTCGATAGTGCGCGCGACGATGAGGGACATGGGCACCGCCCAAATTTACGCCGTTCGTTCTTTAATTATCGATCCAGTTTGCGGTTTGAGGGGGCCTTCCCCGATAACTATGTAAATCATTGAAAGTCTAAATTAGAAAGCGCAAAACCGATTACTACTCATTTCACGATTGACGAGAAATGTGAATCACTCGATATTCGGTTGAGGCAATCGAGTGATCATTTCAATATCAGATTGGCCAATCGTTTGATGATCTCTAGTCTAAATCATTCATTATGCACCAAAAAATCGCGATTTTGTGTACGCTTGTCTGCGAGATATTGTCTGCAATAACGTTTCACTGTGAACGTTTGTGGTAATTTCATTTAAGCCTTACGAGGCTATTTGATCACTTAATTAGATTACCAACGTGCAGGTGGAGCCGCCCAAGCCCCGACCGGATGCACCTCTGAGAACGAAGGAGAAGGAAGGAGGTGATTCTGCCTTCCTTTAACATTTTCAATTCTTTTCGAAAAATTTTTTTCCTTAAAAAGTGACGACATGAATAGGAGTATAGAAGGACGTTTATTTTTAAAAAATCTAAATTATTTCCAGTTGCTAATGGCAAAGTCGATGTAAAGAAGGACAAGAAGAAGGGAAAGAAAGACAAGAAGGAAGAAGAGAATGAGAAGGAATTCGATCCTCGCAGCCACTACGAGAAACTCGTCTGGAACGTCAGTTATTTTACCAAATTATTGGTTTGGTTTCGTAAATCTAATTTCCCTCATATCCTGGTGGATAAAATAATTGTATTGAATTGAATTGTATAGGTTTGTGGTATGGATTTCCTTTATTTCTGAAACTTTTTGAGGAACTGTTCATTCGAACCATGTTCCTAACCGACAGAACACGTGTTTAATTCGGAAATTTGTTGAGGTGCGCACGTCGTCAAGCCGCATCGGACGCGTCGTATCCGCGGTGCGCGCGCTAACCGCGACCGAAGCGGATCGCTACAGGGACCGCCTTTGCGCGTTCGCCAAGTATGGCCAGAAAGGCGATCTGAAGGTGATGGACGAGCTGTTTCGACTCGGATCGACCTACAGGGAATTCGAAGCGTTCAGTGTGGATGAGCAGGTTCAGTTCCAGCCACTTTTTTCATTTTTTTTCTGTTTTTTTATGAAGGTTTGGGGAATATTGCGAGGAAACTACGGAAACTAGGCAATTAATATTAACAGTCTAGTGGGATTCAATTTGAAATAAATTATGAGAACATTCAAGACCATTTTTTTCCGAAAATTGAGTCTGTTGTATAATAAAATATAAGTTTTAAGAAAGCGGGGGAGATCTGTATCGACGAATCGATCATTCTCAAGACACTCAGGAACAAATTCGATGTCGCACTCTGCCGGGGGTTGCTGGACTGTATCTACGGAGCAGGGTAGGATGAATTCGGATAAATAATATCATATATTATGAACAAAGCCCTTCCCCTTTTCGGCGTTCGTATATTACTGCAATTTGTTTGCTCGGTATTAGCCTACCGTTATGAATTCAGCCGCGAGGCTGGAAACGATTGGTCGGGAGACCGAACGATATAGAGATGAGTCAACTAAGCACTTTGGAGTACAATGACAGCAGATTGGTAGAGAAGATTGTAGGAAGTGGAAAAATGACATTGCTCGACAGGACATAGCCTTGATGATTGATAAATAATTACGAAGTATGAATAATGACGCATTCAGACCGGGAGTGGCGCCGAATGGCACGCACAAGACCAAGTTGCACAAGTGCGGCGACATGACGCTAAACGCGGCACAATCTCGCGCCGTCCGCCTGTACGCGGACGCGTCCGGACCGCGCGTATTCTGCATTCTCTCGCCACCCGGATCCGGCAAAACTACGGTAGCAGCAGTGATGGCAGCTGAGGTACGGTACTTGTGATTTGATGATTAGTTGTATGTCTACATCATCATCATCCTACATTAGGTTCACACAATTAAGCACAGAACAAAGCAAACATGATCATATAATGTGTTATTTTTAATTATATTTTAGATTGGTCGAAAGGCGATTTCTCGTTCGGTCGTGCGTAACGGTGAGAGGCGCACTTTCTACGACGGCGTGCAGCTGCTCCTCTCGGTGGGCTAATTTTTTATAATTGTTACTTTTATATTTATTATTATTTTTATTTTTATGCCAAAGCAGACGTGTCCTTACCCCCTTGTGGTCGCATATCCAAAGATTGAGCACCTGGTGGCCATTTGGTTGTGCACTGCACCCGCTACAGTTTCAAATATTACTGCTGCAATATCTAAAAACATACAATGCATGGAATTAGTGGACATAGTTTGACGCAAGGAAGATGTTAATTTTCGATAAAACCAGGTGCAAAACGTGGCAGTGGATAATATGGGAGCTGCGCTGGCAAAGATGGACTATGGAGGAGGGCAGGTATGACTTTTTTTGTGATTTTACGAAACTACTTTATTTAATATTCAACTTAAATATGTATTATTTCGAAATTCCAGGTGTACAATATGAAATCATCGAAGAAACTGAATCCCAGTGATCCAGCTCCCTTCGATTTCTTCGATGTTATGTGCGAGAGTGATCGAAACGATTGGGTCAATGGCGCTGTAAGACGATTATTTTTGTTCTGTGCTATGTCATATTTTGACAGTTTTTTCTTCAGAAAGTAGTCACAATTTTCTACCCAGGAGCGGGGTCTGACTATATTTAAAAAATATTTTTTTAATGAAATATTTCGTGCAGATAGAAGTGCCTGCAGATGCTCGTCGTCGCATGAAAGAGCAAGAGAGAAAGTGGGCAAAGGAAGGAAAGAATGAACGAAGGAAGCCAATGGATGAACAAGAAGTATGCATCACACACTATAGAAGAATATACGAAAGGATGGTAGAGCCAAAGGTATCCATCATACATTTTCGTTCATATCGGGCCGGTAATAAGAGAATATATCCACTATAAATAAGGGTTTAAGCCATTAGACCACTACTTTTAGTGTCAGACCACTATTTATTTTTCGTCCCCAGTTGGCAATGAAAATGTATGGTATCGATACTCCCGAAACGATCAACGACACTGATTATCAGACAGCGAATGAGGGAGGAAGTAAATAGTTTTCTTCCTTCAAATATTAACAATTTTCTTCACTAAAATAGAGAAGTGTCAGATCAACATCCTCATGATATTTATAACAATAAATATATATATAAATCATTTCCTCGTCCAGATCATGCTATCGACGGTTGAGATGGTCCTTCACAAGATGGGCAACGATAGTAAACTGGTTCATCACTTACGAAGAGTGCGCAGAGTGATCATCGATGAGGCCTCACTCCTCACTGAAGCCGCTCTATTCTGCATCATTCGACGTTTCCCTCAGGTACGCTAACTATGTTTTTCGGTGGAAAAGGGGCACTGTAGTTGCATGGATACAGTCTCATGCTGCGAATTGCAATGCTGTCTCGTCGGTGAGCCTTACCAGTGTACACCACCAAACCCTGGTCGTCCTTTACGACCGTAAAATCGATGTGATTGGGGAAGCAACTTTACTTTTTTTTTAAAACTTTCCCCCTCGCCGGTTAGACAGACTAAAAAAGCATTCAAATCGAAGATAGGCTGGCGTTCCGTTTCGCCATTACTTGAAGACCTCACTTGCAGGCAAGAATCGTTCTTATCGGAGACGATAAGCAACTCCCTCCATTCATGTATGATGAGGATATACTGGGCCATGAATTGGCTGGTAGATCCGCCCTTTCTGTGGCTATGAAGACTGGAAAAGTGCCCGTTGTGGAGCTGAATGAAGTCTATAGAGCTCCGCCCTCTCTTGTAGCTCCCTACAATAGACTCGCCTATGGAGGAAAACTCCTTTCCAGGAAGGTCATAATTATCGTACAAATTTCGAAGTGTAAACTATGTCATTGTAGGAAGAGGGAGATCCACCGCTCAGCTCGATCGGTCTCATTCCTCGTGGAAAGCCTCAATTGCTTCTGATTGATGTGAATGGGACACACATGAGAAATGAAAGAACTATGTCACTCTCCAATGAGAAGGAGGTGAAAGCACTTCAGAGGTACGCAATTTCTTACGATATTTTAGGAGAAGAAATCGATGCGCTTGATTACGGCTGTAGACAAGGAGTACTGTATTGCAGACTGCTCAAGAAGTTTCCGCGCAGTTGGAAGGAGAAGATTATGATCATTTGCTTGTACAAGGATCAGAAGCTAAGGTATCGTAGTTTATCCATTTTTTGAGCGGATCGATGTCGTTCATTTTCATTATCAACTGTGTCCAAAAATATTTAGTGGGCCGAATCAGATTACAGTTGTGAGATTACTGAACTATGATATGTATGGTCTGATAACTGTCCCGTCTGACACGAAACGAGTGCTGGCGGTGATAGGCTCATTAGTGATAGATTGTGATTTAAACTCATTCAGACTCGAATCAGTACTCAGCAAGAACTACACTATTCTCACCGTTGATTCTGCTCAGGTCAACGTTTTAAAAATTTAAATATCGAAATTTCTTCTTTCATTTCTTGCCGATTTTGATTGAGTATAGTACTGTTAAAATAGTCAATTCAAGGACTAGGAAAGTCGGTTTTTCACTGAATATAAAGTAAAACAATAAATCATTTGTTGGGCCAAAAGATCAAAGACTAATTGTAGGGCAAGGAAAAGCCGATCGTAATTCTGATGACGACTCGCACTAATGTTCCTGGTCAGGGATCGTTCTTCGACAGCCAGGAGAGGTTGGAATTATCATTTTCCTTAAAATATGGCTATAGATTTGTTAGCTATAGATTTATTTCGAAACACGAATTTTGTGCTATTCGATAGTGCCGCACAAAACAAATAAATTTCATTCATTCATGATGCCAATAATTAAAAAATACATTGAAGAATGAGGTAACTATATTGAGATGCAACGTGGCCGTTTCTCGTCAGAAGGAGGCCCTCATCATACTCGGGAAGGCCTCGCTTCTCACCACGAACAAACCGTGGAGTACGGTAGTGAAACGAGATGATTTCACTCGTATCAAGGCTGCGAATATCGTTTGAATCGTTATTGATTGTAATTTTGTGTTTGTGCATCGATTGTTGAACTGTGTTTGTTAATCTAGCTAAAGATCACATTTTGTTCGATGCCTTATCTACATTGCTTCCACCGTACTCATCTAAAAACACTTCACCTTGCAAGATTTCACACTTTGTTTGATGCTTCATCTGTTGTAATCCGATTCCGTTGTTGTTTTGAGGATAAAGAAAATGACCAACAAACAATCCACAGTGCATTCAATACAATAAGTACGAAAAGCGAGTGGGTAATAATTATTTTTGTATCCTCAAGGCATTTTTCAATGGATTTGTCTCTGCTTCCTATCAGTGATCATTCGTTACGAATTTGAATGTTCTTCAACGTTTCACAAACGCGAAAATAGAGACAAAGATGATAATTCACGTTGCAGTATTCCCTCTTGTATAGATTCTTCTTCCTGAATAAGCGGTATCCCCCTTTTCAGGGGGACTCTTGTAGATAGATTCTATTGAGAATGGAAGGGGGAACTCATTTCCATTGTAGATAGAATCTATTGAGAATGAAAGAGGGAACTCATTTCCATTGTAGATAGATAGATTCTATTGATAATGGAAGGGGGGACTCATTTCCATTGTAGATAGATTCTATTGAGAATGGAAGGGGGACTCATTTCCATTGTAGATAGATTCTATTGAGAATGAAAGGGGGTACTCATTTCCATTGTAGATAGATTCTATTGATAATGGAAGGGGGGACTCATTCCCATTGTAGATAGATTCTATTGAGAATGGAAGGGGGACTCATTTCCATTGTAGATAGATTCTATTGAGAATGAAAAGGGGTACTCATTTCCATTGTAGATAGATTCTATTGAGAATGGAAGGGGGGGACTCATTTCCATTGTAGATAGATTCTATTGAGAATGGAAGGGGACTCATTTCCATTGTAGAAAGATTCTATTGAGAATGGAAAGGGGAACTCATTACCGTCATAAACCGTTTCACGCGTTACCTAGTGTTGACTACTTTAGTTGTGAGTAATCGTGCGCCACGCTGTAAAAACGCGCGCGTTTTTCAGCTTTTCCCCTTTCTCTTTTCATTCACTTGCTTTCTCTTTTTGTGTTGCTCTTTTTTCGTGTTTTAATGTTGTTAATCATGATTTCAATGACCGCTTTTTGTTAATAGTTGTTGACTCTGTGCTTACACTTAGCCAAACTGCGGAAGCAGCGCAATTATCGGTCAAGATTGCAAAAAGTATTGGGATAAGTCAGCGCGATAACAGTTTTCTCGTGTTCGCTATTGAGTTACACCATTTATACGTTTAATTTCACCATTTCAAGCCAGTTATGACCTGCATCGCACCTGCTAATGACCACACATACTTCGCGAAGAAGGAACATCTCTTCCCATGCCTTCAAGAAGATTCGGGCATTCCGACGGAACAGTTACTGAGTGCGTGCCAGGGATTGGCTGACTTTGACGGTGAGTTTAGTCGAGTTCAAGTACGCTTCAACCTTTTTATTTGCAGGCTTCATGAGAACTGCTTTTGCTCCGGTCAATAGTGACGTCGCAGGAAACGTGACTAAGGTTTCATTTTTTTTCCTCTCTTCATCCGTTAAGCATTGTTTCCTTTTGGTTTCTTTCACATTTAAAAGTTTTTATTCGCTGTTTTACGCTCAATGGAATCAATTTAGGTTCGTACGCGATGGCTAAAGGGTCCCAACGGACATTACACCCTGCAAAAGCTGATCGATTCCGATCTGAAAGACAACGGCGGCAAACTGGGCATCGCAACTGAAGGACTGCTCTGGCTCAAAAGGTATGGTCTTACTTTCTCTCACTATTATATTTGTCGTGGTTTGTTTATTACTATGCACGCGATTCAGAACTTTTTTCACTTGTAAATCAAACGGTATTATAACGGAATTCTTTCAGAGGGCTGGAGTACATGCTCATAATTCACGCGGTTCCCTACCGGAAGACCATTCTGAAGGCGGTCGCTGAGGGTCGCGAAGGAATGGATGATGTTTGCATTGGGCACATTGAGGTAGACTTCCATTCCTTTTCAATTTGCAAGTGCTTGAGTTGGAAAATGCTCAGTTTTTCCATTTATATTGTGATGATAGCGACTCTTTTCTTTCATCACCTTTTACTACGTATTTCCTATTACTGGGTGAGAAAATCGTGCATCTTCTATAGGAAAAACATTTTCCTCTGATCCGTTGCTTTTAATGGTGTACATTTGTCTGAAAGAGTATTTTCACTTCAGGTTGAAATTGATACTTTGAATAGTTAAACAAATTTTAGAAATGGTTTAATATTTTTTGTGTTTGCCATATAATTTGTGATGTTCAGGTACCCCCGCAAGGTGACCAAGTCGATGGGAAAGAAGAAGCAGACTGAGAGAAACAAGCTTTTCCTGAAGAAGGGAGAGAAGGTCAGAGGACAAGATCAATTACGCCAGATGGAGAAGAAAGGCCTGATCAAAAGTGGCTAATGAACGTTTCAATCAATCCTTTTTTGACGCACCCGGATCTCAAGCTCATGTAATAACCAGGAAGCCAGGAGCTACGTTATCCGAAGATTTGTTTTGTAACCCAGATGTATTGTTGATTCATGTTTTATTTGTTGCTGTATACATTCATTATTGAGTAAACATTTTTATTAAATTCCCCGTTGAGCTTAATATTTCACTAAGGCGTCTTCAAACGCTTCAATATTTTTTGTGGCCGCTGTGCTTCATTAAAATGTTATGGTACTTCTTTACTTTCGTGACCAAAGGTAGAGAGCTATGTTCTCCCCGCTCATTCGATCCCTCGCTTTCTCATTACTTGTTGCCCTCAAGTTAGAGTGCTGTCTTTGGGCACTAAAGTAAAGAAGTGCCAATATTATTTATTCCGGCTAGCCATTATGGATATCACCTTTTTGAAGCCCGGGAAGGTCGTTCTCGTCCTCCGTGGAAAGTATGCTGGTCGAAAGGTATAAAATGAATTGTAGTTCATGATTCAATTCAATTCTCATTCTCTTTCAATTATCGAAAGTCATTAAATGTGTTATTTTTTATTGCAGGCTCTTGTCGTGAAGCCTTACGATGATGGTGCCTCGGACAGGTCGTATGCACATGCTCTGATCATTGGAATCCGCAGGTATTCTGCATTTCTGTTTCTTTTATCACCGTTTACTACGTGTAACTGGGTGAGAAAATCGTGCATCTTCTTTTCTATAGGAAAAACATTTTTCTCTGATCCTTTGTGAGAATATGCAAAGAACCTGTAGTTCGCTTCTTCTGTTGCTTTTAATGGTGTACATTTGTCTAAAAGAGTATTTTCACTTCAGGTTTAAATTGATACTTTGAATAGTTAAACAAATTTTAGAAATGGTTTAATATTTTTTGTGTTTGCCATATAATTTGTGATGTTCAGGTACCCCCGCAAGGTGACCAAGTCGATGGGAAAGAAGAAGCAGACTGAGAGAAACAAGCTGGAGCCTTTTATCAAGGTGAGTTGAGATCATCGCTTGCATGTTATTATTCGTATCAAGAGCACAATCAGGGTTCGATTACTTGAGCTTTTTGAAAACCAAGTAACGTTGTTAGCTTTTTAAAATTTGTACCCGAACCCTTCAAAAATGTGGCTTGCTATATGCACAGTGGTACCCTAAGCAGTGAAAATATGGGTTGGATAGGTGCCCGAAATGGTTGAAATGTGGGTTGCTTGTGTAATTTGCAACACAGTGTTCGTCCTCTGAGCACAATCGTTCCCGAGCAACATTAATGTATATTATTGTTCAGGTAATGTCCTACAAACATCTCCGTCCCACTCGCTACTCTATCAACGTTAATTTCGATAAGACCTCGGTCAACAAGGAGGCCCTGAAGGAGCCGAAGAAGAAGATTAGAGCCCTGCATGAGGTCAAGGCTCGGCTTGAGGAGAAACACAAGGCCGGCAAGAATAAGTGGTTCTTCACGAAGCCCGTTCTAAGTGTAATTGATTAATAAAATTGTTATTGCTTCCGATTGACTTCGTGATTTTCACAAAGCAATGGCAACGGAATCACAATTGATATAGGTCTAGGCACTTTCATAAGTCAAACATTCATTTAGTTGTTATTTCCGTTATTCATTAGGGAATTAGTTCAGTGGTAGTGCTGTCTGAAGGTCTGGTTTCGGAACGTGGCTTTTTTTTACTTTCAGCAGTCGAGTATGATATTTTGAATGCTTCAATAGTGAATGTCCTCTTCGCAATCTCACGTTTGCAGACAAATTCATTAGCATTTCATTCGTTGTAAATGTCCTTTATCCTCTTTGACTCGTTCTTCGGCGAGATGAGATCGTTTGAAGAATTGATCAAGAAATACTATATAAAGGAAGAAGTGACTAAAGGAGAAACGATATAGATCGGAACGTATTCGACTTGATCAGGTGAGGAGGGTGAAGGGTATGATTAAATGAATTTAGAAATCGGATGAAAAAAGGAAGAAATCTGATGAAAATCATCGAAGTGCGATTAAATGAAGTGAGAGAGAAGCACCACTTTTCCTTGGAATCACTCCTAATTTCAAAGTAAATTGAGG
Organism: Pristionchus exspectatus; assembly: GCA_911812115.1. NCBI lineage: Eukaryota > Metazoa > Nematoda > Chromadorea > Rhabditida > Neodiplogasteridae > Pristionchus > Pristionchus exspectatus. The sequence goes on along the minus strand of OU461582.1, from coordinate 253,837 downwards.
TACGCATAATTGGGGAGGGGCGGGGTATTTCAGGCGATTGTTTTCTCTATCGAATGATATTCGGAGAGAAGTTTCTCAATAAAATGAAAGTGGAGAATACGATGAATCAATAGAACGGAAGATTTTTGAAGGTGAGAAGAGAAGATATTAAGGGAGATTTAGGGATTATTCATATTTTTTTCATTTCAGATAAGCAAAGTTATATTCTCTTCATTTTCGAGGAAATAAGGAGCGGAGCTTAAATAAAGTGAGTGATATACCGATTAACCTCTCGTAATGTATTGTATTGAGACTCAACGCCGTATCTCACGTAGCAGAGTAGCAGCTTTAAAGAAGATTAAAGACGCGATTATAATATGCTATTTTGTTTTTTTTCTGCTTTTATGTAATTTATTGTAAAGTAAAGTAAATAAAAATGAAAATGTAGATGCAGTCGTATAACAGGGCACAGTGCAGCAGAACAGCGAGATCGATGCGATTTCTCACTGTAGATTGATTAAGATATAGAAAGAAAGGGGAGGGTTGCGGAAAGGAGGGATTACGGTAGTATCAGTCTATAACGCCATTCATTCATCGCATCTTCTTTGATTCTTCCTGATTGTTGAATCCCTCTTGTATAGATTCTTCTTCCTGAATAAGCGGTAGACTAGGGAGTCCTTTCCAAGCCCCCCCCCCTTTTCAGGGGGATTCTTATAGATAGATTCTATTGAGAATGTAAGGGGGGACTCAATTCCATTGTAGATAGATTCTATTGAGAATGAAAGGGGGAACTCATTTCCATTGTAGATAGATTCTATTGAGAATGAAAGGGGGGAACTCATTTCCGTTGTAGATAGATTCTATTGAGAATGGAAGAGGGAACTCATTTCCATTGTAGATAGATTCTATTGAGAATGGAAGGGGGACTCATTTCCATTGTAGATAGATTATATTGAGAATGGAAGGGGGAACTCATTTCCATTGTAGATAGATTCTATTGAGAATGGAAGGGGACTCATTTCCATTGTAGAAAGATTCTATTGAGAATGGAAGGGGACTCATTTCCATTGTAGAAAGATTCTATTGAGAATGGAAGGGGGACTCATTTCCATTGTAGATAGATTATATTGAGAATGGAAGGGGGAACTCATTTCCATTGTAGATAGATTCTATTGAGAATGGAAGGGGACTCATTTCCATTGTAGAAAGATTCTATTGAGAATGGAAGGGGACTCATTTCCATTGTAGATAGATTCTATTGAGAATGGAAGGGGCTCATTTCCATTGTAGATAGATTATATTGAGAATGGAAGGGGGAACTCATTTCCATTGTAGATAGATTCTATTGAGAATGGAAGGGGACTCATTTCCATTGTAGAAAGATTCTATTGAGAATGGAAGGGGACTCATTTCCATTGTAGAAAGATTCTATTGAGAATGGAAGGGGGACTCATTTCCATTGTAGATAGATTATATTGAGAATGGAAGGGGGAACTCATTTCCATTGTAGATAGATTCTATTGAGAATGGAAGGGGACTCATTTCCATTGTAGAAAGATTCTATTGAGAATGGAAGGGGACTCATTTCCATTGTAGAAAGATTCTATTGAGAATGGAAGGGGGACTCATTTCCATTGTAGATAGATTATATTGAGAATGGAAGGGGGAACTCATTTCCATTGTAGATAGATTCTATTGAGAATGGAAGGGGGAACTCATTTCCATTGTAGATAGATTCTATTGAGAATGGAAGGGGACTCATTTCCATTGTAGAAAGATTCTATTGAGAATGGAAGGGGGAACTCATTTCCATTGTAGATAGATTCTATTGAGAATGAAAGGGGGAACTCATTTCCGTTGTAGATAGATTCTATTGAGAATGGAAGGGGGACTCATTTCCATTGTAGATAGATTATATTGAGAATGGAAGGGGGAACTCATTTCCATTGTAGATAGATTCTATTGAGAATGGAAGGGGGAACTCATTTCCATTGTAGATAGATTCTATTGAGAATGGAAGGGGACTCATTTCCATTGTAGAAAGATTCTATTGAGAATGGAAGGGGGAACTCATTTCCATTGTAGATAGATTCTATTGAGAATGGAAGAGGGAACTCATTTCCATTGTAGATAGATTCTATTGAGAATGGAAGGGGGACTCATTTCCATTGTAGATAGATTCTATTGAGAATGGAAGGGGGAACTCATTTCCATTGTAGATAGATTCTATTGAGAATGGAAGGGGACTCATTTCCATTGTAGAAAGATTCTATTGAGAATGGAAGGGGAAACTCATTTCCATTGTAGATAGATTCTATTGAGAATGGAAGAGGGAACTCATTTCCATTGTAGATAGATTCTATTGAGAATGGAAGGGGGACTCATTTCCATTGTAGATAGATTCTATTGAGAATGGAAGGGGGAACTCATTTCCATTGTAGATAGATTCTATTGAGAATGGAAGGGGACTCATTTCCATTGTAGAAAGATTCTATTGAGAATGGAAGGGGGAACTCATTTCCATTGTAGATAGATTCTATTGATAATGTAAGGGGGGAACTCATTTCCGTCATAAATCGTTTCACGCGTTACCTAGTGTTGACTACTACTAGTTGTGAGTAATCGTGCGCCACGCTGTAAAAACGCGCGCGTTTTTCAGCTTTTCCCTTTCTTTTTTTCATTCACTTGCTTTCTCTTTTTGTGTTGCTCTTTTTTCGTGTTTTAATGTCGTTAATCATGATTTCAATGACCGCTTTTTGTTAATAGTTGATGACTCTGTGCTTACACTTAGCCAAACTGCGGAATCAGCGCAATTATCGGCCAAGATTGCAAAAAGTATTGGGATAAGTCAGCGCGATAACAGTTTTCTCGTGTTCGCTATTGAGTTACACCATTTATACGTTTAATTTCACCATTTCAAGCCAGTTATGACCTGCATCGCACCTGCTAATGACCACACATACTTCGCGAAGAAGGAACACCTCTTCCTATGCATTCAAGAAGACTCGGGCATTCCGACGGAACAGTTCCTGAGTGCGTGCCAGGGATTGGCTGACTTTGACGGTGAGTTTAGTCGAGTTCAAGTACGCTTCAACCTTTTTATTTGCAGGTTTCATGGGAACTGCTTTTGCTCCGGTCAATAGTGACATCGCAGGAAACGTGACAAAGGTTTCATTTTTTTCCTCTCTTCAACCGTTAAGCATTGTTTCCTTTTGGTTTCTTTCACATTTAAAAGTTTTTATTCGCTGTTTTACGCTCAATGGAATCAATTTAGGTTCGTACGCGATGGCTAAAGGATCCCATCGGACAGGACACCCTGCAAAAGCTGATCGATTCCGATCTGAAAGACAACGGCGGCAAACTGGGCATCACAACTGAAGGACTGCGCTGGCTCAAAAGGTATGGTCTTACTTTCTCTCACTATTATTTTTGTCGTGGTTTGTTTATTACTATGCACACGATTTAGAACTTTTTTCCCTTGTAAATCACTTTATTATAACGGAATTCTTTCATAGGGCTGGAGTACATGCTCATAATTCACGCGGCTCCCTACCGGAAGACCATTCTGAAGGCGGTCGCTGAGGGTCGCGAAGGAATGGATGATGTTTGCATTGGGCACATTGAGGTAGACTTCCATTCCTTTTCAATTTGCAAGTGCTTGAGTTGGAAAATGCTCAGTTTTCTCATTTATATTGTGATGATAGCGACTCTTTTCTTTTATCACCTTTTACTACGTGTTTCCTATTACTGGGTGAGAAAATCGTGCATCTTCTATAGGAAAAACATTTTTCTCTGATCCGTTGCTTTTAATGGTGTACATTTGTCTAAAAGAGTATTTTCACTACAGGTTTAAATTGATACTTTGAATAGTTAAACAAATTTTAGAAATGGTTTAATATTTTTTGTGTTTGCCATATAATTTGTGATGTTCAGGTACCCCCGCCAGGTGACCAAGTCGATGGGAAAGAAGAAGGAGACTGAGAGAAACAAGCTTTTCCTGAAGAAGGGAGAGAAGGTCAGAGGACAAGATCAATTACGCCAGATGGAGAAGAAAGGCCTGATCAAAAGTGGCTAATGAACGTTTCAATCAATCCTTTTTTGACGCACCCGGATCTCAAGCTCATGTAATAACCAGGAAGCCAGGAGCTACGTTATCCGAAGATTTGTTTTGTAACCCAGATGTATTGTTGATTCATGTTTTATTTGTTGCTGTATACATTCATTATTGAGTAAACATTTTTATTAAATTCCCCGTTGAGCTTAATATTTCACTAAGGCGTCTTCAAACGCTTCAATATTTTTTGTGGCCGCTGTGCTTCATTAAAATGTTATGGTACTTCTTTACTTTCGTGACCAAAGGTAGAGAGCTATGTTCTCCCCGCTCATTCGATCCCTCGCTTTCTCATTACTTGTTGCCCTCAAGTTAGAGTGCTGTCTTTGGGCACTAAAGTAAAGAAGTGCCAATATTATTTATTCCGGCTAGCCATTATGGATATCACCTTTTTGAAGCCCGGGAAGGTCGTTCTCGTCCTCCGTGGAAAGTATGCTGGTCGAAAGGTATAAAATGAATTGTAGTTCATGATTCAATTCAATTCTCATTCTCTTTCAATTATCGAAAGTCATAAAATGTGTTATTTTTTATTGCAGGCTCTTGTCGTGAAGCCTTACGATGATGGTGCCTCGGACAGGTCGTATGCACATGCTCTGATCATTGGAATCCGCAGGTATTCTGCATTTCTGTTTCTTTTATCACCGTTTACTACGTGTAACTGGGTGAGAAAATCGTGCATCTTCTTTTCTATAGGAAAAACATTTTTCTCTGATCCTTTGTGAGAATATGCAAAGAACCTGTAGTACGCTTCTTCTGTTGTTTTTATTGGTGTACATTTGTTTAAAAGAGTATTTTTACTTCAGGTTTAAAATGATACTTTGAACAATTGAACAAATTTTAGGAATGTGTTAATTTTAGGAATATAATGGATGATGTTTGCATTGGGCACATTGAGGTAGACTTCCATTCCTTTTCAATTTGCAAGTGCTTGAGTTGGAAAATGCTCAGTTTTCTCATTTATATTGTGATGATAGCGACTCTTTTCTTTCATCACCTTTTACTACGTGTTTCCTATTACTGGGTGAGAAAATCGTGCATCTTCTATAGGAAAAACATTTTCCTCTGATCCGTTGCTTTTAATGGTGTACATTTGTCTGAAAGAGTATTTTCACTTCAGGTTGAAATTGATACTTTGAATAGTTAAACAAATTTTAGAAATGGTTTAATATTTTTTGTGTTTGCCATATAATTTGTGATGTTCAGGTACCCCCGCAAGGTGACCAAGTCGATGGGAAAGAAGAAGCAGACTGAGAGAAACAAGCTGGAGCCTTTTATCAAGGTGAGTTGAGATCATCGCTTGCATGTTATTTATTGTATCAAGAGCACAATCAGGGTTCGATTACTTGAGGTTTTTGAAAACCAAGTAACGTTGTTAGCTTTTTAAATTTTGTACCCGAACCCTTCAAAAATGTGGCTTGCACAGTGGTACCCTAAACAGTGAAAATATGGGTTGGATAGGTGCCCGAAATGGTTGAAATGTGGGTTGCTTGTGTAATTTGTAACACAGTATTCGTCCTCTGAGCACAATCGTTCCCGAGCTACATTAATGCATATTATTGTTCAGGTAATGTCCTACAAACATCTCCGTCCCACTCGCTACTCTATCAACGTTAATTTCGATAAGACCTCGGTCAACAAGGAGGCCCTGAAGGAGCCGAAGAAGAAGATTAGAGCCCTGCATGAGGTCAAGGCTCGGCTTGAGGAGAAACACAAGGCCGGCAAGAATAAGTGGTTCTTCACGAAGCCCGTTCTAAGTGTAATTGATTAATAAAATTGTTATTGCTTCCGATTGACTTCGTGATTTTCACAAAGCAATGGCAACGGAATCACAATTGATATAGGTCTAGGCACTTTCATAAGTCAAACATTCATTTAGTTGTTATTTCCGTTATTCATTAGGGAATTAGTTCAGTGGTAGTGCTGTCTGAAGGTCTGGTTTCGGAACGTGGCTTTTTTTTACTTTCAGCAGTCGAGTATGATATTTTGAATGCTTCAATAGTGAATGTCCTCTTCGCAATCTCACGTTTGCAGACAAATTCATTAGCATTTCATTCGTTGTAAATGTCGTATATCGTCTTTGACTCGTTGTTCGGCGGGATGAGATCGTTTGAGGAATTTATCAAGAAATACTATATAAAGGAAGAAGTGACTAAAGGAGAAACGATATAGATCGGAACTTATTCGACTTGATCAGGTGAGGATGGAGAAGGGTATGATTAAATGAATTTAGAAATCGGATGAAATCGGGTGAAAAAAAGGAAGAAATCCGATGAAAATCATCGAAGTGCGATTAAATGAAGTGAGAGAGAAGCATCACTTATCCTTGGAATCACTCCTAATTTCAAAGTAAATAGAGGTACGCATAATTGGGGAAGGGGTGAGGTATTTCAGACGATTGTTTTCTCTATCGAATGATATTCGGAGAGATATTCCTCGATAAAATGAAAGTGGAGAATATGATGAATTAATAGAACGGAAGATTGTTGAAGGTGAGAAGAGAAGATATTAAGGGAGATTTAGGGATTATTCATATTTTTTCATTACAGATAAGTAAAGTTATATTCTCTTCATTTTCGAGGACATAAGGAGCGGAGCTTAAATAAAGTGAGTGATATACCGATTAACCTCTCGTAATGTATTGTATTGAGACTCAACGCCGTATCTCACGTAGCAGAGTAGCAGCTTTAAAGAAGATTAAGGACGCGATTATAATATGCTATTTTGTTTTTTTTTCTGCTTTTATGTAATTTATTGTAAAGTAAAGTAAATAAAAATGAAAATGTAGATGCAGTCGTATAACAGGGCACAGTGCAGCAGAACAACGAGATCGATGCGATTTCTCACTGTAGATTGATTAAGATATAGAAAGAAAGGGGAGGGTTGCGGAAAGGAGGGATTACGGTAGTATCAGTCTATAACGCCATTCATTCATCGCATCTTCTTTGATTCTTCCTGATTGTTGAATCCCTCTTGTATAGATTCTTCTTCCTGAATAAGCGGTAGACTAGGGAGTCCTTTCCAAGCCCCCCCCCTTTTCAGGGGGATTCTTATAGATAGATTCTATTGAGAATGTAAGGGGGGACTCAATTCCATTGTAGATAGATTCTATTGAGAATGAAAGGGGGAACTCATTTCCATTGTAGATAGATTCTATTGAGAATGGAAGGGGGAACTCATTTCCATTGTAGATAGATTCTATTGAGAATGGAAGAGGGAACTCATTTCCATTGTAGATAGATTCTATTGAGAATGGAAGGGGGACTCATTTCCATTGTAGATAGATTCTATTGAGAATGGAAGGGGGAACTCATTTCCATTGTAGATAGATTCTATTGAGAATGGAAGGGGACTCATTTCCATTGTAGAAAGATTCTATTGAGAATGGAAGGGGAAACTCATTTCCATTGTAGATAGATTCTATTGAGAATGGAAGAGGGAACTCATTTCCATTGTAGATAGATTCTATTGAGAATGGAAGGGGGACTCATTTCCATTGTAGATAGATTCTATTGAGAATGGAAGGGGGAACTCATTTCCATTGTAGATAGATTCTATTGAGAATGGAAGGGGACTCATTTCCATTGTAGAAAGATTCTATTGAGAATGGAAGGGGGAACTCATTTCCATTGTAGATAGATTCTATTGATAATGTAAGGGGGGAACTCATTTCCGTCATAAATCGTTTCACGCGTTACCTAGTGTTGACTACTACTAGTTGTGAGTAATCGTGCGCCACGCTGTAAAAACGCGCGCGTTTTTCAGCTTTTCCCTTTCTTTTTTTCATTCACTTGCTTTCTCTTTTTGTGTTGCTCTTTTTTCGTGTTTTAATGTCGTTAATCATGATTTCAATGACCGCTTTTTGTTAATAGTTGATGACTCTGTGCTTACACTTAGCCAAACTGCGGAATCAGCGCAATTATCGGCCAAGATTGCAAAAAGTATTGGGATAAGTCAGCGCGATAACAGTTTTCTCGTGTTCGCTATTGAGTTACACCATTTATACGTTTAATTTCACCATTTCAAGCCAGTTATGACCTGCATCGCACCTGCTAATGACCACACATACTTCGCGAAGAAGGAACACCTCTTCCTATGCATTCAAGAAGACTCGGGCATTCCGACGGAACAGTTCCTGAGTGCGTGCCAGGGATTGGCTGACTTTGACGGTGAGTTTAGTCGAGTTCAAGTACGCTTCAACCTTTTTATTTGCAGGTTTCATGGGAACTGCTTTTGCTCCGGTCAATAGTGACATCGCAGGAAACGTGACAAAGGTTTCATTTTTTTCCTCTCTTCAACCGTTAAGCATTGTTTCCTTTTGGTTTCTTTCACATTTAAAAGTTTTTATTCGCTGTTTTACGCTCAATGGAATCAATTTAGGTTCGTACGCGATGGCTAAAGGATCCCATCGGACAGGACACCCTGCAAAAGCTGATCGATTCCGATCTGAAAGACAACGGCGGCAAACTGGGCATCACAACTGAAGGACTGCGCTGGCTCAAAAGGTATGGTCTTACTTTCTCTCACTATTATTTTTGTCGTGGTTTGTTTATTACTATGCACACGATTTAGAACTTTTTTCCCTTGTAAATCACTTTATTATAACGGAATTCTTTCATAGGGCTGGAGTACATGCTCATAATTCACGCGGCTCCCTACCGGAAGACCATTCTGAAGGCGGTCGCTGAGGGTCGCGAAGGAATGGATGATGTTTGCATTGGGCACATTGAGGTAGACTTCCATTCCTTTTCAATTTGCAAGTGCTTGAGTTGGAAAATGCTCAGTTTTCTCATTTATATTGTGATGATAGCGACTCTTTTCTTTTATCACCTTTTACTACGTGTTTCCTATTACTGGGTGAGAAAATCGTGCATCTTCTATAGGAAAAACATTTTTCTCTGATCCGTTGCTTTTAATGGTGTACATTTGTCTAAAAGAGTATTTTCACTACAGGTTTAAATTGATACTTTGAATAGTTAAACAAATTTTAGAAATGGTTTAATATTTTTTGTGTTTGCCATATAATTTGTGATGTTCAGGTACCCCCGCCAGGTGACCAAGTCGATGGGAAAGAAGAAGGAGACTGAGAGAAACAAGCTTTTCCTGAAGAAGGGAGAGAAGGTCAGAGGACAAGATCAATTACGCCAGATGGAGAAGAAAGGCCTGATCAAAAGTGGCTAATGAACGTTTCAATCAATCCTTTTTTGACGCACCCGGATCTCAAGCTCATGTAATAACCAGGAAGCCAGGAGCTACGTTATCCGAAGATTTGTTTTGTAACCCAGATGTATTGTTGATTCATGTTTTATTTGTTGCTGTATACATTCATTATTGAGTAAACATTTTTATTAAATTCCCCGTTGAGCTTAATATTTCACTAAGGCGTCTTCAAACGCTTCAATATTTTTTGTGGCCGCTGTGCTTCATTAAAATGTTATGGTACTTCTTTACTTTCGTGACCAAAGGTAGAGAGCTATGTTCTCCCCGCTCATTCGATCCCTCGCTTTCTCATTACTTGTTGCCCTCAAGTTAGAGTGCTGTCTTTGGGCACTAAAGTAAAGAAGTGCCAATATTATTTATTCCGGCTAGCCATTATGGATATCACCTTTTTGAAGCCCGGGAAGGTCGTTCTCGTCCTCCGTGGAAAGTATGCTGGTCGAAAGGTATAAAATGAATTGTAGTTCATGATTCAATTCAATTCTCATTCTCTTTCAATTATCGAAAGTCATAAAATGTGTTATTTTTTATTGCAGGCTCTTGTCGTGAAGCCTTACGATGATGGTGCCTCGGACAGGTCGTATGCACATGCTCTGATCATTGGAATCCGCAGGTATTCTGCATTTCTGTTTCTTTTATCACCGTTTACTACGTGTAACTGGGTGAGAAAATCGTGCATCTTCTTTTCTATAGGAAAAACATTTTTCTCTGATCCTTTGTGAGAATATGCAAAGAACCTGTAGTACGCTTCTTCTGTTGTTTTTATTGGTGTACATTTGTTTAAAAGAGTATTTTTACTTCAGGTTTAAAATGATACTTTGAACAATTGAACAAATTTTAGGAATGTGTTAATTTTAGGAATATAATGGATGATGTTTGCATTGGGCACATTGAGGTAGACTTCCATTCCTTTTCAATTTGCAAGTGCTTGAGTTGGAAAATGCTCAGTTTTCTCATTTATATTGTGATGATAGCGACTCTTTTCTTTCATCACCTTTTACTACGTGTTTCCTATTACTGGGTGAGAAAATCGTGCATCTTCTATAGGAAAAACATTTTCCTCTGATCCGTTGCTTTTAATGGTGTACATTTGTCTGAAAGAGTATTTTCACTTCAGGTTGAAATTGATACTTTGAATAGTTAAACAAATTTTAGAAATGGTTTAATATTTTTTGTGTTTGCCATATAATTTGTGATGTTCAGGTACCCCCGCAAGGTGACCAAGTCGATGGGAAAGAAGAAGCAGACTGAGAGAAACAAGCTGGAGCCTTTTATCAAGGTGAGTTGAGATCATCGCTTGCATGTTATTTATTGTATCAAGAGCACAATCAGGGTTCGATTACTTGAGGTTTTTGAAAACCAAGTAACGTTGTTAGCTTTTTAAATTTTGTACCCGAACCCTTCAAAAATGTGGCTTGCACAGTGGTACCCTAAACAGTGAAAATATGGGTTGGATAGGTGCCCGAAATGGTTGAAATGTGGGTTGCTTGTGTAATTTGTAACACAGTATTCGTCCTCTGAGCACAATCGTTCCCGAGCTACATTAATGCATATTATTGTTCAGGTAATGTCCTACAAACATCTCCGTCCCACTCGCTACTCTATCAACGTTAATTTCGATAAGACCTCGGTCAACAAGGAGGCCCTGAAGGAGCCGAAGAAGAAGATTAGAGCCCTGCATGAGGTCAAGGCTCGGCTTGAGGAGAAACACAAGGCCGGCAAGAATAAGTGGTTCTTCACGAAGCCCGTTCTAAGTGTAATTGATTAATAAAATTGTTATTGCTTCCGATTGACTTCGTGATTTTCACAAAGCAATGGCAACGGAATCACAATTGATATAGGTCTAGGCACTTTCATAAGTCAAACATTCATTTAGTTGTTATTTCCGTTATTCATTAGGGAATTAGTTCAGTGGTAGTGCTGTCTGAAGGTCTGGTTTCGGAACGTGGCTTTTTTTTACTTTCAGCAGTCGAGTATGATATTTTGAATGCTTCAATAGTGAATGTCCTCTTCGCAATCTCACGTTTGCAGACAAATTCATTAGCATTTCATTCGTTGTAAATGTCGTATATCGTCTTTGACTCGTTGTTCGGCGGGATGAGATCGTTTGAGGAATTTATCAAGAAATACTATATAAAGGAAGAAGTGACTAAAGGAGAAACGATATAGATCGGAACTTATTCGACTTGATCAGGTGAGGATGGAGAAGGGTATGATTAAATGAATTTAGAAATCGGATGAAATCGGGTGAAAAAAAGGAAGAAATCCGATGAAAATCATCGAAGTGCGATTAAATGAAGTGAGAGAGAAGCATCACTTATCCTTGGAATCACTCCTAATTTCAAAGTAAATAGAGGTACGCATAATTGGGGAAGGGGTGAGGTATTTCAGACGATTGTTTTCTCTATCGAATGATATTCGGAGAGATATTCCTCGATAAAATGAAAGTGGAGAATATGATGAATTAATAGAACGGAAGATTGTTGAAGGTGAGAAGAGAAGATATTAAGGGAGATTTAGGGATTATTCATATTTTTTCATTACAGATAAGTAAAGTTATATTCTCTTCATTTTCGAGGACATAAGGAGCGGAGCTTAAATAAAGTGAGTGATATACCGATTAACCTCTCGTAATGTATTGTATTGAGACTCAACGCCGTATCTCACGTAGCAGAGTAGCAGCTTTAAAGAAGATTAAGGACGCGATTATAATATGCTATTTTGTTTTTTTTTCTGCTTTTATGTAATTTATTGTAAAGTAAAGTAAATAAAAATGAAAATGTAGATGCAGTCGTATAACAGGGCACAGTGCAGCAGAACAACGAGATCGATGCGATTTCTCACTGTAGATTGATTAAGATATAGAAAGAAAGGGGAGGGTTGCGGAAAGGAGGGATTACGGTAGTATCAGTCTATAACGCCATTCATTCATCGCATCTTCTTTGATTCTTCCTGATTGTTGAATCTTCTCGCCTTTTCTCATATGAGACTTCTCTTCTCGAATATCATCCGATATTTCAATTTCCATTCTTACGCATTCTTTATGCATCCGTGTCTATTCCATCTCTTCGTCTATTCTTTCTTGAATTATCTCTCATACCTTCTATTCTTTCCTATTATTTCCACATCTCCGTCATCAGTCTGCTAAACCTTTTCTTCTCGAATACACTGCCTTCCAATAATTTTTTCTTTCGCACGTTCAGCATCAAATTTTTTCATTAATGCCTGTGGCGAACTATTATCTGCTTTATCCAGTTTTTACGGCCATTTTTAACCAAATTTCTCAAATTCTGCAGAATTCATTCACATTTGATTGAAATTCATTCGAATTTTTACAACCGTCCCACTTCCATAACTTATTGATTTTTCGCCGTACGTCGCATCTGACCTTCTCAAGTTACGGTAGTTGCCCCTATTGATTTATCATCCGATTTCGTCTCTGAGAATGAAATGGTATTTTTAAAAGGAATGAACTATATTTCTAAATATCTGAAAATGGATGTGCTTTCTCCGACCATTCTGCACTGCTGGCACTCTTCTCCGTTCCATTTAGCGTCTGTCTTGATGAATAATTCATCTCTTCATTCCTCGTACACTGTCACCGATCAGCATGCGAAATACACTGTCACCGATCAGCATGCGAAAAAAAATAGAACATGCGAAATGAAGAGATGAATTATTCATTCTGACACTTCTTTATCTTCATCTGCTTCTTTTCTTCAATGCTGCTCTATTCCAATAAACGACCCGTCTGCATACAACTTACATCGGTGTATTTCGAATAACTGCAGCATGCAGCACCTGCGGCACGATAAAACTGCATCGATAATTGAAACCAAGGTCACATTTATTATCACGATCTACTCTGCGCTTCGGCTAAGACTACTGAGAAAAATGTGATCCTGATCGTTTCAGAAATCCAAAAAAATGCAGAAACTGCAAAAATGATGATTTTCAGAGTATTCAGAGAAGATGTAATCTCACTATCACAAGCCATTTTCATCACCGCAACGAATATAATTGTCTCAACATTAACGTCATCTAAAGAAGAATGCATCGTTGAATGAGCAATTTTCAATCTCGAGAGATTGAATATAAGGGAGATACCGTAATCCTTGAATGGGGATTTTCTAATTCTGACAAACTACAGGAAGTGAAAAAGTTGAATATGATGCTTTCCTCCTCAGATGTTGTCATTGACGAGGACGATATGAATGACGATGAATTATACCGGAGCTCATATGAGTCTACAATTTCCTCTCAAAAGGTCTAGATTCTCTGAACAGAATATCTTCGAAAAAATGTTCGATTTATTACAGGTTTTCCTACCATCTCTATTGAGGCTACCGTAATCCATTGAACTTATTGATTCATTGTTCTGCAAGTACTAAATAACGAATGATGTACATCTGAATAATCGATCTGCACTATTCATCCTACGGTCTTCCCATCCACCTACATACTCTGCACCAATATTTTATCCACTTTCGGATGAAATCTATTTTGAAAAATCCTATTAGAAAAGGCCTCATCTACTATCAATAGATTACTGTAATCATAGTGAAGAATTCGTCTCTTCATTTAGTTTCTCTCCTCGATAAGCAACCTTCATTATAACATTCTATCCTGAGAGCTAGTTATCAACGTCGTTACCATTGTATCTTCTAGTGTGTGAATCGGAGAAAAGGAACAGATATCATCCCCAAACAAATCAATCGTCAATATACCAATTGTACTCCATTTCCTCGTTGACAAGTACTCATAAAATTCTGCATCAAAAATTCACTGATTATTCTTTGGATTCCAAGCAGTTGCTCTATCTGCAGAATGTACTTCTAAAATTTGATTTTCCTTTAGGGAATCTCATCGTTTCAGTGAGAGATCGCCATACCGTACTACTACCGTAACCTTACTTACCGTATCGTTGCCCACCGTACTCCTAATGTCGTCTACTACCTCTGTCGACGGACCGCCTTCGAATCGTGCGCCTCGGCGTAAGAAGCGTACGTTTCTTCAACGTCTTTCCCTAAAATCTCACTGAAAATATCGATTTTTTTATCTCACGGAACGATATCATGTGCAAAATGAAGAGACTGATCAACGAATCGCGAAGTGATTTCTTTCAGATGACAACTCTGATCTCACGTCGACTGTACTGCACACGCAGATGAGTCGACTGTTGGGAATCGCCCACGGCAGAAGAGTAATTCATCCTTCACTCACCATCGATACCACAGGTACATTTTCCCTTTTTTCTGAAGGATACTGTCGAAAAATCCGCGACATGCTATTGAAAGATCAAAGATCAATCCAGTGAAAAATCGTAGAGATCAAAGATCAAAGCATTGGAAGATCACAGAAAGATCAAAGATCACTTACTTTGCAGAGCTGCTCGCGCGACCGATCGTGGCTGGGGCACGGCCCACTTTCTGCCTCATATGTGCAAAAGAGAAGACGAAGTTGGAGTCACATGTGATGGACAAGGAACTGGACAATATCCTCTCTGATCCAGCCATCGATCACTCAACTGTGGACTCGTCACACATTGAGGTTTTATTTATGACCCTACACCGAAAATTAAGACTGTCGAGAATGCGTCTCTTCATTCCTCGTTCTCTCTCACTGGTCAGAGCGACGAGAGAGTACGTGAAATGAAGAGTCTTTATCCTCCCCCTCCTCATACCTACCGTAACTCCTACCGTACCTTACCGTACCTTATCGTACCTACCGTGCCTTACCGTATCTTACCGTACCTACCGTACCACACTGTACCATACCGGGACCTACCAATCCATTGCAGGTGAGAGGCTTTCTCCATCTGTGCCTCCTCCATTCGTGTCCTGCTCTTCCCACTCGGCCAGTATCAATGGATCTTTCATTCCTATTCTCTCCCCCGTCTTCACACGAGACACATACGACTGTGCGAAAGATGATCACTGAAATGGAGAAGAAGGGCATTTTGCTGTCTGGAATCCCGCAGGTTCGACCTACCTCATTACATACTTACCATTTTGTTCTTACCCACAGCCCTGACTCTCTTCATTCTACCTGCTCTCTCACCTGTCAGACAGATTCCTACCGTATTCCAGGCATATCTGGATCCATTCGTGGGCAGGGCTGCATCTCCTCTTCGACTCGCATCTCCTCCTCGACACGCATCTCCTCCTCGACACGCATCTCCTCCTCCTCTACTCGCCCTCCCCGTTCCCCCAATTCAATTTGTGAGTCATGTCCTCTTCACTTTGCCTTATTTCTCGCCAGTCAGAGAAGCGAGAGAGTATTGCGAAACAAGAGAGACAGACAATCCATCGATTTAGTCCGAATTTCGACTCTCGGAAACTACCTTGAAATAGCCCAATTCGCCCACCTTTTCAGCCCCGAGTGGCGACGTCGTCAACGGAATTCGCAGGAGATGTGAATGTATCTGCATTCCTCTCTTCTCATCCTCCTCCTCACACTCTCCCTACAATCTTCCAAGGGTAAAAAACTCACTGAAACTTTCGTTCTGAATATCAAGTAGAACAAATGGAGATTATCGATTATATTATAGAGTCGGCAATCTAAATCTCCTCTTCGACGTATCGCTGGATGGCAACGACGTCGAGTACGTCAACCAAGGTGGGCCGAGATACGGTAGAAAGGGGGCGGAGCTTACTGTGTCTCTCTCTCTCTCTCTCGATGGGCTGACAAAACCAGAGAGCGCGAGAATAAATTGGTGATTGCAGGCAGTCGCAGGGAATGGAGCGACAGGGCGAGAGCGGAGATGGGTTGGAACAGACGCCTACGACTGAAGGACCATCCACTCTTGATGGAGTATTGCACTTATGCAGATGCTCAAGCTGTAGATGGAGAAATGACTCGCAAGTCCCAACAGCATCTACAGTATCTC
Source organism: Pristionchus exspectatus (assembly GCA_911812115.1). Classification (NCBI taxonomy): domain Eukaryota; kingdom Metazoa; phylum Nematoda; class Chromadorea; order Rhabditida; family Neodiplogasteridae; genus Pristionchus; species Pristionchus exspectatus. The sequence continues at coordinate 237,644 of OU461582.1, read as the reverse complement.
CTTCGTATTATGGCCATGATAATGAGGAGCAGAGGGAGGTGAGATACCGTAATCCTTGAAATATGGGGGAGATACCGTAATCCTGGATACATTGACGAGATACAGTAATCCATGAAATAGGAGGGGGAGATATCGTAATCGTGGGTCCATTGGTGGAATACCGTAATCTTGGCCGAATTGATTTTCTTGGCATTTTTGCTCTAGCCAGCGGGATAGCGTGCGAAATGGAGAGACCGTTACCGATCATTCCAGACTCGGAGATGTCGTCACAGTACTCGATATCGTCTGTTCCACTGCTGCACTCGAATACATTCTGACGACAATGGAGAAAGTTGAAGTTGGATATGGGACGATACTCAATACGGTCAAGGCACTCATTAGTTTGATAAAGTACACGTCCACACTCGTCTTCAACCATCAGGGTACTGTATCATGAATAGAGGTTGATCTTTGATCTTTGATCTTTCAGCTGTCTGGACTTCTCTCGGTTTGCGTGCTCTCCAGAGCGATACTCGCCTCATTCTCAGCGAGCGGATGAAACGAATAAAGATCAAGGAAATGATGGCGAACAACGGAGAGAAACGGGATATGAAGGCAGTGGTAAGGGAAACAATCAATACTTTCCTCCTTTACAGTCTACGATAGATTACGGTATACGGTACCTTCACTGTCCTTATTCAGAATGGCGAAGACTATGCCGTTCTTGAGAGTGTAATCTCCTCCACTTCCATCTCTGATGCCGTCCAAGTCTTCTCTACGCATCTGGATCATCTCACGAAGGAGAGATTCGAGTTCGTACTCAAGTAAGGAAATTATTGAAATTACTCGATCTTTGACCTTTCAGGTTAAGAGATCAAAGATTAAGCTCTCGTAATTACTCTTTTCAGTTCCCTCATCTCGTACATCATCACTACGAATGCTGCAAGAAACGAGGTGGTGTGGAAAGCGAAGAATAGGTCATTCTATCTCCTGGATACGAAATCAAAGGAACGAAAGCTGTTGTTCCCATTCAGTCGCTTCGGGGATCTCTCAGTGAGTCTCTCTCAATTCCTCTTCATCTCTCGCATCTCTAACCTGCGAGATAGTATGGGCAATGAAGAGAGACATTCCTAATTGGATAATGCCAATTTTTGCTTTACTCAGAATCTAAAAGACATCTGACTAAAAAGGTCGATAACTACCGTATCCCAATGGCATTTCTGACCTACATCTGAACACCGAAATCATATCTAATAATAATAAAAATGAAACTCACATCAGGCGGGTCGATTTGACTGCCCTAAGGCTTCATCGATGAGGGCATCCGATGCCGCGAAGGAAGGATGGTTTATCCTCGACAAAGCCGGTAGATTCCTTCTACAAGCGTATGAGGCAGTGAGGGAAAGGTGAGTGCACTATCTCAATTATTCATTAAATCCCTAGAATAAAACCACTCTAACCAGCGAGAGATCCGGCAAAACGAGGAGAGACATCTTGATAATTCTATTCTAGGAGAATGGAGGCGCTCGGACTAACGGGCTTCGATGATCCCGATAGGCCATTCTACTATACTTATGAAGTAATTTATCCATCTCATATTCATTCTTTTTTTACTGGGAATAAGGATCTCACTATCAGAAAAAATCTGTTTGCCCCAGCTACCGTATCCCAACGTTCGACGTGAAAGAAAACCAAAAAAAGATATAACGATAACGGTTCACTTGCGATTTTCAGGGTGTTCCCATTGATGAAACGTTGGCGAGGACTCTCACTAATAGAATGAACACAATGAGCAAGGATCTCGGACTGAAGATCAGAATGAACTCTGATGTGGTTTGTATTCATCTCACCTAACCCCCTCCTCCAGTATACAATACTACATGACTGCACTGAACTAACGAGAGACTAATAGGTAGAAAAGATCAATAAATCCCGGCTACCGTACCCCCGTATCGTGCCATGACCACCCATCTCAATTTCAGGTCCGGCACGCTGCTGCTCAAATGGATTATGATGAATGGTTGATTACTTCTCGTGCGCAAGATCAGTCAGATCGGCTTCTTTCCCTCATGAACCACTCAGGATATATCCACTCTAATTTCTACGTCGATAGAAAGGTATACATTAGGCAATACAAAGGCTCTTGGATCAGTCCGATTTCTAGCAGCTGTACGAGCAAAATTATCATTTCAGAAATAGCTTGCTAAAATAGATCAATACCGACTACCGTACCCCCACGGAAGTGCATCCAAACACCGACAGAACATTATATAACACTATTAAAAACAATTACAATACGATGATTTCGCACGATTGCTCTTTTATCTGCATCGATTCACATATCTACTCAATTTTCTACCCTCCCCCCCCCTCCATCGTATTTTTTCGCTACGCAAAATAATCCAAAATCTCCCACAAAATACTATCTCCATTGGAATATCCAGTAACCAAAACATAGGAAAATTAGGCTCTCAAAAAAGTGATACCTGCGCTTCCAAACGTGAGTTCAAAATAGGGGTAATCGTCTCTTCATTAAAAGAGCTCTCAGGGTCATTGAAAAAAGTGTGTAATAAAGAGACGATTACCCTATTCCAAACTCAACCTCCGAACCAGCTTCAGCTTCAAATGAGTCAGCTTATCCCCGCAAGTTCCTGCAATTGTCCTCACAAAGCTTCTCGTTCTATTTTCACAACTAGAATTTGAAAAGGAACAAAATAGTTGGCAATAATATAGAATAAGACATATCGTTCTCAAAATTACGTGAAATGAGCAGTGTAAAGAGTGATGTCAATATTATATAACTAGCTTTTTTGTTGTCTTGCAAAGAATATTCATCAAAATTCCCTTTTTTTATAAAATCTATTTTCCCGAGTTCCTCCTTCAACTAATAGCAAAGCTACAAATCCCTTCTAGGAATGTATTTTCTGCTAACAATTTTTTGAAAACATCATGCTCAAACAAAAAATAGACAGAAGAAAGTCAAGCCTATATTTTGGAAGTAATTGTCAACTACAACTGCCAACTAGTAATTGCCAAAATAAAGCAAAAAAAGTATTTGAAAACATATCTGACACATTCATTCTCCCAGGAGATCTCTCAAGGAAATCTCCCGGGAGAGGGAACCCGGAAGAGGCTTCATGAAACGAAGGGACGATTCCCGAACAGCGAACATCCACCTGATATAAATAAATTAATATTGAAATAATCGAATGGTTCGTCAAATAGAAATCATGGAAACATAGTAGGATTGTTTCTAAGTAGAGTGAAACACCATTCTTCTAGGTATAAAGGTGATTGCGGTTCAGCCATCTAACTGTAAACGATTTAAGCTGCTGGCTTGTCTAGCGAGCGCTTGCAAAATAAAGCAACCATGATCAGATAAGAGACTATAACAATTAATAAAATGATAGTTATCAACAAAAGTAGAGAGGAAAATCATCGAACGAGAGAAGACCGCGCGAGAAACCAAAATGAAGGGAAACAATCAACAGAATAGAGAGCAATTTCCATAATTGACTCGAGAATCTCAATTCGAATTAAACTATATTGCGATTTCAGCACGTTTTGTAGTCAAATTAGTTAATGAAGCGAATTGAATCTTGAATCATTAAGCGAAATCGACTGATCTTGAATCATTAAGCGAAATCGACTGATCTTGAATCATTAAGCGAAATCGACTGATCTTGAATCATTAAGCGAAATCGTTTGCTGTTACACTCATGCTGATGAGTCAAACCACACAAAAAAAACAGAGAATCACGCTCACATCACATCTGACCTACCGTAATCCACCCATAGGAGATAGAGTATTTCAGAGATCAAAGATCAAAGGAAGATACAGTATTCCGTAATAAGTGTATCAATATTTACAGGCCGCCCTCGCTGTGATAGGATATCTCCACCTGCGAGAAATCACCAAGAAGAGCATTGAGGAGAATGATGCGATCGCAGGTCGAGTGGAAGAACTGAGGCAGAGAATTGTCATCCGGTCAGATTTTACAAAACATGAATGAAATTGTGATTCCTGACTGAATTGTATCGAATTCATCTATTCAGGCCCCTCCAATACGACCGATTCTCCGACAATGAGGACGAGGGAGAGGGAGGAGATGGTGAGCGGGATCACGGTAGATTGAGTTAATCGATTGAATTATAGATGATGGAGCGACTGATGAGGAGGGAATAGAAGATGAGGAGGAAGATGAAGAACATTATGATGAGCATGGTGAGATAGTGAAATATTGATTTTTCGAAATACTCTTGAAAATCAATAATCATCTACCGTAATCAGGGTATGATGGAGGAGAGGGAGGAATGATGGATGAATCAAGGGAGGATGGAGGGGAGATGAGGGAGGAACAATTCGAAGATGAGGAGGAATATCGATCGATCGGTGAATATTCTAGAGGGGTTGTTCAATAGGGAAACAATGCAATTACAGGAGACTATGGAGATAATGTCGAATGGGATGGGGACGATGGAGTGGATGGAATGGATGGAGTGGATGGAATGGATGGAGTGGATGGAATGGATGGAGTGGATGGAATGGATGGAATGGACGGAATGGATGGAATGGATGGAATGGATGGAATGGATGGAATGGATGGAATGGATGGAATGGATGGAATGGATGGAATGGATGGAGAAGAGCTTGAATTGAGAGGAGAAGAGATTGCGAGAGAGGCAAGCCCTCCCCCGAAGAGAAGAAGAAGCAATAGGCTGAAGAGCCATAGTAAGCAAATCAATCACCTACAGTAACCAAAGTGAAATTATCGATTTTTCGAAAATGTCTGAATTTCAGATGTCGTCGTCGAGGAATCGCTCGCAATGGAGGAGGATCCACTAATTGGAAATGGTAAATAATAATAACTAATTAATAAGGGCAAATAGAACGATCAACGACTGAACTAGAAAGGGGGCGGAGTTAGTCACTCTCTCTCTCTCTCTCACCGGCGAGATAGCACGCAAAAATGAGAGACAGAGAAAAATCACATTTTAGATACGACCTTGAGAATGGATGACAGTACGATGGAAGGAGCAACTGAGAGTAAGATATCAACTTATTCCTCCCCCTCTATCACACCAGTCCGTTAGAGCAAGATACTGTACTGATGTTTCATTTCTACCGTAATCGGCCTCTACCGTATCCCTAAAGAAACCGGTCAGATTGCAAAAAAATGGCAAATCTTTCTCATGACTCAGTGAGCGCTAGAGAACACACAACATTGAGACCTCATTCCCTAACCGTTTCTCTCATAGGTCACACAGGCGATAGAGAGTGTGGAAAAGTGAGAGAGTGAGATCGTATCTCATTTCAGGTTGTCGATTCGACGGAATCGATGGCAATTGTGCTCATTCGTGCTCAATCGACTGCTCATCTTCTCATTCTGCTCCCTTCGTCCATGAGAATGATGTGAAGAGGATTGCGAAGGAAATCTCTAAGGATCGAATGTGCGAGAAGGAGAGGAAGAGACTCGAGAGAGGATTTACTCTCGCGAGTCTCACGTCCGATCCATCGTTGAGACTGTACAAGGAACTCATGGCGAGAAGGGCTGGACCCACGATCGAGAGATACCCATGGGTAAGGGAGCGGAGAGATATCACAGAATGTGCAAAAAAAAATCAGTACCTACAGTATCGATTCTACCGTACTTATGCCATCTCAGCCTACCGTAGTCTATCGCATCCAACCTCCCTACCTACCGTAGTCATGCCATATCGAATCATACCTAATCTACCGTAATCATATCTGAACCTACCGTAATCAATAGCACCCTACCTTCCTACTGAACTCATGCCATCTCAACCTACCGTAGTCTATCGTATCCTACCTACCGTACTCATTTAATCTCAACAACCCATAGAATATCGTATCCCACCCACCTATCGTAGTCATGTCACTTCAACCTACCGTATTCTACCGTATCTATATTCTACAGTATCTACAATATACCTATGTGCTTCCAGGTTAATGTTCGAACAACTCTCCACTGTGGCCTCGGTCTATTCTCCACATGCACCATCCCCAATCGATCGATTATATGCCCCTACACGTCAGTGCATTTTCACTATTTTATGGGCTCTAAACTCTAACCCAACGGATCGAAACACCAAAGAAAGATAATGAAACTGGTAGAGAATGGGGATCATTTCAGTGCACGTGTCGTGTCCGAGAAGGAGTTCGCCGACTACCGTACTCAAGTGCTCACGGATCGGCCAGAGACGGGAGAGGAGCTGCTGAAGACTGTATACGACTACCAAGTCGAGGTTTCGCTGCGTAAGTCTCTCCATTCTCCATGCTCTCTCGTCGGCTAGAGCGCGCGAGAGATCGTGCCATTCGGAGAGAGCACAGGCTGATTATGCATTTTGTTTTTAGGGAACAAGCGTTGCTTCCTCGAGGGCTTCCGGCTGACACACCGCGGGGTTATCACCCTCGGGAGATACGCCAATTCGTCGTCGTGCTCCCTCCATCGGAATGCATGTCTCAGACAGTCGATTGTGCCCCTTCCTGGTGGATCTACTCAGTTCCTGGCAGTCGTCGTTGCCACTCGTGAGATCGCTGCTGACGAGCCCATTCTGTGGCTGTACGATTCGGCGAGACCGGATCAGTACCCATGCCCTGCGTGTGTGGGACCGGATGGTAAGAAGGCGAGCGAGCCGACTGGTAAGAAGGTTCGACTCGTTCCCAACTTCGGCGAGGATCGACTGCCGGAGAGAACCTCACACTGTCTCGACTCCTCCTTCTACGATCCGACTTCCCGTGTGCCCTACACCGATCCCCACAATCGTCCACTCACTCCGAGGTACGTGTCTGATCCTCTCCCATTCGCATGATCTCTCGCACTGTCTGACCGACGAGAGATCGTGCGAAATGGAGAGGAGAGTCATACGGCTAGAGAATGACGCGCTTTCAGTGGTCAAAATAGGAGTAGAAATGAGAATGAAACCGAGAAAGAACTGGAAAGAATCAAAGAAACACAGAGAGAAACACGAATAAAACACACATGCCCAATAATCACTCTTCAGATACCGTAGTCTACTCTCTCTTCTAAGAAAATTTCAACACCGGGAATAGTCAATAATATAATATTTAGGAGCCGCGCAACCAAATAATAATAGTAATAATACCGGCAGTGGTCCTTCCTTCTCATCGCTTCTCGAGTCCTTCAATTGATAATACTTTATTAGGGACAAATTCGAGTGAACTCATTCAAATGATAACCTACTGGATAAGAACTTTAAAAAGTTTTTACACGTTGTTGGATTTTATCATTGTGTTCTCAGACCGAAAACGAAACAAAAATGGTTCTCACTCAATAGATTCTTCCTACCCCCAACCACTTCCCTCCTCCTAATCGTTCTCACTCAATAGATTCTTCCTACCCCCAACCACTTCCCTCCTCCTAATCGTAAAGGTGTAACCCGGGGAAACTAATGAAGAAAAACAGCGAGATTTATAACGAACAAATAAATTTAAAAAATATAAACTAACCAGTCTCTCCTTCGATTCCGCTTCTTATCACGTGTTTCCTTCCATTAAACCGATAAAAACAACGATATAATACCTGTAAATAGTTCGCACAAAGAATCTTGCTCTCATTAGTTTAGGATGGCAATATTATATATTTAATAAATAAGCATTTGTCGTCAATTCAACCACGAGCCAAACAAATACAATCTTCTTGCAACGTTATATTCTTACCATTTCTTCCCTACAAACTTCAATAAATTGCCATTCTGGTCTTCTAAAGTAGTGCCGAAGTATATTTTGTTGTTGTTGTTGATAATTTAGCCATCCTGTCATTACAGTCTCTTCTGGTTTCTTCTGGCTGGTACGGTATACGGAGTGCACTATGCGGTCACAACTGACGTGAAGTTTGGTTGGTTATTCAACACCTTCTGATTTTGTCTCTCGATAAGGTAGGCCGGATTGCATCTATCCTCCATATTTTATCATTCGATCGAGTTCACCATTCGCGATATTTCGAGCCTACTTTACCGCAGAGATTATGCCTTACATACTGAATTGGCCTTGAATAATTGGTACTATGTCGGATGAGAACCCACTGGTTAAGAACCAAAATTTTTTTTGATCGGCTTAGTCTTTCTAAACATCACACACGGAGAACAATTTTTTGGCGGTTCTCATCCGATGGTTCTTAACCGACACAGCACCGAACAATCACCTGTCAAGCAGTGATCTCCCGCATGAAGCAAGTGCCTAAATTAATGAGATGATTTCATCTTTACATATTCGATCATTGCAGATACCGTGGTATTCAACTTCGTCACTTCTTCTATGTCCACTCTCTGCCTCTGCGCGCTGCTACTCTATTTTGGTAGGTCGACAGAGCTTTCTTTTAACACGACGCAGCACTTACACAAATCGCTCATAAACTAGTTCATTAAAGGTCTCCATTAAAAAGGAACTTTTATTTTTGTGTTTTTTTCACTAAAATTAGGGATGGCTTCGCAAGAACGAAAATAATATCTTGTTGGGATAATTGACCTTTTTACATATTTCCCAAGAACCATTGTTCGTGAAGCAAGAATCTTGCCTCCTCTTGGCTCGGTCATTTTTCTTGCGAAACCATCCCTAATTGAAATTTAACACGAACGGGAAGGAGGTTTTTGTTCTGCTTAATAAGATGTATTAGTTCCTTTGTAGAAAAGTAGAAAACTTGTGCAGGCAGGAAATGAACAACAATTCGTCGTCACTTCTCATCGCGATTTAGTCGATATCCTACTATTCCATCGAGAGGCAAAAGTCTTCCTGGTTTTTTCAATTTAGACCCGGTAATCAACAAAGACTATGGTAGCTTATCTTCTGTCTAGAACTTGTATCACACAGTTACGGTAATATTCAATTTCAGCGGTATTCGCGCTTGCTGCAGCGCAATAAAGGAAAGTCATTGGAATTGATCGACTGGGAAGATGAGAATCGAGAACTCGGATGTACAATTGAACTGTGTAGTGGACATGTGGAGAATAAGGACTGGATATCGTAATTAAACTATTTCAATGCACAATGGTTTGTTTTTATTCAGGCATTGTAGTGTTAGTTATGCAAATGACCGTAATATATTTGCTACATCTTCTGTAACTGTAACTGATCTCTGTATATGATTAATTTTAAGTGGTGACCTGATTGCTGATCCGGACATATTTTTGGTACCTAACAACAGAAATGATATTGTTCTTCTCATCGAAGATAAGAGAATTCACGATTACAATGAGGTATTGATTTCTCTTTATGCTTATGTATGCTTCCTTATGTATTGATTTGCGGATGTCCGAAGGAACTTTTCTATCTCACCAGTGCTCATGCATGTTCAGGTTCGATTGCCGAATGGGAGGACTAGACGAAAGATTATCAAATGTCGCCCTGAAAGATGATGACAAGACCACGATCAACTGTGCATGCGTCTATCGCTCCTTCTTTGAAAGATTCAGAGGAAAGGTGAGAGGAAGGGGGGGGGGCGGCTTTTCCGTTAACATGGCCTATTTTTTCTCGATACAACGCCCCAATATTTTTAACCAGGTTTTCGGTTTTTTCATGTCTGAAATGTTCATCAACGAAATGTTTTTATAAATTATTGTGATTCGAAACATAACGACATGATACAGATGGGCTACTCTCGCGGATTCCACGTCTGACAGTTCCAAACCCGCAAGGATCACATGAGTATCATTGAAGTGGGAATGGCAACGAAGGAAGTTGACGTGGACTCTGGCAAACTCCTTGGATACGATAGCGAGACCTTCGGGTAAATTACTGTTTTCATTCGATTCATTTTGGTTCACATTTATTGATTACGAATCCCTGTATTTTGCCACGGAAAATGGGGCGCTGGGACATAGTGTGTTTCTATTGAAATTGTTACTGTGGCAACGAAGATTGTCGAATTGGACGAGAAGGTACGGTTATAAGTTTCGTTTTGACAACAAGGAAGAATTGAGTTCTCGTTGTTCGTTCGGACGGTACAGGGAAACTGAAACGTGAAAGTAGCATCCTTTTACGGATAGCAATAGAAAATCGTATAGCTAGCTCTCTGGTGCTGCTACCGACTCAATTCGATGTCTCCTATCGTACAGAAAATATGATTTGGACTCTTTTCTGAGGCGGTTCTATATTTACCGTAATCGTATCCCCTTATTCGCAGGCATCGATGATTGTGTGCGTGATTGTACGGTGATCGAACTGGCGTCGAGTCTCGTCGCAGCGCCCGTTTCACTCACTCTCAACGTTTGTTCATTTTTGGTCGTTTTAGAAATAGTGAGCTGGCGATTTATGATGCCGTATAACGCTTACACGCTTCTGCTTATGATTATTTTTTTGCACAGAAAAAAACCCAGAAACGATTGTATTCCTGCAATGGTATGGGAGGATGACGCGTTCTTGAAACGGGAAAGTGTCAGCAATCGTCATTAGTCTTCTTTGGCTTCTTGATTTTTTCACGAGGGAATCTCATTGTTATTGAATGTGCTGCCTAAAGAGTTGTGTGGAACACGAGAAACGAGAACTTTTTGGCTTATGGCAATTCGTCTATTTCCATCTTAAAAGTTTTTTTTAAATTTTGTTTTGCATGTTTGAATAGCTGGTGATGCATAGGTTGTATAGCAAGGTTGAAACACAAGATATGCATATTCCATGGTTTTTATGAACTTGTGAACAATTTTTGCATCGCACAGTGCAAGTGGAACATTGTTTACTGCTGGCTGTTTAGCTATTAATACTCTCACTAAATATAAAAATCGTCTCAAATTATATTTTTATTAATTTATATAAATTATAATCCATTTCGCAGGGTCCTCTCCTTCGTCTTCTCGGCGTACTCGGTCAACGAAAGGCTGCCGCTGTGAGGGTGTGGACGGCATTGACATCGTTCCGAATGTGCGCACTGGATGAGAATGGACAATTGGGAGGAATACAGGTGAGGGAGGGGACGGGTACGGTAGGAAGTTATAGAAAAGTTACGGTAAACGAGAAATAGATAGATGAAGGAGTAAGTTGATACGGTCTGGGAGGAATACGGTTGATGGAAATAGATTGGACATCTCTATTTATCTGAGCACGTGATTTCACGCTACCTGTTTGTGTCTTAGCACGATTGGTCTCAATGTCTCTGCGGGATATGATGGAGGATTACGAAAAGAAGAAGAAACAATTGTGGGGTGGTTTTATATGCCGTTTTATCAATTTTTTCTATAAGAATCTGAGACTCCCTGACGTAGAAAACGATGTGTAGCAAAGGAATTCGATTGCTTTGCACACATGAGTACAAATTAGTGTGCATTTAACAGGCCTTTTCGAACACTCGAGTCCGAGCCTCGTTTTGATAGCCGTATTTTCACTGAACTGAGGAAGCGAAATGATGTATATTCGAATTCACAGAGGAATGGAATGGAAATAGTTGAAATGACGAAGAAATTGCAAGAGTAAATGTAATCAATCATTGTTAGTTTATTCATTACGATTTGATCATGTATTTCACAACGCTTTCTATTATACATTTGAAGACTGATAATAAATCATAAGTACTGTCTAATAAAGTATTCCCCTAGAAATCGGTTTTATTATTCATCACCATTTGCAAATAAACAGCAGGCCTTCGATCGTTGACCGGAAACGATCCCCCATTTTGTGTAACTGTTTGAATTCGAATGAGTCACTGCGTTTCTGTGTCGTTTGTTGTAGAGAACTGTGTTATGTGTCGAGCTCTTCCTAAAAACGAACAAAAAGTTTATTTCCAAAATGTCAACTTAGCAAACAGAAAACTAGGATGAAATTACTGAGACAGTAGTAATTAGAAGTGGGACATATCAGTGAAATGAATTAGGATTGAATACTGTGATAGATCCTCTTTTTTGAGCCATGTTACAGAGGGGGCAAAACAAGTAATGCACACAAATCATCCGGAAGTCACACATGGGCCGCTCATCCGAGATCAACGAAGTCTGTGCGATATCTCACCTATCTGCCTCGTTGTAGATTGTGAGAAATGAAGAGATTCCTTCTACCCATCTGTGCCTGACCCAATTCTTCCAATATTGAACTAAATAGTTCCTAAAGAACGCCAAATTATTACTCAAACAGTCACTCCATTTAAAATCAGTAACTGATTTATTTCGAATGCAATCTCTAAAAGATACATGAATGTGAAGGTATAAGTCAGAGGAAATGAAAGAGAATAGAAGAAGGAGGGTGCAATGTGCGACGGATTCTTCATTCCTCATAATTGTGAGAAATTACAGAAGTGGAGATTGAAGTCATGAAAAACGTCATGAAAAACGAGTTGATGTTTTTGAGAACATGATCCGATCGGATTCTAGAACGATATTAGAATGCCGAAGTTTGGAAGTTGTAGACCCAATTTAAACCGAGATATTCGGCCTCAAAGTATCAGGGAAGCGCAGGGAAAAAGCTGAAAAGAATTCAAATCTTCTCTGCAGGGCTAATGGGAAGGAAGGGAAGGTAGATCAGTGAAAGGTCATCTTTGTCTCGTCCGCAATTGATTGGCTAAGAAGGGTTTTTTGTTTGTTCCCGCAGGTGGTTCCCAACGAAATAAATCTGATCTACTCCTTGGCAATTCGCCAAAAGATCTTAGCAATTTTCCAGAATCTTGATAGCATCGGCATATCGTTGCAGGACCCGCTCAGTTTGAATTTCAAAAGTTCATGATACGCCTCCTTTAATGCCTTTCCTCAAATGAAGAGAGATATAGTGGGGTCAATGACTAATAGTCGTAGAGCCCAAGTGAAAGGGGCCAGAGGGAACAGTTCTTGACACCAGTGATGAAAGGTAATAGACCGAAAAGGTAATCGGGTGGGAAGTGTATTGACTAGCGGGCCCAACAGACAAGAAACTACTGAAGAGAAGATAATGGATTACAGCAAAAAGAGTATTGATACAGGAGAAAGGGTATAAACGTGATTGTTTTTGAACGAAATCATGGGAATATGTACAACGAAATACAATCAAAGGCATCCAGAGGGATAGAATAATTCTCTTTATCATCTGCTCTTCTCAACACTATTTCGATCCACTTTTTTCTAGTCAACTCTTCTCTTTTTCTAGGGGTCTAAATCAGCACGCGTCTCTCCTCGATTTGCATACTCTCTCGTCTGTCTGTCCGACGAGAGAGCATTGGTAAATGAGAGAGACTCGTGTCGCGTTGTAAATGTCAGTCCGAAATAGTCAGTGGAGATACAGTTACTATCAATCTGTGATTGATTCCTTATACGGAATAGGCCTCGCCGGAGCAACATATACCTTCCGTGATCTTTTCTTTTTTTTTTGTTTTTCTATGTGATTTCTTGATCTGGAGAAGGCGTATGATCGCACCCCGAGGAGACAGATTTGGAGAAGTTTGAGGGAGAAGGGAGTGCCCGAGATATATGTCAGATTGATAAAGGAGATGTATAAAGGAGCGTCGGCACAAGTGCGAACCCCATTTGGCCCCACTGATGATATCACAATCAAAGTGGGTGTCCATCAGGGCAGTGCACTGAGCCCACTGCTCTTCATTACTGTACTGGACTCAGTGATGGGTGATACGATGGAGAAAGCGCCAAATTGTCTGGCATATGCCGATGATTTATGCCTGATAGACACGAATGCGGACAAGCTTGAGAGGAAAGTACAGGCGGTCCAGAGGAGATTGCAGGCTGGAGGGCTAACTCTGAACACTGGAAAGACGGAGTTTATGATGATTGGAGGAGGACAGGGAGCGATGAGAGATATGAAAGGAGATGCGATCAAAAAGGTCGAAGTATTTCGATACTTGGGATCTCTGATCCATGAAGATGGTGGACCGGAAAGAGACGTGAATAATAGAATCCAATGTGGATGGGCAAAGTTTAGTGCTTGCTCAGGAGTCCTGCATGATAAGAGGATAAGATTACGATTGAAGGGAAAGATCTATCGGACGATGATCCGCCCAGCCATGATGTATGGAAGTGAACATTGGGCGTTGACCGAGAATATGGAGGAAAGGTTGAATGTAGCCGAGATGAAGATGGTCCGATGGATAGTCGGAGTCAGATTGAGAGATAAAATAAGGAATGATAAGATTCGTGGAATGATCGGAATTGCCTCGATTGTTGAAAAGGTCAGAGAGAAGAGGCTGAGGTGGTTTGGCCACATAAAAAGGAGAGAAAGGGAGCATCCATGCAGGGATATCCTCCGATATCAGCCGCCTGGCCGAAGGCCTGTGGGAAGGCCCAAAATGAGTTGGATGAAGGTGGTTAAGAAAGACCTCGCAACGAAAAGATTGACTGAGCGACATGCTCTGAACAGAGAACTGTGGAAGGAGAAAACAGCACATCCAGACCCAGCCTAGCTTGGAGAGAAGAGGAGCAATTCGAAGATTACGTTATGAAGAAGATCGAGCATTTTTTCATCGTATTGACCCCTATTGTAACCGAATCGACCTGGATAAAATGATGTGATGTGATGTGATGTGATGTTTGTAGCCAACTACCCTAATGGTGTAGTGGATAGTGCGCTCGTCTTGCGGCCGAGCCCCGCTGGTTCGGATCCACAACGGAGATGATGGCAAAAGATCTTTGACCGTTCGGGAATCATTTCGGGAATATAAGGAATCAATCACAGATTGATAGTAAATGCATCTCAATTTCACTCATTTACTCAGACTGACATTTACAACGTGACACGAGTCTCTCTCATTTACCAATGCTCTCTCGTCGGTCAGACAGACGAGAGAGCATGCAAATCGAGGAGAGGCGCGCGCTGATTTATAGACCCCTAACCCTCTAAATCATTGACTTGAATAGACTTTATAGGGGGAAGGATGAGAAGCGCAAAGAACAAAGAGAATCATACTATATCCTTCAGGATGCATTTGATTGTAAATTGAATGGTTTGCTCAGACTTCGACTAGAAGTAGCCATCTAATCCCATTGTCTCGTTCAAAACAATTACCTTTATCCCCTTCACTTCTATCAATACTCTTTTTGCTCTAATCCATCTTCTCTTCAGTAATTTCTTGTCTGTTGGGCCCGCTTGGCTATACACTTCTCACCTATTATCTTTTAGATGTATTACCTTTCATCACAGGTGTCAAGATTCCCTCTGGCCCTTCTGACTTGCGCACTACGCCTATTAGTCATTGACCCTGGCCTCCTCCACTATATCTCTCTTCATTTGAGGGAAGGCATTAAAAAAAAACTGCGCTCCAATCAAATTTCTCGTTTGTTCCTTCATTAGAAGCAATCAAAACTCTGTTGACCGTCGGCGAAATGGTCTGGTCCCACAATGTTCCAGAGAGGCGAGAGAGAGAGCATGGGAAATTGAGAGAGTCAGACCATCCCCTTGTTCAGTGTAATAAACAGCGCAACAGTATCTTCTCCCTTCTCCCTTGACTGTTGTAGCGTGCAAGTCCCATCCTCTTCCATCTTTCCTTTCTTTCGTTCCTTTCTTGGATGATCAGACTCTCTCAATTCCCCACACTCTCTTCTTTCTCTGATCGGCTACGAAATGAGAGGGCCAGAATACAGACTTTCGAAATATTGCTTTTATCCCCAGTTACCTATCATGCCTCCTAAAAGTTGTTCACTCATTTTTTGACATTCTCCCTCATTTGAACCAGTCTCTTCTACATTTTCCCGCCTATTTCTTCTTTGAAATTCACTATGTCAACAAGAAGTGACTAATCACTGTTTTCGAATGATTTCTTGCCTGTCAGTCTGAGTAAAATTATGCTAAATGAGGTCGCAAATGTCTTCTTCATTATCTTCACATTTTGTGACGCTTTGTCTGTCTCTCCCACTTTCCCATGATCTCTCGCTTCTCTGACCGACGAGAGATCATTGTGAAATGAGAGAGTCAGACAATTTTTCTCCTTTACAGTGCGTTGTCATCACTTCGATAAAGATTGAGATGAATAAGGATGACGATGGAGTCAAGTTTCTCGGTCAAAAGAAGAAGGGAATACATCATGATAACGAGGTAATTTAGAAGATTACTGTGGCGAGACAGGTTTATTGAATATTAAATTATTTCCGATCTCTTCTGGCAATACCAACTCTAGTCAATATGATGGAAATGGATCAATTCTCGAGACCAAGGTGATTATTTATCATCCGTTTTCTACAATTTCTGAATACTGATTTCTGATTTCCCACATTTCTTGATATTTTCAAAAAAAAAAATTAATAGAAATATTGTCGATTTCAGCCTACCCTCATCATCCACCAAACAATCTCCACTCCTGCCTCTTCATCCCCTTCCCTCTCCATTCTCCCACCAGTGAAACTCGAGAGACCCCCACAGGGCAGAACTGATCTATTCGAAATGTCTCCCCTTCCCAGTCCGGAAAGGGAGATTACAGTAGCTACAGCACCCATCGGAACTCTTCCCACTCTCTCGACCGTCCTTTCCATTCCTCAATGCATTCCTTCGACGGTACCTTCTCATACTCTCAACCCTCAAGCCTCTTCTCCTTCCTCCCCCCATCTCCTCACTGCGAAAATGGAGAAACGACCTTTGGGTCGGACAGATCTATTCGAAATCTCTCCCCTTCCCAGTCCGGAAAGGGAGATTGGGCAGGTTGAATCGGTTGAACTCATCCATTCCCCGTCTCTTTCGACCCCATCAACTCATTCGATCACAGCTATCATACTTTTCGTTTTCAACGGTTCAATGAAAAAGTTGAAAATTTCTGAAATTTTATTTATTTTCAAAACGATTTTGAGCTTCCCAGCCATTTTGGCTGGATTTCCTTTTGGCTCTGTGTTTACAATTTTCGGTTTCCTACATACACCAGAAATTAGCCAAATTATTGAGTATTTATGGTGGAATTTAATAAAATACCGGTGAAAAATCAATAAGAATATTTCCTGTGTTTAGCAGATTTTCAAGATTTTCAGAAATTTTCAAGGATGACGCGCTTTGGGTGCTATCGATTGTCAGCCACGTGCGATGGCAGTCTGAACGCTATTTTGGCCGTTTATCTTGTTTCAATCGCTCATATTGCTTATTTTTTTTGTTCCTAAGCACTGCATTGAAGTAACCGAGTATTTCAGGAGTGGTGATCGGCCGGGCGAGCGCCGGAGGAGCGGGGTACCGGTCAGTTTGAGTTTTCACTTGATTTCTCTTCCTGAAATTCCCTTCAATTGATGCATTCGCATAGCTTATTCTCGTCTTAATGATTGCACACAGGTTTAGAGGGGTTTCGATGGCTGGGGTTTTGGCGTGTTTTGGTTTTAAAGGGATTTATGCTTTGGTCTTGGGAAAGATTCTAGTATTGTTCAAGTTAGGGACGTTTGTGTGAAACTTCCACCCGCGACTGAGGCAATACCTTTGTGAGTAGTGTTTATGTTTATATTTTATTATTGGAAACGACGTCATGGCATGAAAAGGGCTTGTCGAAAGTCATGTTGCTTTCACCAGTTTTTGTTACAAAGTTGCCGGTTTCACACTCACTATCAAGTAATTATTCAATTCATTTTCACGCTGAAACACCCCTCCACAAATTGCTCAGCTTACTCTATTTCTCTGTCGTCTCGCTTTTTGGCCAACGAATCATTAATTGATTTATTTTTAATATTTTTTATTTATGTTTTTATTATATCGAAATATGCTTAATGCACCCAAAAAGTACATGCCTGATGAAATTCAGCTTTTCAGTTTTCGTTTTAAAAATTTCAGCCTAGGAATTAAAAATAAAATCCAAATCGTTTAAATATGAATTCTAAGGATCATCCACGTTAGGAAAATATAGATATCGAAAATATAAATATTTATATAATTAATTAAAAAAATAAGTAATGTATACGCTCCACCCGGAAAATCGAGTTAAATTACTTAATCCTACACGGAAAAGCTTTAATGCGCACTCCACGAAAGAAAGGTACTGTAAGAAAATGAATTTGGCAATATTCCCAAACTCTGCGTCTCTACCCGTGGTGTGGTGACTACCGTACTCTGAGCTGAACAAGATGTTTCAGCGTGATTTTGCAGGGCTCCACCTCCGCCCTCCATCCGCTCCTCCCCGGAGGGAGCTGCTCGTCGATCAGATCAGTTTCTGTTCCATATTATTTTTACTGCCTAAATTATGATCTTTTGACGCTGAAACATGGTGGATTTTGGAGACAGATAAAACGTCATATTTTATTGCCGAAACGGGACAGAAACAACCCTAGGACCGTGTTTATGAGATGCTTTGTGAGGAACTTTGCAGGTTCTCTTTATGTATTGCGTGTGCCCGGCGTGGCCATTTTCTCCATGTTCAATTCATGCAACAAGGAAGGACTATTCGATACTGTCAGGTACCTTTTTACCTTTTAATCGAATAATTTTCAGGTTCCTCCTCGTTTTTCTTTGTTTTGTGTGTGCCCGGCGTGGCCATTTATTTCAATTTTTCATTTATAACAAGGACGGAACGAGAGACAACAGGCGAGTAATTTCTACCAATTATAAAATTTGGGTGGTAGCATGTAGATTATCTAGAGCCGCGTCCATGTAACCTTTTACACAAACTTAGAACAATAACGGACTACGGTAGCTGGTAATAGTGTCGGTCAAAGGTTAGTATCGATTTCGTATGGTACTGAATCATTAGCAACGCTCTTTTGTGGCTTTTCTAATGCGGTTCGTGTTGAATATATATGTAAAATTGGCACGTGCTATTTAGAACAGGGGAGTTAAAAGTTGCACTCATTTTGGGACTAAATCAGCGCGCGAGTGAACAGTTGAATGCGAGTTTCATGGGCGCTTCTTTTTAACGCGTTACCGGTTATTGTATCATTGAAATGTGTTTCGGTTACTTGCTATATTTACGTTTCACGATCGCTACCAAGTATTTATTTTATTATTGTACAGGCAGACCGTCCGCTCGTCCCCCGATGCCCTTCCTCCTTCCTTCCTTCTCCCTCCTTCCAGCCATGTAGTATATCAGATCAGTTTCTGTTCCATATTATTTTTTACTGCCGGAAATGAAAACTTTTGAGACTGAAACATGGATGGATTTTGGTACTCGATAAAAGTTATATTTTGCTGCCGAATGGGGACAGAAACACCCCTAGGATCGTGTTATACAAGATGCTTTGTGAGGAACCTTACAAGGTCCTCACACCTCCCGCTTTGTGTGGGTGTGTGATGTTAGCCCGGTGTGGCTCTTTCTCTGCTTCTGGCGGACAACAAGGGAGGAGAATTGCAATGGTAACAGGTACATATTTATCACATATTCATATAAAAGAGGTTTAACAATGGTGCAATTGAGAAGGGCGGTTCGAGCTGGGGCTTGTAAGGGGGCCTCCTAGGACAAACCTTTTCCAACTGAAGCACTGGTGTTACTGTAGCTGGACATGGCATTTTTATACGATTTATTTACTTTAAAAATTATCAGGCGCTTTTTGCGTTAACACGTTTTGATACACTGTTTGGAAAAAAGAGCGCTTTCTTTCCAGCCTTGCGACATTCAAGGTGCTTTCGATTTGAATCGGTGCGCGAGTGAACAGTTGAATTCGAGTTTCAGCGGCATATTTAACGTATTACTAGTTATTGTTGTGATTCAGCGAAATTAAAAATAATTAGCTGTTCATTTCAATTTTGTGCGGATCTCTGGCATCAATGGTAGTTGGGTTGGGTTGGGCAAGGACTAATTCCTTACCCGTAAGCGCGCACCCAATTGGGTCGCGTCAACCCTCCTCCCATCGATGCCATCCACCCTCACTAAATTGAAACGAACAGCTCTCTCTTTCTAGTTTCGCAAATCACAACAGTTCCCAAAAGCTGAATGGTTTACTCTTTGGCAATACTTGCCTATACCGGACATGCAAAGAATGTGATGATGTTTGTCCATCCTAAACTGGTTGTGAATAGTCCACGATTTAGTACTAACTGTTTGCACATTCAGATCCGAGGATGACAATCTCTCGATCTATTCGATCTCATCTGGGTGGGATGAGGATGACTTGGATGAGTATGAAGTGGATGATGTGAATGGAGTGAGCAAGTACTTCCACAGACCTTGATGTACGATATTTATACAATGTTTACCGAAATTTCAGCAATTTTCGAGTTAGTTCCTCTCATAAATCGTCTTTCAGGAGATCTACGATTCGCTGGAAGTAACTGCTCACGACTCGGACACTGAAATTGAGAGCGATGTGAGATCCAGCGGTATCCCTGTATAAATTATTCCCATCTAGTATACTATTTTATAAGTCCATAGTTACAATTCCATGTAGAAATCTTCCCACGTGTGTTTATGCCATGAATATTTATCAACTTTTAACTGCCCTTGTACAAGAACTTTCGGAAATGACTAAACTTCTGATGAATAAACGTCTGATATAAAAAAAACTGTTATAAGTCGTTGTGGCTCGCAGTTCATTGCCATTCACTGATACAAACAATTATCATATTTGAAATTACGATCCATTACGATCTTCATTCAACTACATTACGATCAGTGATACTGGAAAAAAACAACAATCAAAGGAGTAATAAGCACGGAATAGCTGCGAATTGAGTAGTGAGAAAGAATGCATACTGTAACATAGGTATCGCGAGAGAATGTAGCAAAAATGAGCCCTTCGAGAACAACTTGCAAAAAATTGCTCCGATTTCAACCAAACTATAATGAGGGAATATGCTAGGGACGTTGTTTCGAAAAATTAGGACATTTGTCCCAGGACCGGCTTTTAGGGAAAATCCGGCTCCGGACCTGGCCCTTGCGTATCTCAGCTCCCAGGTGTGCTAGAAAGTAGCGCCCGGGCTCAAAAAATGCGGAAAATTATTTCAAACACATTTTCTATTTTGACTTAAGAAATTTGAAAAAAATCGAAAAAGTTAGGACTGAAAAACTGAAAATGATCATGGTTTTTATTTTTTCTGTATACCACGCAGGTCGAATACACGGATTTTTATTTCAGAATTTGGAAGCACATATTCATATGTGTTTACAAAAAAAATTTCAAGGAAATCGGGTGCGGCTGAAATTTTCTACAAGTCATCAAAGGTGTCAAACTGGCTGATTTTGATGGTTTTCTGTAAAGCAAATCTCGGTAATTCATTGCTATCCTGCCAAATATACCTCAAATAATATTTTATGACTTCTTACACATTTTTATGGGCAAAGGATTAGAATCCGGTACCTTTATTTTTGACGCCCGACCATGAACCCGGGGGTCATGGTCCAAAATGGATAGGAAAAGTCATGTTCGAGAAACTTCAATTGCTTTACGGCGATGTGTTGCTTACACCCCAAAAAAAATTTCCACTACCGAAAATACCGTAATTCGATTATCGCAAATTGATTTATTAAAATAAATATTAATTTTTCTTTTAAAAAATCAGTTCTTGATTTAGCAGCTTCGGATTACAGTTTTTTCGGTGGTGGAAATTTTCTTAGGGACTATGCAACACATCACCGTAAAGCAATTGGAGTTTCTCGAACATGACTTTTCATATCCATTTTGGACCATGGATTCATGGTCGGGGGTCAAAAATAAAGGTGGCGGATTCGAATCCTTTGCCCATAAAAATGTGTAAGAAGTCATAAAATATTATTTGAGGTATATTTGGCAGGATAGCAATGAATTACCGAGATTTGCTTTACAGAAAACCATCAAAATCAGCCAGTTTGACACCTTTGATGACTTGTAGAAAATTTCAGCCGCACCCGATTTCCTTGAAATTTTTTTTGTTAACACATATGAATATGTGCTTCCAAATTCTGAAATAAAAATCCGTGTATTCGACCTGCGTGGTATACAGAAAAAATAAAAACCATGATCATTTTCAGTTTTTCGGTCCTAACTTTTTCGATTCTTTTCAAATTTATTAAGTCAAAATAGAAAATGTGTTTGAAATAATTTTCCGCATTTTTTGAGCCCGGGCGCTACTTTCTAGCACGTCTGGGAGCTGAGATACGCAAGGACCAGGTCCGGAGCCGGATTTTTCCTAAAAGCCGGTCCTGGGACAAATGTCCTAATTTTTTCGAAACAACGTCCCTAGCATATTCCCTCATTATAGTTTGGTTGAAATCGGAGCAACTTTTTGCAAATTGTTCCAGCACAGCTTCGTTCTCTCGCGATACCTGTGGTAAGTGTATTGATTGATCTCCTGAGTCATGGTAAGAATGAGCATAATCGGTATGTTTTGTGGCGAGAGGACAAGAGAGTAAGGCCTTGTACTGAAGGAACGAGTGAGGCAAAGGAAGGGGAAATGGACCACAATTGTACAGATAATGTTTCAGATGGCGAGAAGAAAAGAACAAAACAATGAAAAAAGGACGAATGGAAGAATCAACGATATAAAAACAATACTCTGTATATGTGCAATAAGAAATCGGTTCAAAAATTGAAAATGATGTACCGGTTTAAAAACCTAAGCTAAAGATATACGTCTCGATAAAGGGATGGATAAATTACACATATAGAAAAAAATACTGAGAGAATGTGGTTTGAAAGTAACGAGGAGGGTGAGAACAATATGCTACTTAGTCGGACGTCTTAGATAGTGATTCACACTAATCTTGCGATTGTTCAACTCGAGAATTTCTCCATTAACAGCTGCATTCGCCTGAAATTCGTCTTTTCTCAGAAGGATTTCAGGTCAATCAATGGAAACAAATAATAATTTCTCTTTGGGTTATTTTTTGTAATATAGGTAATAAAAGGTAATAAAAACCACTCACGGGCTGCCAGTCTGGGCGTCTCTTAAAGATGCTTCCCATCACCTGCATGTTCGGAGGCGGAATCTGAATTGTCTTCCTTTAGACATTCACATCAATAACCAACTGATACATTCGAATTTATCCACTATTTATAATAATAATAACCAACCTCATCATCCTCTTCATCACTCTCTTCGTCACCGAGATGAACCAATACCGGCGTAGCTGAAATAGCACGATTTATGCAAAGTTGCTTTCCCTGACGACTATTTCCTCGTTATATTCCCATTTCACACGGCTTTACATTGGACCGAAAAAAGTTCTCGATTTATTCACTATTATCCCAGGCACTTCCAAATGTAAATGTATCTCACCATTGGATGGTCCTGGACTGTCCTCCTCTTCCCTTCTTCCATTCTCCACAGGACCGGAATCATTCCCTTGCTCCTCAGCCTCCATTGGCTCTCCATTCTCGCCATCTCCCTCTTCTCTTCTCGTCGCAGGAAGGGGAATCGTGTCTGGTCTCGGGTTAATTGGGAATCCATGGAGATGCATCGTACTCGGATCCGGAGGGGGGAGGCGGTAAGGGAGATACAGGGGATAGGGCACCCAGTTGCCTCCGGAATCGAAGCTAAAGGGGGGACAGTCGGCAGGACAGGGAGCAACGGGGACAGAAGGAGCAGATTGATAAGAAGGAGATTGATAGGATTGAGACCTGAATTGAGACCTGGATTGAGGATTGAGATTGAGGATTGAACCGTCCTTCTCAATTGCACCATTGTTAAACCTCTTTTATATGAATATGTGATAAATATGTACCTGTTACCATTGCAATTCTCCTCCCTTGTTGTCCGCCAGAAGCAGAGAAAGAGCCACACCGGGCTAACATCACACACCCACACAAAGCGGGAGGTGTGAGGACCCTGTAAGGTTCCTCACAAAGCATCTTGTATAACACGATCCTAGGGGTGTTTCTGTCCCCATTCGGCAGCAAAATATAACTTTTATCGAGTACCAAAATCCATCCATGTTTCAGTCTCAAAAGTTTTCATTTCCGGCAG
Organism: Pristionchus exspectatus; assembly: GCA_911812115.1. Taxonomy (NCBI): domain Eukaryota; kingdom Metazoa; phylum Nematoda; class Chromadorea; order Rhabditida; family Neodiplogasteridae; genus Pristionchus; species Pristionchus exspectatus. The sequence continues at coordinate 213,958 of OU461582.1, read as the reverse complement.
TAAAAAATAATATGGAACAGAAACTGATCTGATATACTACATGGCTGGAAGGAGGGAGAAGGAAGGAAGGAGGAAGGGCATCGGGGGACGAGCGGACGGTCTGCCTGTACAATAATAAAATAAATACTTGGTAGCGATCGTGAAACGTAAATATAGCAAGTAACCGAAACACATTTCAATGATACAATAACCGGTAACGCGTTAAAAAGAAGCGCCCATGAAACTCGCATTCAACTGTTCACTCGCGCGCTGATTTAGTCCCAAAATGAGTGCAACTTTTAACTCCCCTGTTCTAAATAGCACGTGCCAATTTTACATATATATTCAACACGAACCGCATTAGAAAAGCCACAAAAGAGCGTTGCTAATGATTCAGTACCATACGAAATCGATACTAACCTTTGACCGACACTATTACCAGCTACCGTAGTCCGTTATTGTTCTAAGTTTGTGTAAAAGGTTACATGGACGCGGCTCTAGATAATCTACATGCTACCACCCAAATTTTATAATTGGTAGAAATTACTCGCCTGTTGTCTCTCGTTCCGTCCTTGTTATAAATGAAAAATTGAAATAAATGGCCACGCCGGGCACACACAAAACAAAGAAAAACGAGGAGGAACCTGAAAATTATTCGATTAAAAGGTAAAAAGGTACCTGACAGTATCGAATAGTCCTTCCTTGTTGCATGAATTGAACATGGAGAAAATGGCCACGCCGGGCACACGCAATACATAAAGAGAACCTGCAAAGTTCCTCACAAAGCATCTCATAAACACGGTCCTAGGGTTGTTTCTGTCCCGTTTCGGCAATAAAATATGACGTTTTATCTGTCTCCAAAATCCACCATGTTTCAGCGTCAAAAGATCATAATTTAGGCAGTAAAAATAATATGGAACAGAAACTGATCTGATCGACGAGCAGCTCCCTCCGGGGAGGAGCGGATGGAGGGCGGAGGTGGAGCCCTGCAAAATGAATTGAATAATTACTTGATAGTGAGTGTGAAACGTGAAACCGGCAACTTTGTAACAAAAACTGGTGAAAGCAACATGACTTTCGACAAGCCCTTTTCATGCCATGACGTCGTTTCCAATAATAAAATATAAACATAAACACTACTCACAAAGGTATTGCCTCAGTCGCGGGAACATTGTGGGACCAGATCATTTCGCCGACGGTCAACAGAGTTTTGATTGCTTCTAATGAAGGAACAAACGAGAAATTTGATTGGAGCGCAGTTTTTTTTAATGCCTTCCCTCAAATGAAGACGGAAGACGAAGACGGAACGAAGAACGAGACTAGAAGAAGAACGAAGAACGAAGAACGACGACGGAAGAACGAGACTTGACGGAAGTGACCATCTATACAATATCCTCCTACTGCGCACGACGAAAAAGCGGTCATCTGATAGGACATGGAGATTAGTTTATAGATTAATCGCAGAAGTAATTACAAATATTGAAACACCCCCCATCAGATCATCAGATCATCAGATCAGAGCTTGCAGTGATAGGCCCACCCACCCGCCACGCCCATCACCGCCTCCTCGATGTCCTCTTCTTCCTCCTGGGCCCGATGCCCGGCCAAACCATACGGCGGTGCATGGCGGCCAAATCTTCTACGATGTCCTTTTCTTCCTCCTGGGCCCAATGCCCGGCCAAACCATACGGCGGTGCATGGCGGCCAAATCTTCTACGATGTCCTCTTCTTCCTCCTGGGCCCAATGCCCGGCCAAACCATACGGCGGTGCATGGCGGCCAAATCTTCTACGATGTCCTCTTCTTCCTCCTGGGCCCAATGCCCGGCCAAACCATACGGCGGTGCATGGCGGCCAAATCTTGTACGATGTCCTCTTCTTCGTCCTGCTTGCAGTGATAGGCCCACCCACCCGCCACGCCCATCACCGCCTCCTCGATGTCCTCTTCTTCCTCCTGGGCCCAATGCCCGGCCAAACCATACGGCGGTGCATGGCGGCCAAATCTTCTACGATGTCCTCTTCTTCCTCCTGGGCCCAATGCCCGGCCAAACCATACGGCGGTGCATGGCGGCCAAATCTTGTACGATGTCCTCTTCTTCGTCCTGCTTGCAGTGATAGGCCCACCCACCCGCCACGCCCATCACCGCCTCCTCGATGTCCTCTTCTTCCTCCTGGGCCCGATGCCTGGCCAAACCATACGGCGGTGCATGGCGGCCAAATCTTCTACGATGCCCTCTTCTTCCTCTTGGGCCCGATGCCCGGCCAAACCATACGGCGGTGCATGGCGGCCAAATCTGCTACGATGTCCTCTTCTTCCTCCTGGGCCCAATGCCCGGCCAAACCATACGGCGGTGCATGGCGGCCAAATCTTCTACGATGTCCTCTTCTTCGTCCTGCTTGCAGTGATAGGCCCACCCACCCGCCACGCCCATCACCGCCTCCTCGATGTCCTCTTCTTCCTCCTGGGCCCGATGCCTGGCCAAACCATACGGCGGTGCATGGCGGCCAAATCTTCTACGATGTCCTCTTCTTCGTCCTGCTTGCACACTTATTCCACGATTCGGCTGATTCCATTCCATCGAAACTTCCAGTATTTCTCTTACTGCCACCGACTGAATCGTCTGAAATAATCAATTGAATATCAATACAGATTCCCTCCACCACTCACTTCTTTCCTCTCCTCCTTCCTCCATTTCTTCATCCATACTATTCCTTCTACTATTCGGAATACTACTGCAAGCGCCTGATCCTCCCTCACCTCCTCAAATAAAGATATCGTAACATCGAGTCATCTGTCCCATTCAATACCAGATTGTTGTCCCTGTTGCATTTGTTTCACAGTTTCTCGAATAAGTGAAACTGCTCTCTTCATCGACAGAACTCGATCAGTTACCATCAATTCCGTGTCCAATCTATAACACAATTTAAACAATCTTTTCCTCTTTCTCAATTAAATTCTTCGACTAACTCGAGAACGGAAGGAAGAATCATTTCAAGATCCTCAGCGTCATCACTCGATTGTTTACAATCTTCAAGGGACATTCGAGATCGAGGGACTGTCATGATTCTGAATGAATTTAATGATAAATTGTACCAATAATTGATATTTACTTATTAAAAAAAAGGTTTCTCCATACCTTTCCATGACCAATTCGGCCACATGCATTACGTGTTGAAGTAGTACAGTTGACGCTGTCTTCCTGTGTTGAAGGTCCTTTCTGAAGAAGAGAATATATGCGTCTCAACACAATTGATACAAGTGGCAATTCTTCTCCTACCCTGCCAGATATAATCCCGATGTGAGGTCGATCCCCTCTTCTCGTATCGCTTTCTTATGGGGACAAATGGGAACGGAATGATCGAGAAGAGCAAGGAACGTCTCGGCATGAGAGAGACTAAGGTCAGTAGAGAGTTCAAGACACTGAATCATTATTATATTCATTTATCTTCCATGTATTGTTCATGAAAATGGAGCTATTTCATGTGCAGAATAAAATGAAAAACGATGAATCGTTGTTACCTCTTTCAATTGTTTTCCTCCTCATCTCATGAACTTGTGCAACATTTTAGCTCTCATTCCAGGCAATCGAAGAATGTGAAGAGAAACGTCCATATTGTATTTCGTCTGCAGTATCGGGATAATAGTTGAGTAACTACTCTCCACTTGTCGATATTCCTACCGTATCACCTCCTCTTCACTTGTCGATACTCCTACCGTATTCCCACTCCCTTACTCACCACGAGTGTCAGCATCTTTCTAATTTCTTCATAATTATCTTTCCATTTTTCATCTGTTCTTCGATGACGTTGAATGAGTGAATTAATGGCAATAATGGATGAGACACGACGAGACTGCCAATCCTCAACAATCATCCATTACTTCACTATCTTTATGTATACAAGCAACTCCATCTTCCAATTTCCTTACCGAATCTCCTTCGAATGCATAATCCTCAGTTTCTTCTCTCATCACCAATATTTCAATCGTTTCATCGATTACATTTTCCTTCTCAACGAATTTGTGCAACGCACGGAGCTAAACATGCAAAATATATTTAATATTAATATATTTAATTAGTAAATTTAATTAATGGATAAATAAAGCGTACGTCATTCTTTTGGATAAGCATGCAGACGTATTCTCTAACATCGACTGATGAATTCCCTTGAGAAGGACGAAGACGATCATCTCCTAATGGACTCTCTTGACAAGGACGAACTCCCGGACGAAGTCTATCATAAATCGATACTGCCTGAATCATTACCGTATCATCTAATCTTTCTACCGTAATCCTTTTCATCTTCTACCGTACCTCAGTAGCAATTTCATATTTTCCCTCATCCGTAATCTCACGTGTCGAAGTGAGCGAACCAGTGAGAAGAAAACAAAGGAATCTGAATACAGCGATTAATTAGCACCGCACATCAAGCAATGTGCAATTATCACTTGGACAGTAATTATTCTGTTTATCTCCACTTACCCACAAAAGTCAGCGTAAGTGTCAATTGCGGAATCGACATATTCTCTATCCAATCCGAAATTCTGACAAATCGCTCCCAATTTCATTCGATCAGTTGTCAGATTCAATTCATCTTTGCTGCAAAAAGAGATGCTTATTTGACAATGAAATCTCCCCTGTCGGACATTTTCTGTTCAATCTTCTTGTCTGCCATCACTCCTTGCACTGCAATCGACAGTTTCGCACACCATGGAATTTTACATTGACAAACACGTTCAATTTTCATACCATAATGTCATGGAAGATTTTCTATTTTGTTTAACAAAATGAGGTAGTAGCTGGTTATAAATGCAATTACATTAAGAAAAAGTACTAACGATCAGTGTAGAATGAGGTAAGAGCTGCCAGTGCAATGTACATCTTTACAACAGCCACTCTAACCTCGCCTGCTTCGAGGAAAGCGCGCGATACAGTCGACGTATCCGTGAACAATGACACTACAAAAAAATAAAATGCACATTAAGATTAGGGATGTCAGAGAGAAGAATACGTCTCTTCATTCCGCGCACTCTCTCACCGATTAGAGTGACGAGAGAGTACGAGGAATGAAGAGAGGGAATCTTCACCCTGACAGCCCTAATTAAGATCACATACTTTGAGTAAAAGAAAGAATAATAAGAAGAATAGCGAACCTCGTCCAGTGTCCTCGATTCGATTTGCAGTCGCCCGATCGACTGCATCAAGAGCCGGCGTGGCTAGCTGAAGGGTAAATCAATAACCATTGAGCTTGTTATTTGTTAGTCATATAAGAAATACTCCCATTTCTATGCCCACACATTTACATTTGTATTGAACTTTATTCTTAACTCGCTTATACCATGGGATTTTTTGGGGGCCTAAATTACCCTTTTCAACTGTGAACCCACTTGTTCGAGGAGCTTTACTCTGTCCAATCCGTCGACTTTAAGTTGTGGAGAAATTAGCACAGACATCCTCATCATAAGCTCCTTGTAGAATTGATCAACCTGAACAGATACAAAACGACGACGACGCAATCTTTAATTAAATTAAACTAATTAAATTAATTTAAACGACGCAATCTTGAAAAAAAAACGTCGAAACTTTGTTTTCCGTTGTTAAATCTAGTGAAAAAAAAGAAAAAAAAAGACTAACATGAGTGAGGACGAGGGCGAAGAACAAACATCGGACATGTCTCGTCACATCGGCCGTCGTGTTGTCTGAACAGATGGAGCGAAGAACGACGAGAGAGTAGGTTCTCAAATATATTGCCTGCACCATCCGTTACCTTACAGTACCGCTCAAAAGTTTGGAAGCAAAATTCAAAACCTCATAACTTTGTTTAAAATTGAGATATAAATCCCCGTTTTGGAGCGTTCTATAGGTAAACTATTGGGGAACAACCTCATGTGGTTCCGTTGTGCTTGTCATGTTCCGTTGAGGTTTTAAAAAATATTTTCGACCACCCCTCGGCAGAAACTTGATGGCGAATGGCTCTACGGAGCAGTATACTCATACATCACATGAGGTTGTTCCCAAATAGTTTACCTATAGAACGCTCTAAAGCGGGGATTTCTATCTCAATTTTAAACAAAGTTATGAGGTTTTGAATTTTGCTTCCAAACTTTTGAGCGGTACTGTACTAAAACTACTTTAGAAGACCAGAATGGATTTAAATTGCTTGGTCTAAAACAGCTTAGTCGTAATCGAACGAAGCAAAGGATTACATTTATGATGATTAGGCTTAGTACGTTGTGCTTAGACTACTAGGAACCGCATAATAGGATCAGAAGTTGGGAAAATGGCAACCCTTATTTTAACCATTCTGGTATTCTAAAGTGCCAAAATCATACTCGTAGAAAATGTCGAAGAGAGCGCTCATCATCGAATTTCCATTTTCGTGCATCTTCATCATAAGATCGAACAGATTTCTCTCCGGCTTCGGAATCACCAATAAATTGGCGTAAACATCATGCTGCTTGGGAAATGAGGAGAAACTGGTCTGGGTATAAATGGTGATCGAATAGCACATGAGACACTCTCACCTTATTTCGATCAATCGTTTCTATCTTCATTCCCATACTCGTACACATGAGATAATCTCACCTTATTTCGATCAATCGTTTCTATCTTCATTCCCATACTCGTACACATGAGATAATCTCACCTTATTTCGATCAATCGTTTCTATCTTCATTCCCATACTCGTACACATGAGATAATCTCACCTTATTTCGATCAATCGTTTCTATCTTCATTCCCATACTCGTACACATGAGATAATCTCACCTTATTTCGATCAATCGTTTCTATCTTCATTCCCATACTCGTACACATGAGATAATCTCACCTTATTTCGATCAATCGTTTCTATCTTCATTCCCATACTCGTAACACATGAGATAATCTCACCTTATTTCGATCAATCGTTTCTATCTTCATTCCCATACTCGTACACATGAGATAATCCCACCTTATTTCGATCAATCGTTTCTATCTTCATTCCCATACTCGTACACATGAGATAATCTCACCTTATTTCGATCAATCGTTTCTATCTTCATTCCCATACTCGTACACATGAGATAATCTCACCTTATTTCGATCAATCGTTTCTATCTTCATTCCCATACTCGTAACACATGAGATAATCCCACCTTATTTCGATCAATCGTTTCTATCTTCATTCCCATACTCGTACACATGAGATAATCCCACCTTATTTCGATCAATCGTTTCTATCTTCATTCCCATACTCGTACACATGAGATAATCCCACCTTATTTCGATCAATCGTTTCTATCTTCATTCCCATACTCGTACACATGAGATAATCCCACCTTATTTCGATCAATCGTTTCTATCTTCATTCCCATACTCGTACACATGAGATAATCCCACCTTATTTCGATCAATCGTTTCTATCTTAATTCCCATACTCGTACACATGAGATAATCCCACCTTATTTCGATCAATCGTTTCTATCTTCATTCCCATACTCGTACACATGAGATAATCCCACCTTATTTCGATCAATCGTTTCTATCTTCATTCCCATACTCGTACACATGAGATAATCCCACCTTATTTCGATCAATCGTTTCTATCTTCATTCCCATACTCGTACACATGAGATAATCCCACCTTATTTCGATCAATCGTTTCTATCTTCATTCCCATACTCGTACACATGAGATAATCTCACCTTATTTCGATCAATCGTTTCTATCTTCATTCCCATACTCGTACACATGAGATAATCCCACCTTATTTCGATCAATCGTTTCTATCTTCATTCCCATACTCGTACACATGAGATAATCCCACCTTATTTCGATCAATCGTTTCTATCTTCATTCCCATACTCGTACACATGAGATAATCCCACCTTATTTCGATCAATCGTTTCTATCTTCATTCCCATACTCGTACACATGAGATAATCTCACCTTATTTCGATCAATCGTTTCTATCTTCATTCCCATACTCGTACACATGAGATAATCTCACCTTATTTCGATCAATCGTTTCTATCTTCATTCCCATACTCGTACACATGAGATAATCTCACCTTATTTCGATCAATCGTTTCTATCTTCATTCCCATACTCGTACACATGAGATAATCCCACCTTATTTCGATCAATCGTTTCTATCTTCATTCCCATACTCGTACACATGAGATAATCCCACCTTATTTCGATCAATCGTTTCTATCTTCATTCCCATACTCGTACACATGAGATAATCTCACCTTATTTCGATCAATCGTTTCTATCTTTATTCCCATACTCGTACACATGAGATAATCTCACCTTATTTCGATCAATAGTTTCTATCTTCATTCCCATACTCGTACACATGAGATAATCCCACCTTATTTCGATCAATCGTTTCTATCTTCATTCCCATACTCGTACACATGAGATAATCTCACCTTATTTCGATCAATCGTTTCTATCTTCATTCCCATGCTCGTACACATGAGATAATCCCACCTTATTTCGATCAATCGCTTCTATCTTCATTCCCATACTCGTACACATGAGATAATCTCACCTTATTTCGATCAATCGTTTCTATCTTCATTCCCATACTCGTACACATGAGATAATCCCACCTTATTTCGATCAATCGTTTCTATCTTCATTCCCATACTCGTACACATGAGATAATCCCACCTTATTTCGATCAATCGTTTCTATCTTCATTCCCATACTCGTACACATGAGATAATCCCACCTTATTTCGATCAATCGTTTCTATCTTCATTCCCATACTCGTACACATGAGATAATCCCACCTTATTTCGATCAATCGTTTCTATCTTCATTCCCATACTCGTACACATGAGATAATCCCACCTTATTTCGATCAATCGTTTCTATCTTCATTCCCATACTCGTCCGAACAACGTGCCATAGATTTGATTGTGGTAATTCCATAAGTAACTAACTCAGCTCATAACTCAGCCACATCCGCGGTTGCTGCCACTGTAATTATTAATATGTCATATCGTCATTTGAGTTGATTCGATAGAGGGCATAAATGAAACAGTTACGTGACAAAATATTACGAAAGCGGGGTATGTTTATGAGAAAGACCTGGGAAACCGACTAATTATATGAATGCGGGGTATGTTTGCGAATCGTAGGTAACATGTCCCCTCCTGTCCAACACAAAACCCTCCTGGTCTAGCTACTCCTCCCCTACCACCTCCTCTCGCAATTGCTCGAACTCGATTAGCCTAAAATAAGTTTCATTTCGATAGGCTTCCCATGTGAATTCTCAGTTCGTTTAGGCTTCTCAGTTGAATGCTCAGTTCGTTTAGGCTTAGGCTTACCCCCCCCCCCCAATCATACACTGATTAGGCTTCCCAGTTGATTTGGTATCCCAAGAAACGATTGAAACGCGAACCACATCGAGCGAAATCTATTTTTGTTGCAGAAACGTGGTGATATCAAAATGGCACATGTCATCCCTAATATACCCCCTTCCATTCCTTTTCTTGCAGGACTGTCTCTTATCATCATTCACATCACGAACATTCAATGCTGCAATCGCATTCCTTCTCTTCTCTTCGAGTGACAGAGTTTGTGAAGGAGCTTGTGAGGCCGGAATAGGAACAGGTACCGACGGAGGAACTGTAACCGATGGAACCATCACAGTCTTCGTATGATCAGTGGTGATCTTAGGCGGCGATGATTTCTTGGAAGAGATATCTGTAAATATCATATTTATTGAATGATCGATAATTATTAACATCTGACCCACCGAACCTTTCGGTATACTGTACCGAAATGGTAAAAGGTAATGAGAGGGCAGTGATGAGCGACCCCTCCAACATTGGGGTGTACCCCGCGATCCGTCGTCCGGTCAGACCTCGTACCCCCGAAAATTATCGATTTTCCACTTACACTCTTGTACCCCCCCCCCCAATAACATGGCGTTGGAGTGTCACGCTCATCACTGTGAGAGGGGAAATTGGCAAAACATACTCGATGCAGAAAAGTGTGCTCCCTGTGGCTTCTTCACTGAAATGACGTTTTTGATGATATCGAGACGCGATCCTTCCAACTGAAAGACAGAAAGTACTGAATTGAGAGAAATATACATGACCCGATTAGTTGTTGTCGATTCTATGTGCTGTGAGAGCACATAGAATCGGAAACGACTTTCATGATTAAAATGTTGTTCTAAAACGCAAATTTATGAGAACCGTCGTCGGGTTTGAACCACTAAAATTGCGGATGTCTGCATAGGCACTTGTGGACTGTCACAAAACAATGCGACATATTTATTTGCCCTTTAGATCTCACCAGTGATTTGAGCCCTTGTCCCTTTAGATCTCACCAGTGATTTGAGACCTTGTCCCTTTAGATCTCACCAGTGATTTGAGACCTTGTCCCTTTAGATCTCACCAGTGATTTGAGACCTTGTCCCTTTAGATCTCACCAGTGATTTGAGACCTTGTCCCTTTAGATCTCACCAGTGATTTGAGACCTTGTCCCTTTAGATCTCACCAGTGATTTGAGACCTTGTCCCTTCTTGGGTGATCTTTCGAGTATTGTAAGAGACTGGCAAAGAGAGATTGGCTGTCCATCACACGTCGTTGCATCGGCACCAGAAGAGATAGTTGGCGGGATGATCGAATCATTGCGGGATTGAATGCCCGATGCCACCGTGGTTGAATGTGCTTCAACTTGGCTAGAGATGGGCGACTCATTCGGGTCCTAAACATTCTAATTATCAAACAATTTTTTTAAACAACAAAATAACTGGCACCTCTTCACTTTAGTGCCCAAATGACTCGTTCTAACGTGTGTGTAAAGAGAAATAAGACGGCAAGGAGGGAAACTTACCTTTGGAGTTTTAAAAAAATGCCAACTATCCATTTGCGAACTGTCACAACTGTACAAAGGGCGATTTTAATTCGCCTTTGAAAGTATCCAAGCATCATATTATTAAAAATAACGAAATTGATAACCGCAGGACATTGAATCTCCACTGGTATGATCGCGGTCTCAGCAATTTTCTGTGATTGATTTTCTTGAGGTGCTGCTGCTCCAGTAGTCGTCGGAGGAGTAGGAGTAATTGCGGGCGAGCTAGGGCCACTGTCAATCATCAGATCACCCTCCTCGTTGCTACACGATGAGACCGGTCCTGAACAAAAATATGAATCCTCGAGCATTATCTGGGGAAAAATCCGAGAAAAATTAGTTTGTTTTTATACGCGTCCTTCAAACAGTAATAAAAAGGTCAAACTTGTATTTACTTTCTTCAAATCCTTCTCTGCACATCACTTCCTTATCTTCTGCATCATCCTCAATAATACATGATCCGGGCTCCATCTCGTCATCTTCTTGCGGCTTCTGATTTTAACACAATCAATTAATTCGTAAGCACTGACGTATTTTCTCATTGAAAACGCATAAATCAATCACAATTATGCATGGCAAATATGATTTGAATATACTTTCCAGTTACCTAACCTCATCGAACTACAACTCATTCGTGAACTCACTTTAATCGACTTGTAAGCATCCAGGGAGTCAGCAGGGACATCCTTCCCTTTATCTAACACATAATCATCAGGTTGAACTGCCTCTTCTCCGCTACGCTCACACAACGGCTGCGAATTGGACAGTGTTGAAGGCGAGGTAATCAGAGAGCGTACCTAGAAAATATTTGAATTATTTTCTCATTTCGTTATCGGTGAACAAGCACAAAGTAGAGTAGGTATCTAGAGCAAAATGTGTGACCTCTCCTTCCATTGCTGAATCTGGCAGAGGAATAACGGGTGTCTCTACTGGACGTGCATCGTCTTTCTCATCGTGATCGTCAATATTCATTTGCTCGTTATCATCATCTTCATCGTCCGACGACGACATCTGTATCAAATCCAGCAACGATGTCGGCTCATTTGCATCTTCTATTCCACAGGAAGCCGATTGAGCGGGAGACGACTGTAACAAATCCAGCAACGATGTCGGCTCATTTGCATCTTCTATTCCACAGGAAGCCGATTGAGCGGTAACTGCCAATGGCAAGTCGCCGGCCGAAACCATTCGAGCGATTCGTTTCTTTGCGATGCCCGACATTATCGAAGCCTGCAACAGCGTTTTTTAGCAACTCCGGGGTGGTCGGTCGTCCCGGGATAGGCTAAAGTTGCTAATCGGCGTTGGGGTGGCTAGCCCGCCCTTAGCGAGGATAATGCCAAAATCACCACTCCGTAGAGCCCCCCCCCCTCTCAGCCTAACAATAATGTTTCATATTTGTTAGGAGAGTAACTGTCAAAAAGAGGATTTGGCACAATTAAAATAAAAGGACAGAAAGGGAAGATGAGAAAAATCGGGAGGTAGGGGTAGAGAAAAAATCGGGAAGGCAATGACCGAGAAAAATAAAAAAATAAAAACTATTGAATTCCTCCTGGTTGCTTTTTCCATCCAAGGTGGAGTAGTGCTTTTGAACAACATCAATATAAACTTCGTACCTCATCTTTCCGAGCAGGCTCCGGCATAGAGTCTTCTTCGAATGGTGATGCATCATCAAGGTGAGAGCTATCATCGCATGCATCATAGTGATCATTCCCTTCACGAGCAGAAGGGAATACAGCTGGTGCTCGAGCCCGCTACAATTAGCAAAACTCAACGCATCTCTCATACGGCTGCGAGCCCGCCACGAAATTATGTTGGCGAGCAGTGACAGCACGAAAGAGATGGGTTTCGAGGTGGAAAGTTTTTAAAAAACATCAATTTTGACACACTGTTCGGTCACTGCTTATAACCTATAGCAAATATACGAACATAGACATTAATGAAAAACAATACATCATAATGACGATGATTTACTTTGCACAGACATTTGAAGTAGAAATTCTACGCGACACGATTTAAGAAGAGCTAATCACTCGGCGAACGAAATATATTTAAGAACCAGTATATAAGAGGAAATCGGGAAGAGGACACGAAATTCGAGATACGATGATGATTGGGGGCATAAGTGAATGTTTACAGTATGCTAACTCTATGATTGAAAAATTCTAGGCATAAATCTAGGGAGGGCAGCGGCTAATTTTTAAAGACAAGAAGTAAATAATCAGTTGTGCTCGACCTATGTATTCGACAGTGCCGAATCATATTATAAAAATAAAAACTTGAACAAATGATCAAAAACAATAATATTTATGATTACAAAAATAACACTGAAAATGCTCACCTACCGTACTCCCCTCGAGGTTGCGCTAGGTCAGATTTATGATCTCGCATTTTTTAAATTAATATATTTTTTGTATTAGCTTATAAAATATATCTTTTATGATCGTAAATATATTCTGAGCACCTAAAAAGTACATCCGATTGCTTTTGAATCATTCACTACTAGGGAAAATCGAGTTTGTACGTGATCAAAAAAGGGGTACGCGGCAAACAACCCACAGTTTCGGCATCTCCGAACGAGAATTTTTGCAACAACTCCCGATAAGAAGAAGAGATACTTCCGCACGCGAAATTCGGGGATCCTGTGTTACCAGGGGAGTGAGAAAGACTTGGCCGATAAAATAGAAGTGGTTTGGTTAGGTGGGAAGACCTAATATAGCGACGAGAAGGTGAAATCGAGACATTTACGAAAGGCAAAAAGTGGAAGGTGTCCATATTTACTGATTATAACGAAATAAGAGTCGAGTTAGTGATTTTTCAAGATATGTGCGAGTCGTATACGTTATTTGAGAGCGAAAGAATAGTAGGTAAACTCAAAAGAAGTCAATAAACACAGCGTGTCAGAGAAGAGAGATAATCTAATTAACGCGGCGGAGAGGGTCGCGTGTTCTTTTCCTCGTCCTCTTCATTCTCGATCATCGCGAATAATCAGAGCGGTCAAAATGAAAGAATAAGAGGTTTTGTAGCGCGAAATGAGATATGGTTTCTATGAAACGTAATTCATTCTTTTGATGTGCCCACTCATTGTCTTCAGAATAATCATTTAAAAGTTGCATATTGCGACGGCTTCTCAATCAATGGTCGTTCATAGAAACCCCAGCACCTGCATTATTTTTGGAATGCTGAGGAACTCCCCTATTAAGTGTTTAGAACCGATTTTCGAAAAATGTCCTCATATTCGAGAATTTTACATTTGAAGTCTTGTATCTCGAGTTTCTCGAATATGACACCATTTTTCGAACATCGGTTCTAAACACTTAATAGGGGAGTTCCTCAGCTTTCCAAAAATAATGCAGGTGCACTGCTTCCAGAATGGGTGTAATTTACCGGTGCTGCAACAGCCGTTCTTCTGCTGTTTCTAGAGAAAGGTGTGACATCATCGGGAGCTGCGGCGACCTTCGTAACTCTCTTGGTAATTTCAGTTGAGAAGGAAGAGGAGGGCAACGCTGCCCTTGTTCGAGCGTGCTCATCACGTAATCGAGCAGCCGTCTGCTTAACCTGCAAAAAATCATCAAAGATGATAAAATGAGCAATATATAGATTCGAAGCTGGAGACCCGGGCTCAGTGGCGAGCGACCCCACTAACGTTGGTGAGTAGGGAGAGGTGCGTGCGGGGGGGGGGGTACATGATTTCGCGTGTGCCACCCGCAAGTTAGAGGAGAGCGCTCACCACTGGGTTTTATGTTTTGTGTTTTGCAATTTTTTAGACTGCAAAAATGTTGCCAAAAGTGTTTAAATATGGGTTTTCTATGCTTTAGTATCCGAATCATAAACTTTCATTGCCAATCGGGAACGAAAAATATATATAGTGGTCCGGCACAAAAATCAGGGGTCTAATGGCACATTCCGGGTTCTCAAGTTAGTGGCGAGCTGTTGGGTGCGATTTTGTCCCGCCGTTTTCCCTACGCCCGGCGTCCCTCTCCCAGAAGCGTTGGCCCGCGGGAGTTGCATCGCCACCACGATTTGCTGCGCTCCTTGCGGCTGTTTCCTTGGCACAGCTTCTGCATTCGTCGAAGAGGACGGTAGTCTAAAGTAATTAATTCTCAAGAAAGTGTTAAATTAATTCGCTCAACACATCCCTCCAACAAAAAAAACAGTGTGGTATGATCTCTGCTCCATTGTCAGAAAAAAATCAGATTTTTTATCTGTATTAACTTCACTTGGAGGGACAAGGTCCCTTTAATTGTTCATATTTTGAATTTGGAAGACGATATTCGAGATCTTTGAACAATGATTTACACGAAGTAAATCACATTCTAAGGTTTTAAGTACCTACTTGTAAGTAACCCTGGTAAAATGCGAACAATATATCCGCATATCGATTCCTAATGTCACCAAATCATGTGAACACAATTTCTAACCTGGTTGCAGAACTCGCATTATTTTGTCGAGGCCTTTCAATGCTTCTTGCTGAAATGATATTTCAAGATAATATAGAGGAAAAATAATGACTAACCACATCTTTGACAATGCTCTTGGAGCGAGTTCGGAGACATACAGGGCTCAATTCAGTCGGCTCAGTTATATCCGATTGCATCTCTACCGTGGAAATTTTGGCAAGCGTACAAATTCTGCAATTGAAGGAAATTACACTCGTCAATTGAATGTCTGGAATGCCTTCTAATCACCGGCCTTGATACATTGAACACTTCCGATATAAGACAGAAAAAATAACAGAGACGTCCCCCCCCCCCTTTTGTCGTCGCTTCTTTCATTACTCTCCATTCTCCTTTTCTTCGATGACGATGGCGATGGGGAGGAGAATGGGGAGGATAATGCATTAGAGCATGCGCGAGTCGACCTCAATCGGACAACATTATTATGAACTATGAATTCATCCCATGTCTGTATATGGAAATATTAAAATTTTCTTCCACTCATGGGCTCTATTCCCGCTTGATCATCTGAGTGCGGGGCTCCCGAGAAGAAATTTTTCTAAATTTGCGGAGCCCCCTCGTTGTATGAATTGTTTTTCACGGAGCCCCCTAAGAGAAAATTTTCTTAAATTGCGGAGCCCCCGACCAACTAGCGGGACTTAGCTCATCAGTGTTTTCTTCTCTTCAATCTTTGTGTCCGATCAGTGCTCATAAAAAATATTTTGTCTGGTTAAGTGGCTCATCGCATTTAAATAATTCCAAATATAAAGAAAATCGGCACTTCTGTTTTTTTGGCCCAGTCTTTTCTAGCAGATTATTCCATCCCTATCATATTCTCATTCCCTACCCCCTTCGCATTCAGAGCTGTTGTAGCCCAGGCCAAAAAAGTGAGAAGTTCCAAAATGTCTTTATTGAGCGTATATGAGATATTCACGAGAAAAAAGATAACAAAAGTACCTCCTCAGTACAATTCGCGATTCCTCCGCTTTTTCCATCGCACTCTCATCTCCAACTGATGACTTAGATGGCATTACCCCTTTGTTCAATGCATGCATCTTAGACTCCTCCGGGGGAGAGAACATACTCCTACAAATAAGTAAATGATTTGTCAAGGCATAATTTAAAAAATAAGGATTACTTCGTGACAAGTGTATTTGTCAATGTGCTCGTCCGATGGGCGCCCGAGAGAATATCATCAAGCAGGCTTGAATAGACCGGCTGTATTGATGCAGTTGATAGTGAATCAGTGAAAGCCGATTTGAAAATTGCTATACATTTATTGCTAATAAAATCATAGAGCTCAGTTAACTCTTCAGCTTTTCTTCTCACAACAACACTTGACTGACACCTATAATCCTTTCGTATTTATCAATCCCCTTTTAAAATTTTAAAACTTAGCAAACTAGTTCTCTTATCATTCTTTGGTGTACTTGATATCGATTCCTTTTCGTTCGACGACGGAATGACATGTGTAGATACTGCTTCAGATTGGTCTAAACTGACTATTCATGAGGGTTGCTTTGATATCCTTACCTGTCAGTTCAGTTCTCGTATCATTCTTTGATGTACTTGATATCGATTCCTTTTCGTTCGACGACGGAATGACATAAGTAGATACTGCCTCGGATTGGTCTAAACTGACTATTCATGAGGGTTGCTTTGATATCCTTACCTGTCAGTTCAGTTCTCTTATCATTCTCTGATGTAGTTGATATCGATTCCTTTTCGTCCGACGACGGAATGACATGTGTAGATACTGCTTCAGATCGGTCTAAACTGACTATTCATGAGGGTTGCTTTGATATCCTTACCTGTCAGTTCAGTTCTCTTATCATTCTCTGATGTAGTTGATATCGATTCCTTTTCGTCCGACGACGGAATGACATGTGTAGATACTGCTTCAGATTGGTCTAAACTGACTATTCATGAGGGTTGCTTTGATATCCTTACCTGTCAGTTCAGTTCTCTTATCATTCTCTGATGTAGTTGATATCGATTCCTTTTCGTCCGACGACGGAATGACATGTGTAGATACTGCTTCAGATTGGTCTAAACTGACTATTCATGAGGGTTGCTTTGATATCCTTACCTGTCAGTTCAGTTCTCGTATCATTCTTTGATGTACTTGATATCGATTCCTTTTCGTTCGACGACGGAATGACATAAGTAGATACTGCCTCGGATTGGTCTAAACTGACTATTCATGAGGGTTGCTTTGATATCCTTACCTGTCAGTTCAGTTCTCGTATCATTCTTTGATGTACTTGATATCGATTCCTTTTCGTTCGACGACGGAATGACATAAGTAGATACTGCCTCGGATTGGTCTAAACTGACTATTCATGAGGGTTGCTTTGATATCCTTACCTGTCAGTTCAGTTCTCGTATCATTCTTTGATGTACTTGATATCGATTCCTTTTCGTTCGACGACGGAATGACATAAGTAGATACTGCCTCGGATTGGTCTAAACTGACTATTCATGAGGGTTGCTTTGATATCCTTACCTGTCAGTTCAGTTCTCTTATCATTCTCTGATGTAGTTGATATCGATTCCTTTTCGTCCGACGACGGAATGACATGTGTAGATACTGCTTCAGATTGGTCTAAACTGACTATTCATGAGGGTTGCTTTGATATCCTTACCTGTCAGTTCAGTTCTCGTATCATTCTTTGATGTACTTGATATCGATTCCTTTTCGTTCGACGACGGAATGACATAAGTAGATACTGCCTCGGATTGGTCTAAACTGACTATTCATGAGGGTTGCTTTGATATCCTTATCTGTCAGTTCAGTTCTCTTATCATTCTCTGATGTAGTTGATATCGATTCCTTTTCGTCCGACGACGGAATGACATGTGTAGATACTGCTTCAGATTGGTCTAAACTGACTATTCATGAGGGTTGCTTTGATATCCTTATCTGTCAGTTCAGTTCTCGTATCATTCTTTGATGTACTTGATATCGATTCCTTTTCGTTCGACGACGGAATGACATAAGTAGATACTGCCTCGGATTGGTCTAAACTGACTATTCATGAGGGTTGCTTTGATATCCTTACCTGTCAGTTCAGTTCTCTTATCATTCTCTGATGTAGTTGATATCGATTCCTTTTCGTCCGACGACGGAATGACATGTGTAGATACTGCTTCAGATTGGTCTAAACTGACTATTCATGAGGGTTGCTTTGATATCCTTACCTGTCAGTTCAGTTCTCGTATCATTCTTTGATGTACTTGATATCGATTCCTTTTCGTTCGACGACGGAATGACATAAGTAGATACTGCCTCGGATTGGTCTAAACTGACTATTCATGAGGGTTGCTTTGATATCCTTACCTGTCAGTTCAGTTCTCGTATCATTCTTTGATGTACTTGATATCGATTCCTTTTCGTTCGACGACGGAATGACATAAGTAGATACTGCCTCGGATTGGTCTAAACTGACTATTCATGAGGGTTGCTTTGATATCCTTACCTGTCAGTTCAGTTCTCTTATCATTCTCTGATGTAGTTGATATCGATTCCTTTTCGTCCGACGACGGAATGACATGTGTAGATACTGCTTCAGATTGGTCTAAACTGACTATTCATGAGGGTTGCTTTGATATCCATACCTGTCAGTTCAGTTCTCGTATCATTCTTTGATGTACTTGATATCGATTCCTTTTCGTTCGACGACGGAATGACATAAGTAGATACTGCCTCGGATTGGTCTAAACTGACTATTCATGAGGGTTGCTTTGATATCCTTACCTGTCAGTTCAGTTCTCTTATCATTCTCTGATGTAGTTGATATCGATTCCTTTTCGTCCGACGACGGAATGACATGTGTAGATACTGCTTCAGATTGGTCTAAACTGACTATTCATGAGGGTTGCTTTGATATCCTTATCTGTCAGTTCAGTTCTCGTATCATTCTTTGATGTACTTGATATCGATTCCTTTTCGTTCGACGACGGAATGACATGTGTAGACACTGCCTCGGATTGGTCTAAACTGACTATTCATGAGGGTTGCTTTGATATCCTTACCTGTCAGTTCAGTTCTCTTATCATTCTTTGGTGTACTTGATATCGATTCCTTTTCGTTCGACGACGGAATGACATGTGTAGACACTGCCTCGGATCGGTCTAAACTGACCATTCATGAGGGTTGCTTTGATATCCTTACCTGTCAGTTCAGTTCTCTTATCATTCTTTGATGTACTTGATATCGATTCCTTTTCGTTCGACGACGGAATGACATAAGTAGATACTGCCTCGGATTGGTCTAAACTGACTATTCATGAGGGTTGCTTTGATATCCTTACCTGTCAGTTCAGTTCTCGTATCATTCTTTGATGTACTTGATATCGATTCCTTTTCGTTCGACGACGGAATGACATAAGTAGATACTGCCTCGGATTGGTCTAAACTGACTATTCATGAGGGTTGCTTTGATATCCTTACCTGTCAGTTCAGTTCTCTTATCATTCTCTGATGTAGTTGATATCGATTCCTTTTCGTCCGACGACGGAATGACATGTGTAGATACTGCTTCAGATTGGTCTAAACTGACTATTCATGAGGGTTGCTTTGATATCCTTACCTGTCAGTTCAGTTCTCGTATCATTCTTTGATGTACTTGATATCGATTCCTTTTCGTTCGACGACGGAATGACATAAGTAGATACTGCCTCGGATTGGTCTAAACTGACTATTCATGAGGGTTGCTTTGATATCCTTACCTGTCAGTTCAGTTCTCTTATCATTCTCTGATGTAGTTGATATCGATTCCTTTTCGTCCGACGACGGAATGACATGTGTAGATACTGCTTCAGATTGGTCTAAACTGACTATTCATGAGGGTTGCTTTGATATCCTTATCTAATAATAATAATATTTATCCGCACATGATGTGGGGGGGGGTGGGAAAGGACTCTGGCGCCTTTTGCCGTTGACGAGTAGGGGACGGGTCAGTTGGGATCTTTGGACTCATCTTTCTTCTTCGGATTCATTTCTTGTCGCTTGCCGCTGTGACACTTCACAATTGGGGGCAAGCTTCACATGACGTCGGATCGCCTTTCCTCTCATCTTCCCTTAGACTAGTCGCTACCGAGATCCCGGATCCCGGATGGCCAGTCCTCCTTAGAAGTTCATAAAGAGGACACCTTCGATACCTTCATGGCCTTCTTGAAATGACTTCGTCCTTCTACTCGAGATCCATGGCTTGATACCTCCGAAGACTTGCCAGGGACTGGGGAGGGATTCTTGAAGTGGCAGTAGATGGTAGACTAGAGAGGGGAAAATCGCCTCTCCATCAGAGCGAAATGGAGAGGGACCGCTCACGACGACTGACCGAGACAAGAATGACATCTGTCAGTTCAGTTCTCGTATCATTCTTTGATGTACTTGATATCGATTCCTTTTCGTTCGACGACGGAATGACATGTGTAGACACTGCCTCGGATTGGTCTAAACTGACTATTCATGAGGGTTGCTTTGATATCCTTACCTGTCAGTTCAGTTCTCTTATCATTCTTTGGTGTACTTGATATCGATTCCTTTTCGTTCGACGACGGAATGACATGTGTAGACACTGCCTCGGATCGGTCTAAACTGACCATTCATGAGGGTTGCTTTGATATCCTTACCTGTCAGTTCAGTTCTCTTATCATTCTTTGATGTACTTGATATCGATTCCTTTTCGTTCGACGACGGAATGACATAAGTAGATACTGCCTCGGATTGGTCTAAACTGACTATTCATGAGGGTTGCTTTGATATCCTTACCTGTCAGTTCAGTTCTCTTATCATTCTCTGATGTAGTTGATATCGATTCCTTTTCGTTCGACGACGGAATGACATGTGAAGACACTGCTTCAGATTGGTCTAAACAGACTATTCAAGAGGGTTGCTTTGATATCCTTACCTGTTAGTTTAGTTCTCTTATCATTCTCATCTTCACTATCATCACTATCAGACATGTCCATTCCCAGTGCCATCAGACTCTCCTGTCGTCGCTGATCACGTTTAGACGAAATTTCGTCGCACAGAACACTACAAACGAACTATTCGATATATATTCGATACATATTTTTTCACGAGGTTTATTTCAAAATTTAAAATTCTGTTTTAGATGCATAAAAAAATTTGTCTGAATCATTATTCCTATGATGTATGCTAACAGACTAATCAAATTATTTACTCGTTTGTTGCGAGAAAGTGTGAGGCTCGCTGGATATCATAGAACTTTTTGAAGTTGCCAAAAATGTATCTATTCGACTTTTAAAATTCAAAACCGACTATTTCTAACCTAGGTTACAAATCGTCGGATTCGAATTTAAATCATTCTAGTCAATTATACACAATGAGTGCTGCTTTGTCAAGTTCTATGCTAATGGTTCGTCTTTCTTTGCTCGACAAGGGGAGGAACAAAAGAACAGTTTCAAACCACAGTGTCCTATTCCCGCAACTCCCGCAACTGTGAACTAAAGAATTTGATTATAAGACAAAAGTCTTTCTTTAGCAAAAAAACTTCTCGGTCGATAAAATTTTGTGCTTAAAAACTAACCCCATAGTAGCTCGATCTTGGGATAGCTCGACCACTTTCGGTTGTTTAATCATCTTGGCCGAAGACGGAGCTTTCTCCATTATTCCAGTAACCTTGTCTTCAACACCATCACTTTTAACCACATCCAGGTCGCCAAAATCAGGCATGTCCATGTCGAATTCTGCAACAACAAAACAAAACGGAGGGGGGGGGAGCATATACTAGCAAACTAATTACGAAATAACTAGTTACCGGAAGACGCACTGATGACAGCGCTCGAATTGTCAGCCGTCTCGTGATCGCTCATCAACATGTCATCTTCGTGGTGGTCGGATGCAGATATGATAGGCGGTCCCTTCGACTGCTCATTAGCAGCTGCAGCTGCATTCTGAAGACACAAAAAGCTTTCTTACATCACGTGTGTATCAATTTTAAAGACTATAGGGCGTAAATTTTTGAATTAGCATAGCTAGCTTCGTTTTCATCGCACAACAAACATTTTTTTCTAATTCTCAATAAAAAGTCCAAAAAGCGCAATTTGAAAAAAAATACCCGAAATACTGTAAATAACTGGAGCTGGTATGCACGCTCATGGTATTTTGAAAACTCATAGTGGAAACTACATGATGAATGATATTTGGTAAATAAAATGATTAATTTTGGAAATGTGGTGTAACCTTCTTCATTTCAGCAATCTTATCCTTGAGTCCAGCTTTCTGTCTCTCTTGCTGTTCTCTCACAGTCTCTGTTTTCTTGCCCATTACCGACGAAGCAGAGGGCTGGAAAACAGGGATCAATTACTTAGGTAAAACCAATTGTTTCAGACGGGTACAGGTACGTCGGAACCGCCTTCTGCGAGCACGTTTTATGACAAACACTGAAAATAGCGGGTACGGTATGTTAAAATTAACGAAGTAGTTGATCCTTGGTTGGAAAAGAATGAAACAGTACTGCAATCAGAAAGTGATAAGAAGAAAGTATGAACATTTTCAAGATCATATGTTGAATTCAAAATAAGAGCTTAAAAAAATAAATTCGGCAATAATATGAGCACATGTATGGGATACCGACATTTGAGAACGCAACGGTATTAGGCTGGGAATCGTCCTTGTGAAGTTTGCGAGACAGAAGTTTTTCTGAAATGGTATAGAATATATATACAAATATTTCAAATAATTGTCGACATGTAATGAATCTGACCATGCATGGTTTCGTCAACGATCTTATTTCCTCCTCGTTTAGTGTTAATCGATGATTGTGCCCGTCCTCCACGGCTAACACGATCTACAAATTGCATTTTTTGTTTATTTTTTTTTATATGTAATCATTTAATCCAATTGAATAGTTTATGCAGCGAAAACATACTTCCTCTTCCGCCTCGTGCGTCATAAGACTGCACCGAAATATGAAGTTCGGATTGAGCATCATGAGAATCAGCGTTCATTAGCCGTTGGATTGCTTCGGCGTCATCTGCAAGATAATTTTTGAAAAAAAAAATAGACTCAAAACAAATGGACAATGTACAATAGTAAACTTACCATCGTCACTGTCCTCTGCACCCCTCGCGGCGTCTGGCGGTTTCGCAATCTACAATTCAATTGATGGATACCATCGACATGCTATTGAATTTTTAATGTGTATTACCTGAAGAAGTTCGTCAATAGGTAATTTATTCAGTCGTTCGCGAATGCCGTCTGCTCAGAGCTGCTCAGAGAGCTGGCTAGCTGTAATGAACGGGTCATATGTACAATATTCGTTCGCGAAAGCCGTCAGGGAGTTGCTCAGAGAGCTGGCTAGCTGTAATGAACTAAATATATATATGACCCATATGTACAATATTTGAAAATGCTGAACAGCCATTGTATTCCAATTTATATAATGCATAAAGTAACGCAAATCCACAAAAAAACTAACAAATGTCTGCAATGAGCCTGATGACGGGATTCCAAGACTTCTTCATCACTCTAACATCACTGGTCTTCTGTGCCAGCTTATCTTGAAGGCTAAGCAACTTTTTGGCGTTTTCGTTTGATATTCCCAGAGTAGTCTGGAATTAAATTAATTTATCGTTAGCAAAAAAACAACAAATCATTCACCTTCATACATTTTCGTTACTACCGTGCCGGAAATCAGATCACTATATATTTGATGTCAGACCACAATTTATCCACAATAAAATAGGATTTTAAGACATTAGACTAGAGCGTCGAAGACAACCGTTTGTCCCCACAGTTAGACCCCTGATATTAGTGTCAGACCACTATATATTTTCGGTCCCCGGTTGACAATGAAAATGTATGTTCACCTTCACGAGGTCCACAGAATTCCTGTACTTCTCCTCGAGGGCATCATACTTTTGCGACTTGTCTAATAGAATTGCCTGACTTTGAATGTACTTGTTTCTCCACGAGTCCGCCGCCTGGCGGTGTTTCTGAAAAAAAATATGAAAATGTACTTCTGAGTGTTCTTAATTTGTAAAAAAATAACATTTGATAAAATTTGATGAGTATATTGGGGGCTGTGGTCTGGGGTAATGGCCCTAGGCTCCGCCTCCTTTTGGGCTGGCCTCTAATTGTACAGCCGGGTCAGTATATTCAGCTATTCGCTATTCGGTCAGTGATGAAAAAAATATCAAGCAGCGTAAGATAATTTTTTGCTAAATAGTGAACATCTCTCATCATATCGTTAGGAAAAACTCACATCTGTCAGCCTAGCTGCCTCCAAATATTGTTTATTCAAATCTTGAAGACGCTGGTTTTCAGAGACAGCCGTGTTCAGTTCGCCCTGAAATTTATATTAAGCAGTAGGAATAATGCAACGTTTCTTCGACAAGTATAGAAGCAGATGCATTGTTTTTACACAGCTCTTCATCAAACTTCAAAGGGGAAAAACGTACGCTGTTCATTTTGTTATACTGAGCTTGTAGCTTGCTAACATTAGTTGCAGCTTCAAACGCTCTGACAGAATTGTCCCGATAGTTGCTACAGTTGGCGCAATGAATTCTGCAAATGTTGCTCTATTAATATTTAGCCATTTAACTTACTCATCATCCGGTATTTCCCTCGAAGGCGACTGTTGAGAAACGACATCGGAAACTTCGGAATAGTGCTGTAAACGCGGCCTTAACGGACGGACAGTGGCCAACTTTGCACATGTGCAAAAGTGGCCATGTCCGTCGGATAACTAATGGACGGACAATGGCCAATTTTACACATGTGGAAAAAGTTCATGGACGGGGATCGAAGCGTCCTCGACCGCTTAGCGAGATCGATTTTTTTTTCGAAAAGAAAGTCGGGGATCAGCCCATAATTAGAAGCTTCTGCAAATGAGCTAAGCGTTACCTTAGATGTTTCTGCAATCAAACGCTTATGAAGCAGCAAGCGAGGTTATTTATGCAAATGTCTATGCATCCGCCGGAGCTTATAGTTTCGAATGCTTTTCAGAGAAAATTCATCGATGTTAATTCCAAAATTTTCCCTCGTGAAACACCATTGTTCGGTCTTGATATTCATTGTATTGCCCGGAAAAAAATCATTGAAAACAGAAAATGGAAGTTACCGATTATGCGAAAAAACAGCAAAAGAAAACTACGCAAGCGGGGAACCGAACCAACGGGGAGCGGGGGCAATTAAGGCCACCATATGTTGCGCCATCTAGCCTTGTGGCACACACGACTCGCAAGCTGTGGACTATTCTGGGGATGCGTGCGGCGCATGCCACACAAATGTGCAAAGTTGGCCAGTGTCCGTCCGTTACGGACCGGTTGTAAACATAAGCACAATTAAAGCCACCATTCACAAAAAATTCTCTTTTCGGACAAATTTGAGCGACAAAAAGCTCGCTGGCTACAGTGAAGAACAACAGTCCACTGTGACGGGGAAAACTCAGTTTCTATTATTAACGACAAATATAAACGACAATTTCTATTATTAACGAAAAGTCTATTAACGACAAAAGCCGCGACTCACCAGGGAAATTCGTCAAAGCGATAGATGGGAGGAGAGGTGATCGACGCTCCCGGGGAGCATTTCTCCACCGCGGAACACTGCGGTAATCGAGGAGGGTCCTGAAGGAGGTCATGGGGTATATTTTCATCGCGCCTTAATGTCTGATGTGGAGATGATGAGGACTGTGAAGAGTAATCGCATGCAATGATGAGCATGAACCATCAACTTCAGGTTTTGCGAGGGTACACGAGGGGATTTCCCGGAAGTACAATAGTGAAACATCGGTCTAAAAGGGGGTCCGATCGCGGGGGTACACCCCAAAGTTGGAGGGGTCGCTCATCACTGATCGCATGGAAATAACACTGAATTCTTAGTAGCTAATCTTTTGATAAGTATAAGCACCCGAAATCTAATAAAATTCAAGAAAATAAGCGCTTACCTTCGTTAGCGAGGGCAGCGGAAGTGATAATTTCCCTTAGACAATGGAGTGATCTGAAATAGTTTAACTTTGGTGGGTTTACTTGGGGTGGGACACATCACAACAACAGAAAGGCACGCATTAATGGCAAAACTTATGAAGAAAATAGATGAAGCAAATATAAGGAACAACGTGGAAGGAAAAGCAAAAAAAAACCGGACGTCGACAAAAATTCAAACAAGAATCAATCGAGAGAGAATACAGTAGACGCATGAGAATTTGAATGGCAGCACCGTGGCAACATAAGTTTCACGTATTTGAAGATTCACATATTTTAATGAAACTGATTGTAATCCCAAGCTAACTTCTTATTTATTAATTCATAGAACTAGAGAATTAACCGAGGTTGTGATGAGAATATAGATGGCTAATGAACCACTCTGACGGATGAAACATAATATATTATAGATGTACAACTTCTTTATTCGATAGATTAACAAAAAACAATACTGAAAAACTATGGGTGAAAATTCACTTGTGTCACACGAGCAACAAAAATCAAGAAGAGTCCCAAATTGCTGAATATTTAAGGATGGCAATGTTGCAACGGATAACACGAAAAAAAGGAAATTCACGGCGATTTCGGTGACTTCGGCAACTTTTTTGCAGCTTTCTCGTACAGAATGAAGAGAGTTTCAGCTGAGAGTTGCTTCATTTCATCCTCCGTGCAGAATGCTTTGAGCTCATCATTCGTGTAGTCCTTCGACAGGAGTATATCCTGAAAAGATTCTACCATTTGCAGGAGTCATGTAAAAACAACTGGAAAACTCCTTCGTTTTTGGTATAGAAAGAATAGGGATATTGCCGTAGAACGTTAGAGGCGGGATACTTTCAAATGCTAACGGAAGCCCACCTTGAGGAAGGCGAGATTGTACTGCTCCGAAATAAGAAGTTTCTGCAGAATAGTAAAGGAACTGATTGTTGAGCCGAGTAAGTAGGATATAACTTTATCCTCAACGATCTGAAGAAAAAAAAATCTCATTTTGATGGGAAATTCACAAACCTTGAGCTCGAATCTATCAGCAAGCTGAAGAACTCTGCGCACGTTATCATCTGTAATTTTCACGAATATTTCAGTTTGATCTTCTGATGTATAAAAAGTAGCACAATAGTTCAAAGTACAATAATAAATACAGAAAACTATATTATATATACCGTTTAATTGATATCCAGTGAATCCATGAGCCAATCTGATGATGTTGCAGAATTCCTAAATATGTTTCTGATTATATTAATTTCGAAGTTGACAAACTGTTCGCGAAAGATCTAAGAAATCCATTCATTTTATTCAAATCAGATCTTCACTCAACTCGTAATCAACGTCTCCAATCGGAATCTCCTCCAAATTCTTCTCCTTGAAATCACTATTGAAGAGTTTATCGAAGAATGGAGATGATAATGAAAGTGCCTTAAACATATCTCTCACTAGAACCAGCGATTCTTTCTCGAAACTCAAACAAATATATCTCAAAAACTAGGTTAATCAGGAACAAGATTGCTCCACGTGTAAACAATACTTTTCTTTTTTAATGGATTTTTTAAACGATTATATGGCAAACCTGTTTATTAACGTAAACCTTCTTCTTATCTTCCCCGATAACGAGAATTCCATCACGCGGCTCGAGGGGATCAACGGAGAAGCGACGTCTCCAGCTGAATCAATAAATCCATAAAATATTGAACATAGAATTTACATAGTTTACCCCATTTTTATAAGAATTAAAAATATGATTAACCTCTCTCCATCATCGTCGGTTATAACCTCCACTTTAAGCACAGTGCCGACTGGTTGCTTTGCAGTCGATACTTTGAAATAATTACTTCCCCAGCTAGAGAAAGTGTGCACGACATTCTGATATATAGATATTGAAATAGATATAAAAACATCACAATTAATTAATATTTTTATTAAGATTAAAAATTGTTAAATGTATTTAATTGATAAACATGTTTATAATTGTGACAGAAACTTAAAAAATCTCACTTCATTGTCCATGGTTTTGATGTTAACAGTGCACTGCCAAAGCGCTGATTCCTTCGATTTTGTACAGTTCAAATATACGGTATTTGGGGACTTATAGAAATCCAAGTACCTCCAATGCGCAACTCATTTAAAAATTCATATATTGTAGTTAAAGAGTTCCGGATCAGCCTAGAAAGGGAATAACAAACAGACCAAGGGAATCCGCTGATGCGATGAATAGGTCCGTCCTGTTGTGTACAATCACCCTGCCATTCCTTGACAACCATCGAGATCGTTTTGGATTCTGCAAGCAATTGTGTTTGCAAATGCGAGCGCAAAGAAGTCTTTCAGTAATTGTATTTTTTTTCTCGAAATTACCTGGAGTGGAGGACATTCTTCCTTCTGATTCGATTGAACTTCAATAACCCTATAATTGAGTAATTAAAATCATAAAAAATCCGGCATTTGAATAATACCACCTATATCGGACTTATAGCAAGAGAGAATGCGTGAATTAATAGAAAATCGTCCAAAATTGACAGGAAATAACGTCGAAACAAGTTTCACGATTAAGAACAAATAGGCACACTTTAAGCGGTTGTCATGAGAATTGCTAGCGATTTTCCAATACGTCATCGCGATTGGAATGAGCTCATCTAATCGGACAACTATAACAGCTGTTGTTATAACAGCAACAAAATAAGCCGGTTTATCAACGGGAACGTGATAAAACGGCAGGAAAAAAGATAATGAAAGAAAAGTTTGAAAATGGCGACTTACCGTAATCTATTTTTCTGTTATCATGAACTAGCTTTATTTATTCTTCATTTTTTTTCTGATTCTTTTCACACTAATCTTTTCGTGATTAATGTACATATGATATTCAAATAAGCTTAGAAGGAAGTTAAAAATGATTCAACTCGATACAAAATCTCCCCCGGGTGGATCATTGCCAACCCAACTCCCCCGGGTGAATCATTGCCAACCCGACTCCCCCGGGTGTATCATTACCAACCCGACTCTTCCGGGTGGATCATTACCAACTATCACGCGTGTCACCTAAGAATCAAATAAACTCGGTCACATCGGAAAAATCGAAAATTTCCTGAATGCAGGTTTAGATACCCCTTAGGGTCCCTAAGAAGATAGCTTCGAGCTTTGTTCGAAAATTTTGATTTTGAAGGCATGAGACGTCCTCAAACTTTGTAAAAACAAAAATGTTCCAACTTTGAGGCCTTGTATGAACTCCCTGTGGTATCCGCTACTCACCTGCAAAAGTTGGCGTCGATCGGATAACTTTGAAATTTTTCGGGTAACCCAAGACTCCGCCCACTTTTGGTTCGGAAATAGGCGGATGGCCTGACATGAGTAAATGCCTTGTAACTCATGGTCTCCGATCGGGCCCAAAGTTGGCAGGGAGGTGCCCGGGGGTGCCCCAAGTGTTCCCTTATACTATCTCGACTTCAAAATCGAATTTTGGGGTCGCGCTTTCTCAATTCGTTCCCCCATGGGTATCCCCAACACGCATGCAAAATTTTGAACTGGTCAGGCAATGTCCAACCCACGCCCCCTTTCGGCACCAAATGTCCGATGAGCTGAAATGGTCTGAACCTCATGGTCTCAGATCTGTTCCAAAGGTGAACCGGGGTACTAGGGGTCTCTAGTACGCCTAGAGAGTTGATTTGTGTAATTTCGAATTCCGGATGTCCTTGGTTCCTGACAAAATTGGAATTTGATGGGTGAGGGTCGATTTTTCACTGGAAGAAGAGTACTGCCGCAGAGGCTCGTAATTGTGTCCAAATAACTCCCAATCGTCCCTGGAGTGACCATTTGAAAGTTTTATCTCGATCTGACAACTGTGAATAATCAATTGACTCTGCATCCTTTCCGAAAGTGGCCAGATTATCCGAGATGGTCTCTTGGTCTCAGATCGGGTCCTAAAATGAACATGTGATGTCTAGGGGTGCCCTAGCACATTAGGCGAAAGGGGAAGGCTCGCTGTGATGGCCGATTCGAACCAACAATGCTTGGGCGGTAGCCGTATGTCCCCTGAGCACACCTTATGTATCTGTATGCAATATTTCGATTCATTCTCTTCGATTCATGGAGAATTCAGAGAAGCTAAGCACTATTGTGATAAAGCTTAGGCTTAATGAATAATCTGATCACTCTGTTTCCCTGGACGCTTGTTTTATACAAGTGCAGAAAGTTTTAATGGACCGAGTATTTAGTGATGCCTGAACTTGTCTTACGTATTATATTTTTATATAAGGCCAACCTAAATTGGTGAACATTATATATGCAGCTCAATTGCTAATGTCTTCAATTCCAGACGAACCAGGCGGCGACGGACACGTGCGCAGGAACAGCTAACCGCGAAGACAGGACTGGTAGTGGCATTGTTCATATTGTAGATAAGATTGTAGTTACTATGCTTTGTTTTTTCTCTATATTTCAACTTGAACTAGGCCGCTAATCAAGTAATACGGAACGGCCATCTAACTATGTCATCTTATGTTTTGTTATCGTACTAGGTCGCTATAGTGTGAACATTGATTTTTAAAACAGAAAAAAAAAATTAAAATTTGACCCTTGATATCGGGAAAAATCTCATTTCGACCCTACCCATTTCGACTCGAAATGGGTAGGGTAAAAAATGATCCTACCGCTTTCGACTCGAAATGGGTAGGGGAAAATTCCCTACCGCTTTCGACTCGAAATGGGTAGGGTGGATTTTCCTACCACTTTTGAGTCGAAATGGGTAGGAGAATTTCCCCTACCCATTTCGAGTCGAAAGCGCTAGCCTACCCATTTGTAGTCGAAATTGTATGCTTCTTCACTTCCGACCACTTGTGACTCGAAATGTTGTGGCCTACCACATTTGATTCAAATATGTATGCATTTCCATTCATCATTGTAATTCGAGTAGAAATGGGTAGGGAAAGCGTTCCCTACCACTTTCGAGTCGAAATTTATCGCAAATAAATATCCTTACATATTCGAGTGCAATACAACAGCAATACAATTCACCATACAAATTGGAGTCGAAAGGGCTAGGCCTACCCCTTTCGAGTAAATGACACGATGAGAATCCAACTTTTTGAACATAGATGGAACGGCATCATATTTACGACATTATCTCAGTCCAGAGTGGTCCTCGCTCTTAGCAATGAAAAGATGCAATACCTCAAATTTTGTGGAGAATTCACCTACACTCACGGCCCATTGATATCTTTGATTACATTTGCATAAATCGTTTTTATTGTTCCCTGCTCGTCACAATTTCGGGCCGTGAGTTTTGAAAATCCTAATCGATAGAGCTCGCGAAGACGAATCGAATGATATGCTGAACATGTAGAAAATTAACATGCGGAACAAAAATAATCGTAAAATAGCCGATTCCAATCTAATGTCTGCGATTTTCCCTTCCCAGAGTCAATTTAATCCAATTATTCTTTGTCTCTCTTTTCACTGAGCGGCGTCGACAAGGAATGAGTGGGTGAAGTGGAGAGGGGAACAAAGGGAAATGGTGTTGAATCGGAGAATATCAGATGAAATTTATGCTTTAAACGAGGCTATCTCCGTCCCGCATGTTAATTTTCTACATGTTCAGCATATCATTCGATTCGTCTTCGCGAGCTCTATCGATTAGGATTTTCAAAACTCACGGCCCGAAATTGTGACGAGCAGGAAACAATAAAAACGATTTATGCAAATGTAATCAAAGATATCAATGGGCCGTGAGTGCAGGTGAATTCTCCACAAAATTTGAGGTATTGTATCTTTTCATTGCTAAGAGCGAGGACCACTCTGGACTGAGATAAACGGCCTCAAAGTTGGAACATTTTTGTTTTTACAAAGTTTGAGGACGTCTCATGCCTTCAAAATCGAAAAACTGTAAAGAAAGTAGGGGTTCAAAATATGTGACCAGCACCCTCGCTTTTTATTTGATTCTTAGGCGCTATTCGGGTCGGGTAATCGGGTAGGAGACCGGGTAGGAGAGACGATTTTCGCGGAATGACATTACCCGACATCCGACCCTCGAAACGCGCCATTACCCGACATCCGAGTACTTTTACCGTATGCGAGAACGTTGCAAAGGACGCTGAAATCGCTTATTGACTGATAAAAGTGAAACAATGCCATCCTAGAACATTAGACGGATACGCAGACAGTTTAATGTTTGTCTGAGAAGCGATTTTCTCTCCTTTTGCTTTTGAGTCGATTCCATCTCCAATTGCTCATGATCGTGTGAGTTTTTCTTCAGGCTCATCGAATGTAATCGGAAGACGATATTTGAAATGTATTTGAGGTTAGTAACGTACGGACGGGTTAGCTAAAGGAAAATTTCATGAACTGGAATCGCACTAGTCGTCGTGTTTTCACGCTAACCTGTCATGAAATCATCGAAAAGAGCTCAAAATTACACAAGGGCAGGATTGCAACATGAAAGCACATGGGAACGGCTACTAAACTTGGAAACGAACCTTTTCACCTCCATTGACCAGTTTGTTGATCAGTTTGTAAGACTCGGAAGTACTCTCGAGGTGCGAAAGATGCGAAATCCAACGCAAAAGGTAGTCCAAACGCAGAGAACATCACGAGAGACCGCTCAGGATGAAGGGAAATTGCCGAAATGGTCAGCAATTTCAATCGCGGCTCATTAGAATTAGATAGCAATACGCGATTTTAACGTTCGGATGTCGGGTAATGGATCATTTCTCGCGCATTACCCGACATTCTCCTCCCTCTCATTCCTCGCAATCGGGTACCCGAGATGTCGGGTAGTGTCACATTGCGCACTCTACCGTTGGAGTCTGTAGCTGCTGGGTCGTCGTTGTCGTATCAGCCGCATTGACTGGTCGAGTCTTCCCATCGGCAATAGCCGGAAGCACGACTTCCCTTTCCGGGCTGGAGAAGGGCGAGACACCGAATAATTCGCTACGTCCGAGAGCCGGTTTCTCCTGCTTTACATTCAGCAATTGAGCTGAAGGGACGTCTAAGCGGATTGAGATGGAAGTCAGATTCTGAAATTTTCGTCAGTATCGCAAACAATGAATTCCAAAGCTCTCACCATGGCTACTGGAGGCAATTGGGATTTTGACGTCTGAGAAGTCAGATTCGGTGGAACGACATGTACATTATCGAATTTATTCTGCAAATCGTAAATGGTTGATTATGGTACGGAGCTGAGTGATTGATCTCAGTTCCAGTCTATAAAAATTACAGTCTATTAAAATCGTTCTCACCTTTCCTGCTTGCTTAAATGGTGATCTGAACTGCTTTGAAGCAAATTGACCATTCGGAGGGACACAATTAGTGTTTTCGGACTGTTTCTGTAAACTCATAACCATAACCTTGCTTCATAACCTTGCTCGCTTGTGCCAATTGAGCCTGTGCAGCATCATAAGCAACATTCACGTTTTCGGAATGTTTCTAAAAAATTTCGATTCAAATTGCGAAAGTAGATCGCTTCTGCTTTGATTTTTCTTCGCCGTACCTTAGGTGCGTAGATGTATCTCGTTTCCTTGCACGGAACCTCTTCCAGATATTCGATGTTCCTTAGGTGCAATTGAGTAGATGTATCTCGTTTCCTTGCACGGAACCTCTTCCAGATATTCGATGTTCCTTAGGTGCAATTGAGTAGATGTATCTCGTTTCCTTGCACGGAACCTCTTCCAGATATTCGATGTTCCTTAGGTGCAATTGAGTAGATGTATCTCGTTTCCTTGCACGGAACCTCTTCCAGATATTCGATGTTCCTTAGGTGCAATTGAGTAGATGTATCTCGTTTCCTTGCACGGAACCTCTTCCAGATATTCGATGTTCCTTAGGTGCAATTGAGTAGTACAGAAACAAGAATTTTGGATGAAACGGTTAAATGACAGAGGAACTCCATTGATCGAAGGGTTCATGAAGGGAGGGGAGGGGGGTTATTAGCCACGTCAGAAAGCCTTCTGGTGTCGCACTTCGACGGAAAAAGTTGAACCAATCAATGTGAGACATCAATGAAGTGACTATTTTCATTATATTGCAACAGTCAGCGACAGACGTTGCGCCGAAAGGATACTGCAACGTATCCGTGGTCAATTTCTTGTTGTCATCGACAAATCGACAATATCAAGGTGAATGATATAAAACAGTGTGAATACGTGTTTTCGAAATCACTAAGTGTTCAGCTTATTTAGACTTTGAAGATTCTACAATTATAAAATTAACGTTAGATTTTTCCGCAATTTAAGTACTTGAATTGAAGTGCTCTAAATAAACTGAAGTATTCACTGATTTGAAAACACGTATTCACACTATTTTATATGAAGGCGTCTATCATCGACGATGACCGCATTGACAAGAACGTGTGAGCGAACTTGAACTCTGTGTGAGTGACGTATAGTTAAATGAATAAAGACAAACGATCAACTTCAGGTCGATCGAGCCCCTCTCGTAACGAAGACATTGTGAAGAATAACGACAAATTTCATTCATTTAATTCACCTTATCTAGGGGCCACAAGCTCCGCCCACTTTGGTGCGACACGATTTCGCCTAAAAGCGAGAATCAAATCCGCAAGCTTCATTCTAAACCAAATCGCTCATTCTAAAGTGCGCTGGATAGCTACTGGCGTCCCAAATCGATTGAGCACTGCCCAAATTGTGCACATCTTCACTAAGTAGGTCAAAATTGAACTTGAACGATGGGAAGAGGCTGTTTTGACGGGTTGCAGTGTGAAAGCTTTGGTTGGGCATAAATTTTCTGACTAATACGAATATTTTAGGAATTTTAGAGAAGAAATTAGATTTTTATCGTGCGTCAGAAGCTTGCGGATTTGGTTTGAAGAAGCGCGGGGAGAGGCGAGCGAGAGGGCGGGGGGAGGGAGAGAGGCACACGCAAATGAGGCTCCGCCCCCTTCCTTCTCGTCTCGCCTTTCCCTCCTCTTCCCCAGTGAGTCACGCGCGTACTTCTCGGGCTCTAGCGCGGCTCAGAGACAAGATACTAGCGCGGCTCAGAGACAAGATATCAACAAACGGCGAAAAGTATGATGTTATTGGGACCACGAGGGATCGTTTGAACCTACTTTTGGCACTAACTCTTGAATTCGAATATCTGCCTTGTGGCCCCTAACCTTATCTTTTCCCAATGTGAATAAAATATAATGCAAATTCTGTCAGCGCATGAATTGAAAACAACAATTGTGTGACAGATTGTGTAATTAGAGTAGAATACCTAGCATAAACAGACAATAAGGCTATGGATAGACTAGGGTGGAATAAGGGAAGAGTTACACTATGGAATAATTCATTTGAACTTTCTCCATCCGCCCTCAATCTCCGTTGATCTTCTCTCGATTTCTCTATCAAAGTCTGTATCTTTTCTTCCTCATTCATCTCCCTTCTCCCTACACATTCCCTGTCATCCCCCTCAGATGCCTTCTTTTACACCGTATTGTTAGTCATCTTGCAAAAGGTCGGATTTGTCCCTTCTCCATCTTCTCTTTCTTCTTCCATCCATTCTCTGTCTTCTCTTATACTTAGAAGTTAGGATGAAGAATTCGTCCCTTAATTCCTCATAATCGATCCCTCCACTCATAACTGTCATACAATCTTCTTTATCTTGTCCCTTCTCCTTTCTTGCAAAAATCTCCGCCTCTTTTTCCTTCTCAATTACCCTCGTATTCATTCATTCATTTGATCAAACTAGATAATTCATTGTATTTCGATCTTTTCAATTCGAAGGTTTCTTACATCAGACAAAGTGACGTGAGATAATGAAGAGATTACTCGAATTTTGAAATGTAGTGCGTCAAATATCATTTCAGAGTGTTCGTTCTACACACGGACTCTCGCTCAGAATTCGAATGAGCAAATGAAGGAAATCCAATGAAATAGGAAGATGCACAGTGGAAAGGTAAGCCTTCCTCGAGAATTACATCAACTCTACCTAGACCTTTTCAAGACCCTTAGCAACATTTAGACTGAGGGATATTGTCTATAAATAAAAATAATAATGAAAAGACTGAGGCGCCGTGAATGAATGAATGAATAAATGAATGATTGTATTTTTTCAGTCCGAACGCTGATTTTTTTCCAGATCACTGCACGCCAGTCTTTCGGATGTGAGATGTCGTAGGAAACTTAGACGACGACGGTACTGATCCGAGTAAGTTCTAATTTACATCTATCTCTAATTTAAATCTTTTATAGGTATGCTACTAATTACTGCAATGGCTTGGATAAGACATGGCCCATTGTCCTTGCAGTCTATACGAGCCGAGAGATGCAATAATGAGGTGAAAAAACGACTTTCTATTTTGCTGTTATTTTTATGATCAACATGGTTACACTAATGTAAAATTTCAGAAGGTCGTACGAGCGCCTCCTTCGCACATGAAGGAGCTTATGCTCAATAAAGGAGACGACAGATTAAGATCAGATCGTCCTTCGTACAAGATTGGGAAAGTCTGGGAAACTAATAGAAATGGATAAAGTGCATTTTCGATACTTGTAACTCCTCGATCTACTTCTTCTTCTATACCATCTCTCTCTAATCTTCCCCTTTCCTCCTCCTCCTCTTCTCCCCCTTTGCACTCGCTTAGCTCGATCTCTCTCGCTAGTTTCATCCGCTCCCGTTCGTCCTCAAAAGCCGTCTCGCGATCCTCAATCATACACATGTTCATAACAACCCGGTTATCAGGCCACTATTGTTTACATATCCACGATCGGGGATTGAAAATACCCCCCCCCCAGCGCCCTCATCGCATTCCCATATCAGCTCATCTTTATACCAAACATACAATAGTTGAGATCTTCCACATACAAGCGTCGAACAACCTATAATATTACCTTTCTTAAGACAATATACTAGATAAATCGAAAAGGAAAGGATAAGAAGTTCTAGTCTAGAGCACAAGACTTTTCCAGGCTAATTACAATGCACGATTTGTCAGTGACAATTGTCACAGTTAGCAGGGGCGTTATCGATATATTTTGAAGAGGGGATGGATGAGAAAGTTCGCGATCAGACCACCCAGCACTCTGCTGCAGCTGCTGCAGCTACTGGTGGTGATGCTGCTGTGCGGGCTGCAAGGGGGCGGAGACAGCAGCCGAGGCGGCTGAAGAGGATCCAGCTGCGGACCGCGATGCAGGATCGAGAGAGGAGCAGAAGTAGTCCTCCGTCCTGCACAATTATGAAATATTAGATAAATGAAACACGAGTAAAGCGAGGCAATGTACTTCTATATTCAAAAAAAAATGTTTATTTCGATTTCAAAGAGCGTTAGAGAGCAGGGATAATTGAGATCGTTGATTCAATTCCTAACCCGTCCAATTAGTG
This sequence comes from Pristionchus exspectatus, assembly GCA_911812115.1. Taxonomy (NCBI): domain Eukaryota; kingdom Metazoa; phylum Nematoda; class Chromadorea; order Rhabditida; family Neodiplogasteridae; genus Pristionchus; species Pristionchus exspectatus. The sequence continues at coordinate 176,436 of OU461582.1, read as the reverse complement.
TGGACCCAAACAAATTCTTTATCATACAAGTTCAAATTAGACGAAAAATATGGATTTTTCACATTGATATCCCCCCGCAGACCTCACCGTGGGACCCTAAGTTAGTGGATTGTCGCGCACTAGAGTTCGAAATACGGGTAATCGCCTCTACATTTCGAACACTCTCTCATCGGTCAGAGTGGCGAGAGAGTGTGTGAAATGAAGAGACGGCGACCGGCTCTGGTTTCTCGTGACCAGTTGCTAACCAGTTGGTGACCAGTTGCTGGCGGATACGCGAGCAACTGGTCAGGGTACTGGTCAGCAACTGGTCAACCACTGGTCAGCAACTGGTTGGGGGATAGGCCACGCCCACTTTCAAATCAGAGGGATACTGAGGGATATAGAGGGATATTGATTGATACCGTATGAGTGAACCTCATACTGTAACTGACCCATACATGCATGGTACGACCATGTACGGTAGTCACATTCAAAAGGCTTTCCCTTGTGGGATAGCAGGAGACAGCATCCACTTTCGGGAGCCGTCTGATCATCAGACTCTGATCTGAATAGGGGCGAAAAATAGGCTCGTATAGGCAAGGCGCATGCTAGTAACGACGGGTAAGTAAAAAACCTCTCAACCAGTTGCTGATTAGTTGCTAGCAACTGGTCAGCAGCCAACTGGTCAGCAACTGGTCAGACCACTTGTTAGCAACTGGTTGGCGCAGACTCCGCCCACCCCAACTGGTCAGCAACTGGTCACGAGAAACCAGAGGGTATTTCGAACTCTATCGCTCGCCTTCTCTCACCTGAGATCGAGTGCTGCCTGCGCGCGGGCGAGAAGTGTGACCTGTCGAGAGATGGAGCCTTTGAGCGCTGCCACCTGTGATTATTCATTAATTATATTTTATAAATTTTACTTAAATAAAATAAAATAATACAAAAAACTAGCTCGTTACCACCTATACCAACGGTTAAACGTTAATTATATTTAATTAATATTAACTTAATTATATATTTAAAATAAAATTAAAATTGCTGGACGCTAGATTGCGCAATACGGGTCGTCGTCTCTTCATTTCGCACACTCTCTCGCCTCTCTGACCGGTGAGAGAGCAGGTGAAATGAAGAGACAGTGACCCGTATTTCGACTCTACTGTACGCACTCGTTCGTCGTCGGTCGCCGATCCGTTCTCGAGCTCCCACTCGAGGGCCACCTGGCAACAGAGCAGAATTATTACTAATGTGATTACTATTATTGAAACTTCTTCGACTTTTTTTGGCCCAGGCAACGAATGTTGAGGGGCGGGGAATGAGAACGGTAGGGAAGGAATACTCGGCGAGAAAAGCCTGGGCCAAAAATCGAAGAAGTGCCCAAAAATTTTATCCACCAGTGGTAAGGTATGTTCATAATGGCTAATAGTTTTCGATAGATTTCGGTGGAGATCCGTTGTCTGATTATAATTATTTATTTTTTAATAAATAAATAACCTTAGCAAATTCGGCATTCAGATCTCCACACGCGTCGCGGAACTGCAAAACAGAAATTTATTGAACTCAAGTGTGAAAAAGATGAATGGTCGCTCTCTGTTTAACATTATCACTCGCTTCTCCGCCCGACTAGAGAGCGTTGCGAAACGAGATTGTGTGAGAAAATTATATACACGAGTAAAACCAAACATTCTAGAAATTGCCCAAAACGGCCCTATACCTCGCCTACACTTCCCGAGCAAATGGACTATTATAGGAGAGGGGAGGAGGGCAGAAACGGAGAAGAATGTGTGCAAAATAGAAAAAAGACAACAATTTGATTTTTCAATTTTGCACACATTCCAAAACCCAAAAAAAAATTGAAAAACCGGGAGCATTCTCGAGGACTGCTCACGTCCGTGAACAATGACACTACAAAAAAATAAAATGCACATTAAGATTAGGAATGTCAGAGAGAAGAATACGTCTTTTCATTCCGCGCACTCTCTCACCGATTAGAGTGACGAGAGAGTACGAGGAATGAAGAGAGGGAATCTTCACCCTGACAGCCCTAATTAGGAGATCACAAACTTTGAGTAAAAGAAAGAATAATAAGAAGAATAGCGAACCTCGTCCAGTGTCCTCGATTCGATTTGCAGTCGCCCGATCGACTGCATCAAGAGCCGGCGTGTCTAGCTGCAGTGTAAATCAATAACCATTGAGCTTGTTATTTGTTAGTCATATAAGAAATACATACTCCCATTTCTATGCCCACACATTTACATTTGTATTGAACTTTATTCTTAACTCGCTTATACCATGGGATTTTTTGGGGGCCTAAATTACCCTTTTCAACTGTGAACCCACTTGTTCGAGGAGCTTTACTCTATCCAATCCGTCGACTTTAAGTTGTGGAGAAATTAGCACAGACATCCTCATCATAAGCTCCTTGTAGAATTGATCAACCTGAACAGATACAATGCCATTTGTCCATAGATATAAGACAGTGTGAATACGTGTTTTCGAAACCACTAAGTACCTCAGCTTATTTAGACCTTGAAGATTCTTCAATTATAAGATCAAAGTTAGATTTTTTTCGCAATTGAAGTACTTGATCAACTTGATCAGTGACGAGCACCATTCTCGGACAATTGCAAAAAAACGGGGGTTCGGCAAGAAAATTGTTGAAAATCGCGGATTTTGCTTCTGAAATCGGTGGCTATAGGCTACAAACACTGGGTCAAAATCGGGGGTATTGTCCGATATCCGACCCCGTGTTCAACACTGTACTTGGTGCTCTAAATAAGCTCAAGTACTCACTGATTTCGAAAACGCGTATTCACACTATCTTATATATAAGGAAAGTTTGCTGACTGAGTAATATAGACGTACCTTAAGCTCTCCAGCGCGAGTGTAACAGATTGAATCCGATTTATCTTTAATAGTCTCCACTGCTTTCATATCTGCAGCCCACCATCCTTGCACCTTAATTAAGAAGTGTAATATGTTAATGATTAAGAAGTATTACCATCTCGAAAGTGGCGGGTGTTTTGAATGCTGCAGTTGATAGGTTCTTGCACGAATTGTTTGCGAATTGTTCGATGGACCAATAGAGAATTTCCGCATCCTGAATTGACAATCGGTGCTTGGTACAATATTATACTTTTTTTTTATAATGGATTTAAATTGCTTGGTCTAAAACAGCTTAGCCGTAATCGAACGAAGCAAAGGATTACATTTATGATGATTAGGCTTAGTACGTTGTGCTTAGACTACTAGGAACCGCATAATAGGATCAGAAGTTGGGAAAATGGCAACCCTTATTTTTACCATTCTGGTATTCTAAAGTGCCAAAATCATACTCGTAGAAAATGTCGAAGAGAGCGCTCATCATCGAATTTCCATTTTCGTGCATCTTCATCATAAGATCGAACAGATTTCTCTCCGGCTTCGGAATCACCAATAAATTGGCGTAAACATCATGCTGCTTGGGAAATGAGGAGAAACTGGTCTGGGTATAAATGGTGATCGAATAGCACATGAGACACTCTCACCTTATTTCGATCAATCGTTTCTATCTTCATTCCCATACTCGTACACATGAGATAATCCCACCTTATTTCGATCAATCGTTTCTATCTTCATTCCCATACTCGTACACATGAGATAATCCCACCTTATTTCGATCAATCGTTTCTATCTTCATTCCCATACTCGTACACATGAGATAATCTCACCTTATTTCGATCAATCGTTTCTATCTTCATTCCCATACTCGTACACATGAGATAATCTCACCTTATTTCGATCAATCGTTTCTATCTTCATTCCCATACTCGTACACATGAGGTAATCTCACCTTATTTCGATCAATCGTTTCTATCTTCATTCCCATACTCGTACACATGAGATAATCCCACCTTATTTCGATCAATCGTTTCTATCTTCATTCCCATACTCGTACACATGAGATAATCTCACCTTATTTCGATCAATCGTTTCTATCTTCATTCCCATACTCGTACACATGAGGTAATCTCACCTTATTTCGATCAATCGTTTCTATCTTCATTCCCATACTCGTACACATGAGATAATCCCACCTTATTTCGATCAATCGTTTCTATCTTCATTCCCATACTCGTACACATGAGATAATCTCACCTTATTTCGATCAATCGTTTCTATCTTCATTCCCATACTCGTACACATGAGATAATCTCACCTTATTTCGATCAATCGTTTCTATCTTCATTCCCATACTCGTACACATGAGATAATCTCACCTTATTTCGATCAATCGTTTCTATCTTCATTCCCATACTCGTACACATGAGATAATCTCACCTTATTTCGATCAATCGTTTCTATCTTCATTCCCATACTCGTACACATGAGGTAATCTCACCTTATTTCGATCAATCGTTTCTATCTTCATTCCCATACTCGTACACATGAGATAATCCCACCTTATTTCGATCAATCGTTTCTATCTTCATTCCCATACTCGTACACATGAGATAATCTCACCTTATTTCGATCAATCGTTTCTATCTTCATTCCCATACTCGTACACATGAGATAATCTCACCTTATTTCGATCAATCGTTTCTATCTTCATTCCCATACTCGTACACAAGAGATAATCTCACCTTATTTCGATCAATCGTTTCTATCTTCATTCCCATACTCGTACACATGAGATAATCTCACCTTATTTCGATCAATCGTTTCTATCTTCATTCCCATACTCGTACACATGAGATAATCTCACCTTATTTCGATCAATCGTTTCTATCTTCATTCCCATACTCGTACACATGAGGTAATCTCACCTTATTTCGATCAATCGTTTCTATCTTCATTCCCATACTCGTACACATGAGATAATCCCACCTTATTTCGATCAATCGTTTCTATCTTCATTCCCATACTCGTACACATGAGTTAATCTCACCTTATTTCGATCAATCGTTTCTATCTTCATTCCCATACTCGTACACATGAGATAATCTCACCTTATTTCGATCAATCGTTTCTATCTTCATTCCCATACTCGTACACATGAGATAATCTCACCTTATTTCGATCAATCGTTTCTATCTTCATTCCCATACTCGTACACATGAGATAATCTCACCTTATTTCGATCAATCGTTTCTATCTTCATTCCCATACTCGTACACATGAGATAATCTCACCTTATTTCGATCAATCGTTTCTATCTTCATTCCCATACTCGTACACATGAGATAATCTCACCTTATTTCGATCAATCGTTTCTATCTTCATTCCCATACTCGTACACATGAGGTAATCTCACCTTATTTCGATCAATCGTTTCTATCTTCATTCCCATACTCGTACACATGAGATAATCTCACCTTATTTCGATCAATCGTTTCTATCTTCATTCCCATACTCGTACACATGAGGTAATCTCACCTTATTTCGATCAATCGTTTCTATCTTCATTCCCATACTCGTACACATGAGATAATCTCACCTTATTTCGATCAATCGTTTCTATCTTCATTCCCATACTCGTACACATGAGATAATCTCACCTTATTTCGATCAATCGTTTCTATCTTCATTCCCATACTCGTACACATGAGATAATCTCACCTTATTTCGATCAATCGTTTCTATCTTCATTCCCATACTCGTACACATGAGATAATCTCACCTTATTTCGATCAATCGTTTCTATCTTCATTCCCATACTCGTACACATGAGATAATCTCACCTTATTTCGATCAATCGTTTCTATCTTCATTCCCATACTTGTACACATGAGATAATCCCACCTTATTTCGATCAATCGTTTCTATCTTCATTCCCATACTCGTACACATGAGATATTCCCACCTTATTTCGATCAATCGTTTCTATCTTCATTCCCATACTCGTACACATGAGGTAATCTCACCTTATTTCGATCAATCGTTTCTATCTTCATTCCCATACTCGTACACATGAGATAATCTCACCTTATTTCGATCAATCGTTTCTATCTTCATTCCCATACTCGTACACATGAGATAATCTCACCTTATTTCGATCAATCGTTTCTATCTTCATTCCCATACTCGTACACATGAGATAATCTCACCTTATTTCGATCAATCGTTTCTATCTTCATTCCCATACTCGTACACATGAGGTAATCTCACCTTATTTCGATCAATCGTTTCTATCTTCATTCCCATACTCGTACACATGAGATAATCCCACCTTATTTCGATCAATCGTTTCTATCTTCATTCCCATACTCGTACACATGAGATAATCTCACCTTATTTCGATCAATCGTTTCTATCTTCATTCCCATACTCGTACACATGAGATAATCTCACCTTATTTCGATCAATCGTTTCTATCTTCATTCCCATACTCGTACACAAGAGATAATCTCACCTTATTTCGATCAATCGTTTCTATCTTCATTCCCATACTCGTACACATGAGATAATCTCACCTTATTTCGATCAATCGTTTCTATCTTCATTCCCATACTCGTACACATGAGATAATCTCACCTTATTTCGATCAATCGTTTCTATCTTCATTCCCATACTCGTACACATGAGGTAATCTCACCTTATTTCGATCAATCGTTTCTATCTTCATTCCCATACTCGTACACATGAGATAATCCCACCTTATTTCGATCAATCGTTTCTATCTTCATTCCCATACTCGTACACATGAGTTAATCTCACCTTATTTCGATCAATCGTTTCTATCTTCATTCCCATACTCGTACACATGAGATAATCTCACCTTATTTCGATCAATCGTTTCTATCTTCATTCCCATACTCGTACACATGAGATAATCTCACCTTATTTCGATCAATCGTTTCTATCTTCATTCCCATACTCGTACACATGAGATAATCTCACCTTATTTCGATCAATCGTTTCTATCTTCATTCCCATACTCGTACACATGAGATAATCTCACCTTATTTCGATCAATCGTTTCTATCTTCATTCCCATACTCGTACACATGAGATAATCTCACCTTATTTCGATCAATCGTTTCTATCTTCATTCCCATACTCGTACACATGAGATAATCTCACCTTATTTCGATCAATCGTTTCTATCTTCATTCCCATACTCGTACACATGAGATAATCTCACCTTATTTCGATCAATCGTTTCTATCTTCATTCCCATACTCGTACACATGAGATAATCTCACCTTATTTCGATCAATCGTTTCTATCTTCATTCCCATACTCGTACACATGAGATAATCTCACCTTATTTCGATCAATCGTTTCTATCTTCATTCCCATACTCGTACACATGAGATAATCTCACCTTATTTCGATCAATCGTTTCTATCTTCATTCCCATACATGCCCTTGTCCCCTTGTCCCTTTAGATCTCACCATGCCCTTGTCCCTTTAGATCTCACCAGTGATTTGAGACCTTGTCCCTTTAGATCTCACCAGTGATTTGAACCCTTGTCCCTTCTTGGGTGATCTTTCGAGTATTGTAAGAGACTGGCAAAGAGAGATTGGCTGTCCATCACACGTCGTTGCATCGGCACCAGAAGAGATAGTTGGCGGGATGATCGAATCATCGCGGTATTGAATGCCCGATGCCACCGTGGTTGAATGTGCTTCAACTTGGCTAGAGATGGGCGACTCATTCGGGTCCTAAACATTCTAATTATCAAACAATTTTTTTAAACAACAAAATAACTGGCACCTCTTCACTTTAATGCCAAAATGACTCGTTCTAACGTATGTGTAAAGAGAAATAAGACGGCAAGGAGGGAAACTTACCTTTGGAGTTTTAAAAAAATGCCAACTATCCATTTGCGAACTGTCACAACTGTACAAAGGGCGATTTTAATTCGCCTTTGAAAGTATCCAAGCATCATATTATTAAAAATAACGAAATTGATTACCGCAGGACATTGAATCTCCACTGGTATGATCGCGGTCTCAGCAATTTTCTGTGATTGATTTTCTTGAGGTGCTGCTGCTCCAGTCGTCGTCGGAGGAGTAGGAGTAATTGCGGGCGAGCTAGGGCCACTGTCAATCATCAGATCACCCTCCTCGTTGCTACACGATGAGACCGGTCCTGAACAAAAATATGAATCCTCGAGCATTATCTGGGGGAAAATCCGAGAAAAATTAGTTTGTTTTTATACGCGTCCTTCAAACAGTAATAAAAAGGTCAAACTTGTATTTACTTTCTTCAAATCCTTCTCTGCACATCACTTCCTTATCTTCTGCATCATCCTCAATAATACATGATCCGGGCTCCATCTCGTCATCTTCTTGCGGCTTCTGATTTTAACACAATCAATTAATTCGTAAGCACTGACGTATTTTCTCATTGAAAACGCTTAAATCAATCACAATTATGCATGGCAAATATGATTTGAATATACTTTCCAGTTACCTAACCTCATCGAACTACAACTCATTCGTGAACTCACTTTAATCGACTTGTAAGCATCCAGGGAGTCAGCAGGGACATCCTTCCCTTTATCTAACACATAATCATCAGGTTGAACCGCTTCTTCTCCGCTAGTCTTACACAACGGCTGCGAATTGGACAGTGTTGAAGGCGAGGTAATCAGAGAGCGTACCTAGAAAATATTTGAATTATTTTCTCATTTCGTTATCGGTGAACAAGCACAAAGTAGAGAAGGTATCTAGAGCAAAATGTGTGACCTCTCCTTCCATTGCTGAATCTGGCAGAGGAATAACGGGTGTCTCTACTGGACGTGCATCGTCTTTCTCATCGTGATCGTCAATATTCATTTGCTCGTTATCATCATCTTCATCGTCCGACGACGACATCTGTATCAAATCCAGCAACGATGCCGGCTCATTTGCATCTTCTATTCCACAGGAAGCCGATTGAGCGGGAGACGACTGTATCAAATCCAGCAACGATGTCAGCTCATTTGCATCTTCTATTCCACAGGAAGCCGATTGAGCGGTAACTGCCAATGGCAAGTCGCCGGCCGAAACCATTCGAGCGATTCGTTTCTTTGCGATGCCCGACATCATCGAAGCCTGCAACAGCGTTTTTTTAGCAACTCCGTAGAGCCCCCCCCCCTCTCAGCCTAACAATAATGTTTCATATTTGTTAGGAGATTAACTGTCAAAAAGAAGATGTGGCACAATTAAAATAAAAGGACAGAAAGGGAAGATGAGAAAAATCGGGAGGTAGGGGTAGAGAAAAAATCGGGAAGGCAATGACCGAGAAAAATAAAAAAATAAAAACTATTGAATTCCTCCTGGTTGCTTTTTCCATCCAAGGTGGAGTAGTGCTTTTGAACAACATCAATATAAACTTCGTACCTCATCTTTCCGAGCAGGCTCCGGCATAGAGTCTTCTTCGAATGGTGATGCATCATCAAGGTGAGAGCTATCATCGCATGCATCATAGTGATCATTCCCTTCACGAGCAGAAGGGAATACAGCTGGTGCTCGAGCCCGCTACAATTAGCAAAACTCAACGCATCTCTCATACGGCTGCGAGCCCGCCACGAAATTATGTTGGCGAGCAGTGACAGCACGAAAGAGATGGGTTTCGAGGTGGAAAGTTTTTAAAAAACATCAATTTTGACACACTGTTCGGTCACTGCTTATAACCTATAGCAAATATACGAACATAGACATTAATGAAAAACAATACATCATAATGACGATGATTTACTTTGCACAGACATTTGAAGTAGAAATTCTACGCGACACGATTTAAGAAGAGCTAATCACTCGGCGAACGAAATATATTTAAGAACCAGTATATAAGAGGAAATCGGGAAGAGGACACGAAATTCGAGATACGATGATGATTGGGGGCATAAGTGAATGTTTACAGTATGCTAACTCTATGATTGAAAAATTCTAGGCATAAATCTAGGGAGGGCAGCGGCTAATTTTTAAAAACAAGAAGTAAATAATCAGTTGTGCTCGACCTATGTATTCGACAGTGCCGAATCATATTATAAAAATAAAAACTTGAACAAATGATCAAAAACAATAATATTTATGATTACAAAAATAACACTGAAAATGCTCACCTACCGTACTCCCCTCGAGGTTGCGCTAGGTCAGATTTATGATCTCGCATTTTTTAAATTATAATATATTTTTTGTATTAGCTTATAAAATATATCTTTTATGATCGTAAATATATTCTGAGCACCTAAAAAGTACATCCGATTGCTTTTGAATCATTCACTACTAGGGAAAATCGAGTTTGTACGTGATCAAAAAAGGGGTACGCGGCAAACAACCCACAGTTTCGGCATCTCCGAACGAGAATTTTTGCAACAACTCCCGATAAGAAGAAGAGATAGGGTATGTGCAACAATATCAGAGTGGTTTGTTTCGGTGGGAAGGCCAAGTATAGCAAGGGGAGGGCAGATACGGGGACAAAAACGCTCAGTCGGTCAGAGTACCAGCATTCCAGTCAGGGTTTCGGTACTTCCGCACGAGAAATTCGGGCATAGAGGATTTCCAGGGGGATGTAATAGGCATGGGCAATAAATTAGAAGTGGTTTAGTAAGGTGGGAAGACCTAATGTAGCGATGGGAGGATCAAAATCTCGGGAAAGTGCGCTGTATGCCACAATCACGACATAAAACTAAAGTTTTCGGTACTTCCGCACGAGAATTTCAGGGATCGAGAGCCACCGGGTGAGTGAGGAAGGTATGGGTAGGGGCCACAAGCTCCGCCCACTTTGGTGAGACACGATTTCGCCTAAAAGCGAGAATCAAATCCGCAAGCTTCATTCTAAACCAAATCGCTCATTCTAGAGTGCGCTGGATAGCTACTGGCGTCCCAAATTGATTGAGCACTGCCCAAATTGTGCACATCTTCACTAAGTAGGTCAAAATTGAACTTGAACGATGGGAAGAGGCTGTTTTGACGGGTTGCAGTGTGAAAGCTTTGGTTGGGCATAAATTTTCTGACTAATACGAATATTTTAGGAATTTTAGAGAAGAAATTAGATTTTTATCGTGCGTCAGAAGCTTGCGGATTTGGTTTGAAGAAGCGCGGGGAGAGGCGAGCGAGAGGGCGGGGGGAGGGAGAGAGACACACGCAAATGAGGCTCCGCCCCCTTCCCTCTCGTCTCGCCTTTCCCTCCTCTTCCCCAGTGAGTCACGCGCGTACTTCTCGGGCTCTAGCGCGGCTCAGAGACAAGATATCAACAAACGGCGAAAAGTATGATGTTATTGGGACCACGAGGGATAGTTTGAACCTACTTTTGGCACTAACTCTTGAATTCGAATATCTGCCTTGTGGCCCCTAGGTATGGGCGATAAACTAGAAGCGGCTTGGTTAGGTGGGAAGCGCTAGTATAATGATGGGAGAATGAAAACGGGAGAAAAATGCAAATTTGGCCAGAGTCACGACATTCAAGTTAAGTTTTCAGTACTTCCGCATGAGAAATTCGGGGATCCTGAGCTACCAGGGGAGTGAGAAAGACTTGGCCGATAAAATAGGAGTGGTTTGGTTACGTGGGAAGACCTAATATAGCGGCGAGAAGATGAAATCGAGACATTTCAAAAAGGCAAAAAGTGGAGGGTGTCCATATTTACTGATAAAAAACGAAATAAGAGTCGAGTTAGTGATTTTTCAAGATATGTGCGAGTCGTATACGTTATTTGAGAGCGAAAGAATAGTAGGTAAACTCAAAAGAAGTCAATAAACACAGCGTGTCAGAGAAGAGAGATAATCTAATTAACGCGGCGGAGAGGGTCGCGTGTTCTTTTCCTCGTCCTCTTCATTCTCGATCATCGCGAATAATCAGAGCGGTCAAAATGAAAGAATAAGAGGTTTTGTAGCGCGAAATGAGATATGGTTTCTATGAAACGTAATTCATTCTTTTGATGTGCCCACTCATTGTCTTCAGAATAATCATTTAAAAGTTGCATATTGCGACGGCTTCTCAATCAATGGTCGTTCATAGAAACCCCAGCACCTGCATTATTTTTGGAATGCTGAGGAACTCCCCTATTAAGTGTTTAGAACCGATTTTCGAAAAATGTCCTCATATTCGAGAATTTTACATTTGAAGTCTTGTATCTCGAGTTTCTCGAATATGACACCATTTTTCGAACATCGGTTCTAAACACTTAATAGGGGAGTTCCTCAGCTTTCCAAAAATAATGCAGGTGCTGGGGATTCTATGAACGACCGTCGATTGAGAAGCCTCCAAGCATTGAAGGATTGAAAACGCTTCTTGCAACTTTCAAATTAATTGAAAAATTTCAGAATCCTGGGGTATGACTCGAAGAATAATACCTAAAAACTATCCCTTTTAATCTGTTCTGATCTTATCATTATCAGCAAGATATGGAATATGTTTCACAGAATTTACTTATTCTTTGTCCCCGCGAGATCAAGTGAAATGATCCGCCGCGGAGAACAAAGGATTTTCTTTCTCTGACACGCTGTGATAAATCGATAATTTGAACACAACTAAAAATAAAATCAATATTCGATTCGCTCGAAAAAAGTTGCTAGCATACTGTATCGCGTTTCGCATCGGGAACATACGCTGCCCTCCCTACATAAATCTAATGAAATTCGGGGGGGGGGAGGGAGATCGGGATAAACATATTAATGTCAGAGTATAACATCGTCTTATGAAAAAGAAACATTAATTTAAATAGTTTTACTGTAAAATACAGAGACGATTAGGCACTAGGGTGCTCAGAGGTATCGTTGTCTTCACACCTCGGCCTCTTGTTGATTGGTGTCGAATTGGTGTTAACGGGAGTACACTTCAAATCATTTAGTGTCAATCGTTGGACGACGTCTCTCCACTTCATAAGGGCGCGCACACCCATCGAGAGATAGTTCTGAAAGAAGGGACTCGAATAATAAGAAGAAGTGCAAGCTACAAATCTCCAAAACCTCAACTCAACGAGGGCTCCATCCCAGGAAGCTACACAGGTTTAAAAAAAATCCGATTTTTTGCCTATGCAACAACAGCTCTGAACGTGCACTGGAATAGGGAATGAGCATGATAGGGAGGGCATATTCTGCGAGAAAAAAATGGCACAAAAAAGTACCAAAATGCCTTGCCTCTGGAATTGCTGAACATGAAGAGAGGTCAGCAGAGGGCCTGAGAAGAAATGAGCGCACCTGAAATATATAAAAATAGCAAGCTTATTGATTGTTATTAAGATACCCTCTCAATGGAAAGAGCAAGATGAAGTCGAAGTGCTTCCCGCTGATCAGCTTCGTACATTCCTCAAACAATTTTACATTGACAAACACGTTCAATTTTCATACCATAATGTCATGGAAGATTTTCTATTTTGTTTAACAAAATGAGGTAGTAGCTGGTTATAAATGCAATTACATTAAGAAAAAGTACTAACGATCAGTGTAGAATGAGGTAAGAGCGGCCAGTGCAATGTACATCTTTACAACAGCCACTCTAACCTCGCCTGCTTCGAGGAAAGCGCGCGATACAGTCGACGTATCCGTGAACAATGACACTACAAAAAAATAAAATGCACATTAAGATTAGGAATGTCAGAGAGAAGAATACGTCTCTTCATTCCGCGCACTCTCTCACCGATTAGAGTGACGAGAGAGTACGAGGAATGAAGAGAGGGAATCTTCACCCTGACAGCCCTAATTAGGAGATCACAAACTTTGAGTAAAAGAAAGAATAATAAGAAGAATAGCGAACCTCGTCCAGTGTCCTCGATTCGATTTGCAGTCGCCCGATCGACTGCATCAAGAGCCGGCGTGTCTAGCCGGCGTGTCTAGCTCGGACAATTGCAAAAAAACGGGGGTTCGGCAAGAAAATTGTTGAAAATCGCGGATTTTGCTTCTGAAATCGGTGGCTATAGGCTACAAACACTGGGTCAAAATCGGGGGTATTGTCCGATATCCGACCCCGCGCTCAACACAACAACTTGGTGCTCTAAATAAGCTGAAGTACTCACTGATTTCGAAAACGCGTATTCACACTATCTTATATATAAGGAAAGTTTGCTGACTGAGTAATATAGACGTACCTTAAGCTCTCCAGCGCGAGTGTAACAGATTGAATCCGATTTATCTTTAATAGTCTCCACTGCTTTCATATCTGCAGCCCACCATCCTTGCACCTTAATTAAGAAGTGTAATATGTTAATGATTAAGAAGTATTACCATCTCGAAAGTGGCGGGTGTTTTGAATGCTGCAGTTGATAGGTTCTTGCACGAATTGTTTGCGAATTGTTCGATGGACCAATAGAGAATTTCCGCATCCTGAATTGACAATCGGTGCTTGGTACAATATTATACTTTTTTTTTATAATGGATTTAAATTGCTTGGTCTAAAACAGCTTAGCCGTAATCGAACGAAGCAAAGGATTACATTTATGATGATTAGGCTTAGTACGTTGTGCTTAGACTACTAGGAACCGCATAATAGGATCAGAAGTTGGGAAAATGGCAACCCTTATTTTTACCATTCTGGTATTCTAAAGTGCCAAAATCATACTCGTAGAAAATGTCGAAGAGAGCGCTCATCATCGAATTTCCATTTTCGTGCATCTTCATCATAAGATCGAACAGATTTCTCTCCGGCTTCGGAATCACCAATAAATTGGCGTAAACATCATGCTGCTTGGGAAATGAGGAGAAACTGGTCTGGGTATAAATGGTGATCGAATAGCACATGAGACACTCTCACCTTATTTCGATCAATCGTTTCTATCTTCATTCCCATACTCGTACACATGAGATAATCCCACCTTATTTCGATCAATCGTTTCTATCTTCATTCCCATACTCGTACACATGAGATAATCCCACCTTATTTCGATCAATCGTTTCTATCTTCATTCCCATACTCGTACACATGAGATAATCTCACCTTATTTCGATCAATCGTTTCTATCTTCATTCCCATACTCGTACACATGAGATAATCTCACCTTATTTCGATCAATCGTTTCTATCTTCATTCCCATACTCGTACACATGAGGTAATCTCACCTTATTTCGATCAATCGTTTCTATCTTCATTCCCATACTCGTACACATGAGATAATCCCACCTTATTTCGATCAATCGTTTCTATCTTCATTCCCATACTCGTACACATGAGATAATCTCACCTTATTTCGATCAATCGTTTCTATCTTCATTCCCATACTCGTACACATGAGGTAATCTCACCTTATTTCGATCAATCGTTTCTATCTTCATTCCCATACTCGTACACATGAGATAATCCCACCTTATTTCGATCAATCGTTTCTATCTTCATTCCCATACTCGTACACATGAGATAATCTCACCTTATTTCGATCAATCGTTTCTATCTTCATTCCCATACTCGTACACATGAGATAATCTCACCTTATTTCGATCAATCGTTTCTATCTTCATTCCCATACTCGTACACATGAGATAATCTCACCTTATTTCGATCAATCGTTTCTATCTTCATTCCCATACTCGTACACATGAGATAATCCCACCTTATTTCGATCAATCGTTTCTATCTTCATTCCCATACTCGTACACATGAGATAATCCCACCTTATTTCGATCAATCGTTTCTATCTTCATTCCCATACTCGTACACATGAGATAATCTCACCTTATTTCGATCAATCGTTTCTATCTTCATTCCCATACTCGTACACATGAGATAATCCCACCTTATTTCGATCAATCGTTTCTATCTTCATTCCCATACTCGTACACATGAGATAATCTCACCTTATTTCGATCAATCGTTTCTATCTTCATTCCCATACTCGTACACATGAGGTAATCTCACCTTATTTCGATCAATCGTTTCTATCTTCATTCCCATACTCGTACACATGAGATAATCTCACCTTATTTCGATCAATCGTTTCTATCTTCATTCCCATACTCGTACACATGAGATAATCTCACCTTATTTCGATCAATCGTTTCTATCTTCATTCCCATACTCGTACACATGAGATAATCTCACCTTATTTCGATCAATCGTTTCTATCTTCATTCCCATACTCGTACACATGAGATAATCTCACCTTATTTCGATCAATCGTTTCTATCTTCATTCCCATACTCGTACACATGAGATAATCTCACCTTATTTCGATCAATCGTTTCTATCTTCATTCCCATACATGCCCTTGTCCCCTTGTCCCTTTAGATCTCACCATGCCCTTGTCCCTTTAGATCTCACCAGTGATTTGAGACCTTGTCCCTTTAGATCTCACCAGTGATTTGAACCCTTGTCCCTTCTTGGGTGATCTTTCGAGTATTGTAAGAGACTGGCAAAGAGAGATTGGCTGTCCATCACACGTCGTTGCATCGGCACCAGAAGAGATAGTTGGCGGGATGATCGAATCATCGCGGTATTGAATGCCCGATGCCACCGTGGTTGAATGTGCTTCAACTTGGCTAGAGATGGGCGACTCATTCGGGTCCTAAACATTCTAATTATCAAACAATTTTTTTAAACAACAAAATAACTGGCACCTCTTCACTTTAATGCCAAAATGACTCGTTCTAACGTATGTGTAAAGAGAAATAAGACGGCAAGGAGGGAAACTTACCTTTGGAGTTTTAAAAAAATGCCAACTATCCATTTGCGAACTGTCACAACTGTACAAAGGGCGATTTTAATTCGCCTTTGAAAGTATCCAAGCATCATATTATTAAAAATAACGAAATTGATTACCGCAGGACATTGAATCTCCACTGGTATGATCGCGGTCTCAGCAATTTTCTGTGATTGATTTTCTTGAGGTGCTGCTGCTCCAGTCGTCGTCGGAGGAGTAGGAGTAATTGCGGGCGAGCTAGGGCCACTGTCAATCATCAGATCACCCTCCTCGTTGCTACACGATGAGACCGGTCCTGAACAAAAATATGAATCCTCGAGCATTATCTGGGGGAAAATCCGAGAAAAATTAGTTTGTTTTTATACGCGTCCTTCAAACAGTAATAAAAAGGTCAAACTTGTATTTACTTTCTTCAAATCCTTCTCTGCACATCACTTCCTTATCTTCTGCATCATCCTCAATAATACATGATCCGGGCTCCATCTCGTCATCTTCTTGCGGCTTCTGATTTTAACACAATCAATTAATTCGTAAGCACTGACGTATTTTCTCATTGAAAACGCTTAAATCAATCACAATTATGCATGGCAAATATGATTTGAATATACTTTCCAGTTACCTAACCTCATCGAACTACAACTCATTCGTGAACTCACTTTAATCGACTTGTAAGCATCCAGGGAGTCAGCAGGGACATCCTTCCCTTTATCTAACACATAATCATCAGGTTGAACCGCTTCTTCTCCGCTAGTCTTACACAACGGCTGCGAATTGGACAGTGTTGAAGGCGAGGTAATCAGAGAGCGTACCTAGAAAATATTTGAATTATTTTCTCATTTCGTTATCGGTGAACAAGCACAAAGTAGAGAAGGTATCTAGAGCAAAATGTGTGACCTCTCCTTCCATTGCTGAATCTGGCAGAGGAATAACGGGTGTCTCTACTGGACGTGCATCGTCTTTCTCATCGTGATCGTCAATATTCATTTGCTCGTTATCATCATCTTCATCGTCCGACGACGACATCTGTATCAAATCCAGCAACGATGCCGGCTCATTTGCATCTTCTATTCCACAGGAAGCCGATTGAGCGGGAGACGACTGTATCAAATCCAGCAACGATGTCAGCTCATTTGCATCTTCTATTCCACAGGAAGCCGATTGAGCGGTAACTGCCAATGGCAAGTCGCCGGCCGAAACCATTCGAGCGATTCGTTTCTTTGCGATGCCCGACATCATCGAAGCCTGCAACAGCGTTTTTTTAGCAACTCCGTAGAGCCCCCCCCCCTCTCAGCCTAACAATAATGTTTCATATTTGTTAGGAGATTAACTGTCAAAAAGAAGATGTGGCACAATTAAAATAAAAGGACAGAAAGGGAAGATGAGAAAAATCGGGAGGTAGGGGTAGAGAAAAAATCGGGAAGGCAATGACCGAGAAAAATAAAAAAATAAAAACTATTGAATTCCTCCTGGTTGCTTTTTCCATCCAAGGTGGAGTAGTGCTTTTGAACAACATCAATATAAACTTCGTACCTCATCTTTCCGAGCAGGCTCCGGCATAGAGTCTTCTTCGAATGGTGATGCATCATCAAGGTGAGAGCTATCATCGCATGCATCATAGTGATCATTCCCTTCACGAGCAGAAGGGAATACAGCTGGTGCTCGAGCCCGCTACAATTAGCAAAACTCAACGCATCTCTCATACGGCTGCGAGCCCGCCACGAAATTATGTTGACGAGCAGTGACAGCACGAAAGAGATGGGTTTCGAGGTGGAAAGTTTTTAAAAAAACATCAATTTTGACACTGTTCGGTCACTGCTTATAACCTATAGCAAATATACGAACATAGACATTAATGAAAAACAATACATCATAATGACGATGATTTACTTTGCACAGACATTTGAAGTAGAAATTCTACGCGACACGATTTAAGAAGAGCTAATCACTCGGCGAACGAAATATATTTAAGAACCAGTATATAAGAGGAAATCGGGAAGAGGACACGAAATTCGAGATACGATGATGATTGGGGGCATAAGTGAATGTTTACAGTATGCTAACTCTATGATTGAAAAATTCTAGGCATAAATCTAGGGAGGGCAGCGGCTAATTTTTAAAGACAAGAAGTAAATAATCAGTTGTGCTCGACCTATGTATTCGACAGTGCCGAATCATATTATAAAAATAAAAACTTGAACAAATGATCAAAAACAATAATATTTATGATTACAAAAATAACACTGAAAATGCTCACCTACCGTACTCCCCTCGAGGTTGCGCTAGGTCAGATTTATGATCTCGCATTTTTTAAATTAATATATTTTTTGTATTAGCTTATAAAATATATCTTTTATGATCGTAAATATATTCTGAGCACCTAAAAAGTACATCCGATTGCTTTTGAATCATTCACTACTAGGGAAAATCGAGTTTGTACGTGATCAAAAAAGGGGTACGCGGCAAACAACCCACAGTTTCGGCATCTCCGAACGAGAATTTTTGCAACAACTCCCGATAAGAAGAAGAGATACTTCCGCACGCGAAATTCGGGGATCCTGTGTTACCAGGGGAGTGAGAAAGACTTGGCCGATAAAATAGAAGTGGTTTGGTTAGGTGGGAAGACCTAATATAGCGACGAGAAGGTGAAATCGAGACATTTACGAAAGGCAAAAAGTGGAAGGTGTCCATATTTACTGATTATAACGAAATAAGTGCCAGGTAAGTGACTTATATGATATGTGTGAGTCGTATAAGTTATTTGAAAGCGAAACAATAGTAATTAAACTCAAAAGTAGCCAATAAATCGATAATTTAGAGACGACTAAAAAATAAAATCAATATTCGATTCGCTCGAAAAAAGTTGCTAGCATACTGTATCGCGTTTCGCATCGGGAACATGCGCTGCCCTCCCTATTTTAAAGATCAAAGTGTGATAATTTTGGACCAAAACGTGCCAAAAAACATCCCTGTTCAATTGTTTGCTCGTGGATACACAAATTTCACGTGCAATATTTTTAAAGCACCTACTATGGTTGAAACAAGTTCAAACGTACGATCAGTAACTCCACCCATTACGGGAAATTGCGATGTCTCGGGAGGTACGTTCGCATTCGGATTTGCACCAATGTAGTCGTGATCCTAGAAGAAAGATCGTATGCAGCAATCAAGATATATCCCTTATATCCCTATCATTAATCGTTAAGAAATTACCTTAGACAGTCGCTCCTTACTCTTAGCAACCGATTGCTCCCCGATCGAATCATCATTGGCGATCTTCTGAAAATACTAGATATTAGCATGAAAATAATGCCGATTATAGGCGCAAGAACTTCAGCGTTGAGCACGGGGTCGGATACCGGACCACATCCCCGATTTTGACTCCCCGTTTGTAGCCAATAACCCCCGATTTCGAAAGCAAAACACGCGATTCACCACAGCTTTCTTGCCGAAAGCTCAACACTAACAAGAACAAGATCAAACATAGCTTATCAAGCAACAACAATAGACCCTAGGATATTATTAACCAACCTTCGAGAGATCCTTGTCCTTGCTATTCATCCTTAATCTCGTAAGTTCAGTACCTAACATATGATGCCATTCATTTACAAAATATTCATGAACAGGAAAAAAGGTACAAACAGGATCTGAGAACCTGACATTTTTTTCAAGGAATAACTCTCGCAACTTCTTTATTCAATTCCAAAACAAACAAAAAAACAATAAAATTAGAAAACAATTAGCAATTAATTGAATCTAGAGACAACTTCTCAGAAAAAAAAAGATTGGGGAAACATGCAAATAAATACAACAACAAAAAGTGAACTCTGATAGGAGAATTAATAAAGGAGAATAGAAGATCAAAGATCAATTCTAGACCTTCCACACTCATTTCTTCTTAGCCTTTTCCTCCTCTTTCTTCATCTCATTCAATTCTTCCTTCAGCAGGAGATTCTCCCGAGTCAGCACACTGAAATTGTAAATATGCTCAAACGCTGCGATCAAGGAAGATAGAAAATCGATAAATATGCTAATTATGACTAATGACCATACAAAATATCAAAAGTTCGGAGTCAACACTTTTTTGAAGCAGGTATAGCTCGTACAGGAAACCTCGACCAGTGATTACAAGTTCGCTTTCGAACCATTTGCTATATTTATTTCCTATATATGTATCCATTCGGGAACCTACTCAATCTTGTCATTAGCGATCGTCTCCTTTTTTCCTGCCATATCCAGCTTCTTATTAAGTGCTGCGATCTCTTCAGCCGCTTTGGCCGCGGCCGCCTTCAATTCTTCATTCTCTTGCGCGAGATCGCTGAAATTGAAAATTTTGAGAATATTTTTGTTTAAAAAAAATAAAATAACTAAGTTTGCTCCGAATAAAAAAAAAAGATTTAGTCAGTTTTCAAGGTCTTTTTTCATAAACATAACCAGCTTTCTTTCTTGTTTTGTCACCTAACTTTCACATGCATGGACATAACGCACAGTTCATTCGCCGTCGGCGCTTGTGCAGCAATTCCCGCCGTGTCCAAATCCTCCTTGACTTCGGTAAGTTTAGCCGAGAGATACCTGAAATAGATTAGTTCGCATCTAATTGTAAAACATTAATTCGCGTAAGGCAATCAAAAGACCACCTAATTTTTTTTTAAAACGGAGAAAAAACCTACGCATTCACGCGGTCCGCATCTTCCACCCGGCTTTCCAACTCCACCAATTTGACCTTGAGCGAGTCATTCTCACGAGCAAATTCCCTCAAAATAATGGCTTACATTGATAAGAAAAAAACGGGGGGGGGGGAGTATTTCTTCGATTTTTGGCCCAGCCTTTTCTCGCACAGTATGCCCTATCATTCTCTTTTCCCACCCCCTTCACCCTAGCTGGAGCTGTGGTTGTCTGGGCCAAAAATCGAAGAAGTCCCCAAAATAGTTCTGCTTACTGCTTCTCAGCGTGTAACTTGTCGACGTTTCCTCTTGCCTTGTCCAATTGCACCGTGAGAGGGGCCAGTCTGAACGATTACCCATCTACTAGAGTTCGAAAAGCGGGGAATTGTCTCTTCATTTCGCGTACTCTCTCGTCACTCTGTCCGGTGAGAGAGCAAGTGGAATGAAGAGACGATTACCCGTACTTCGAGCACTACCATCGACTAGACAATATCACCAGTGAATATCCCAAAATTTCGAATTTAAAAAAAAGATCGATGATTACAACTTTCAATTTATATATTGCCGTTCACACCTCTCCTTCAGTTCCTTGTCAAGATCACCCGAATCCTCTCGAGACGGCTTAACATCTGAATAAATACATTTAAATTTATTTAAACATAATAAAAATCCCAACCGAGTAGAGTCTCCGCTCGCTCGGCACGCAAGTTTGCCTCACGAGCCTCATGGCGTGCGCTCTGAAAGAATACATTAATAATATTATAATAATTAATTTCGAGAGATTCACTGCAATCTACAATCGGAAGAGACTCGTGGTCGATTTCACCAGATGAATGCATAGCAAGAAGAGATCAGCATGTAACATTACACCCTTCCCATGATTCTGATAAATGATTGATTGATTGATTGAATAATTAATAAAATAATAGCGATGTCATTTCATATAAATAACGGTGAAACAAATTAACTAATATTATGGAAATGCACAGCGATTCATGATGTCATTGGCAAACAAACTAACGTAACAGTGTCATAAAATATTGGATACTATTCCTTTCGTGTTGGTAACTAACTTATTATGGACGTGCATTGCGTAGTACAGTGCGCAACACGGGTAATCGTTTCCTAATTTCCTACACCCTCTCACCGGTTAGAGGGGCGAGAGAGTGTGTGTGAAATGAAGAGACGAGGGCCCGTATTTCGAACTCTACCTCGTACATATCTCGCATCTTGGCGAGCTCCTCACGAAGTTGATCGACTTCGGTGGAAGAATGAGGAGTAGATAGAGAAGGATGAGATGAAGGAGCGGGAGGAGGAACGGGCATCGACTGTTAATTCAATATTTTAATTATCTTAGTTTTTATATCTTTAAACGCTATTTAAAAAGTTAAAGTTAAAGTTTATTCCACAATCAAGGCGATTTTACAGTTGTCATGAGGCAACCACGCTTGGTGGGGTACACAGGTAAGGCCGGGTATGCTATTTAAAGTTATAAGGCTATAAGGTGAAATGAAGAGACATACCTCTTCCTCCGTCTTCATTTTCCTTTCCGGCTCTTCATCGCTTACATCGCAGAAGATCAAATGCAGTTCTGTTTTCTGAAAAAGGGAATTTAAAAAATAAGAGGGAGTTTCTGAGTCAGTGAAAATATTTGCACTGACCCTTGGCACTAGCCAAAAATCGAAATCCTCCAATTTTTTTTTGGTGAGTAGTACTCATGGAGAATACCTCGATGCTACCTTATTTAGTGTTCCGGTTGACCCTCCGCCGAATGGCAACGAATTTTAAAGTGAAACATACCCCAGCCGAGTTTGTCATTTCGCAATCGTTCGATTCGAGTGATAGCGCAAAAAATGCGCAATAATTCACTGACTATTCACGCCAATTTTCATTCCGATCGACTTGCAATTGATCGAGAAAATTCGAATAAAATCGATTTTTTAGACATATAATTCTACCTCAGTCGGCTACCGACGCTTTACCTTTTTTATTTCATAAAATAAAAGATAAACCATTTAGCTAACTATGACGCAAAAATAAAGAAAATTAAAAAAATAAACCCTGGCAATATTCCTAAAATAACACGGTCAACTTTGAATAAAGTCAGTTCTCGATCGGATTGCGAAATGACAAACTCGGCTGGGTTATGTTTCACTTTAAAATTCGTTGCCATTCGGCGGAGGGTCAACCGGAACACTAAATAAGGTAGCATCGAGGTACTATAGCGACTTTCACACAAATCGCTATCTCTTTTCTATTCATCACAATGATTCAATGATTCATCAATCAAATCAGTCCCCGATACCCCATGGGTAGTTATTGTACTGTGAAGTTGTCGTTGTCGTCCAACGCAGTCATTTGCATGTGCACTTTCACCCATCCCGTCTGATCTCCCCAATTACCATGTCCTTGTAACTCGCCAGCAATTTCATTTGCATATTGGCTCTCTCACTCTCCCTTCACTCTCAGTTCAACCTCACTTTACATAATTACTTTTCTCGCCTATAAAAGGACGTCCATCCCTCCAATCAGCAGAGTCACACTGAACCTCTCCTCGTTTCACTTGCGAGTCATTTCCACTGTGCAGGGCCAAGACCCTCACAGCCAGTCATAGATCCCCAGGATCTCAGTCATTCCAATACCCTTCGCGGGTATCACTACAGTCACTACAGTATCCCTCGCGGATCTCACATCAGTACCCTCATTCCCTTCCTCGTCCTATCCCTTTCCCTGGCTTTGTAATAATAAATTATTATTGTTACTTCACTGAGCTATCACACCGTACCGTACATAATCTACCGTACACCTCAAACATTCAGTCAGCGCCACACTCGTGCTAAGCTCGTCCCTGCTCCACTGACAACTATCGAGTATCGACGATACCGTAGTTTCAGTCTGAGTATCGTGGAAAGATAGTGCGAGTTCGCATAGGTACTCTCCAAAAAAATTGGAGGATTTCGATTTTTGGCTAGTGCCAACGTTATTTTGCTCGACTCAGATCACGTTAGTTCAAAGGCAGCATTTGGTGTGGCGCCAGATCCGTCAAAAAGTTTTTGCTTACTACACAACACTACGCCGACTTGTCCTAATCCTGCCGCCTTTTCCCAAGTCCCAGAGGGGCAGATTTCCCTGGGGATGGGAAGAGCTATAGTGGGGTTGTGAAACAAGCCCGCGTGGTGTAGTGGTAAGTTTTTTCTATTGTGGATCCGAAGGCCGGGGGTTCGACCCCCGGCCAGGGCAAGTGTCTATTGCCGCCTGCCACACCTATTGCAAAATTTGCCTGAGACTGAATTGATGTGAGATATCCCCTCATAAAGACAGAAGTGCCAAAAATCGTTTTCTGGATGATGTGGGTGGATGGTTGGACAGGAATCGGCTGGTGCGGACCTTGCGCTTGACGTTCTCCTTGTTCTTCTTGATGGTGACGGACTTGGCGTCCTTTTTGCTTGCCTTGAGGGGGAAGTTCTTGATATCCTGGATCTGGCGCGGCATTTTACCTGAAAATAAATAGCGTTGCGGTCGTTGCGCTGGAGCGAGGAAAAAAGTGGCCATCCGCCGGATAACTTATCCGGCGGATGGCCACTTTTGTCGGAAAAAAATGGCCTTCCGTCGGATACGGACCGGTATTTCCCACTACCACAAATTACTGCGCGATCTTGGGCACTAAAGTAAAGAAGTGGCCTTTTTGCTAACCTAATAGATCATCACCATTGTTGTCAACGAAAGACATTACCAAAAACATCAATTGAAATACAGAACTATTTGGTGTCCTAGAATGATTAACATGCAATAATACCAAAAAAAACTCCCTCTGTAAACATAGGGATCATAACATCATATCACTAATCGTGATCTTTCCGCTTGCTCGAGAGCGTGAAAGACGACAACGAATGAAGAGATGAAGAGAGATATGAGCAGCAAAGAGATAAAGAGAAGTCACTGACGACGAGACGTGAGGAAAAACTTCTCTTGCCAATGCAGGGTTAGGCCAACCACAGAAATAAGGAACAAAGGATATCCTTCGCAAAGAAATGAAAGCATGTTAAGATAAGAAGCAAATCAGCTCCTGGTGCTTGAGTTGAAATTGAAACACCTTCACACTTCAAAATAGATCAATATAAGACAGAATTTCATACCATTCGCGGATTAATACTTCGCTGAACTTCGCTGATGGCTATTGTTAGCAACACTCTTTTATAACCTATAGCAAATATACGAACATAGACATTAATGAAAAACAATACATCATAATGACGATGATTTACTTTGCACAGACATTTGAAGTAGAAATTCTACGCGACACGATTTAAGAAGAGCTAATCACTCGGCGAACGAAATATATTTAAGAACCAGTATATAAGAGGAAATCGGGAAGAGGACACGAAATTCGAGATACGATGATGATTGGGGGCATAAGTGAATGTTTACAGTACACTAACTCTATGATTGAAAAATTCTAGGCATAAATCTAATGAAATTCGGGGGGGGGGAGATAGGGATAAACATATTAATGTCAGAGTATAACATCGTCTTATGAAAAAGAAACATTACTTTAAATAGTTTTACTGTAAAATACAGAGGCGATTAGACACTAGGGTGCTCAGAGGTATCGTTGTCTTCACACCTCGGCCTCTTGTTGATTGGTGTCGAATTGGTGTTAACGGGAGTACACTTCAAATCATTTAGTGTCAATCGTTGGACGACGTCTCTCCACTTCATAAGGGCGCGCACACCCATCGAGAGATAGTTCTGAAAGAAAGAACTCGAATAATAAGAAGAAGTGCAAACTACAAATCTCCAAAACCTCCACGCAACGAGGGCTCCATCCCAGAAAGCTATACAGGTTTTTAAAAATCTGATTTTTTGCCTATGCAACAACAGCTCTGAACGTGCACTGGAATAGGGAATGAGCATGATAGGGAGGGCATATTCTGCGAGAAAAAAATGGCACAAAAAAGTACCAAAATGCCTTGCCTCTGGAATTGCTGAACATGAAGAGAGGTCAGCAGAGAGCCTGAGAAGAATTGAGCGCACCTGAAATATATAAAAATAGCAAGCTTATTGATTGTTATTAAGATACCCTCTCAATGGAAAGAGCAAGATGAAGTCGAAGTGCTTCCCGCTGATCAGCTTCGTACATTCCTCAAACAATTTTACATTGACAAAATACGTTCAATTTTCATACCGTAATGTCACATTAAGAAAAAGTACTAACGATCAGTGTAGAAGGAGGTAAGAGCGGCCAGTGCAATGTACATCTTTACAACAGCCACTCTAACCTCGCCTGCTTCGAGGAAAGCGCGCGATACAGTCGACGTATCCGTGAACAATGACACTACAAAAAAATAAAATGCACATTAAGATTAGGAATGTCAGAGAGAAGAATACGTCTTTTCATTCCGCGCACTCTCTCACCGATTAGAGTGACGAGAGAGTACGAGGAATGAAGAGAGGGAATCTTCATCCTGACAGCCCTAATTAGGAGATCACAAACTTTGAGTAAAAGAAAGAATAATAAGAAGAATAGCGAACCTCGTCCAGTGTCCTCGATTCGATTTGCAGTCGCCCGATCGACTGCATCAAGAGCCGGCGTGGCTAGCTGCAGTGTAAATCAATAACCATTGAGCTTGTTATTTGTTAGTCATATAAGAAATACATACTCCCATTTCTATGCCCACACATTTACATTTGTATTGAACTTTATTCTTAAAGGGGGATAGGCATCAATCGGGAAGGGAAACTCCCACCACGAAATTCCTGAAACAAATTAATCTACTGTAGTTTTAGTAAAGTGCGGCGTCTCTGCGCAGGTTTCCTTTCAATCTTTCAAAGTTTCAACTGCTATCGATCAGTTTTCAATGTTTTACTCGATTATATTTGTTTGTGTGATATTCAAGGTTTTCCTGACCGATTGGTATACTCGTGTAAAATGGTTCCGCACCATTAAAAGTCCCCATAGCTCTAAAATATCGGCTATTCTCAAATCGTTTTTTTGGGTTTTCCTTTTTTGCTCCGTTCTAGTTGTTTATTCTCTGATTATTTAGTTCAGTTTAGCGCCTTTAATTTGCATCGATTTCCAGTTGTTTAAATAATGCATTAAGTTTAGAAATTAGACCGAAACTATGGTAGTCGGAAGTGCGGGGGTGGAATTCAGTATTGCCGTGTTTCAATCGTGTTTTCAATTATGTAACTAGGCTATTCTCTTGTATGCTCGTGCTCGTATTCTTCCCTCGACTATCCTTTGCTTATAATATGTTTTAAATATACTGCTAATATCAGATCCACGATGGCTGGGCATCCAACGTCGAAGACGAATTCAACAAAATGCGCAGCCTCATCAAAGACTACCCGTAAGTCCGCCCAATCGTCTGCTCTGTATTGCTTGTTATAAAATAGAGCACGGCTTCCTCTATAATTACTCCTTTTTCGACTATCCCAACTATCCAAGTAATGATCTCATAATACTTTAGATACGTCGCTATGGAGTAGTCGCAACGCCACTCGGACAGTTCAAGAGCAAGGTTAGCTTTCAATTGTGACAGTTGTGTTCGTGTAATTGAAACTACTACTTCGTCTTTGCCGCTGAAAATATGCAAAGCCGAAGTTGTAGTTTCAATTATTTGAAAAATTATACTTATTCGAATATTTCAGGAAGACTTCAACTACCATCAAGTCTCCTGCAATGTAAACATGCTCAAGCTGATACAGGTGTGTTTTGTCGTAATTTGTTCTGCGCTGTTCAAATTGACTCCAATTTTTCGTATTCAAATTTTGAATTTCAAAGGGATAAATCTCCTCAGGTCGGTTTCGCACTAGTGAATGACATGGGCGCCTCCTCCCTTCGGAGATGCTCCCTCCCTTCGGAGGTGTATGGCAGTTCAACTTCATATTCTCCCTTGGAGAGGACATGTTCTCACAGGTTGGAACACGTTGCATTTTTTGTTAAATATTTTATTCAATTAAATATGTGTAAGGAAAAAGTTTGTCATATTTAACTGTTCTGTAATCATATTATGTTCTCGTAAATATTTGTGTGTGCGTCATATTACTAAGAGACTATAATTTTTTTGTGTCTGTCTGTCCGTCCGTGGGTGGGTATGTATGTGGGTATGTGGGTATGTATGTCACGCTCCGGAAATCGCCTAAAATCGCCCTTTTCGCCCGTTTCCAAGCCTAACTCCTTCAGCAAAAGTCTTGTAGTGATGATCCGAAAAAAATCAAAAATCAATTTCATCATCACTATGCAATATGACGAAATAGCTTACAAACCCGTTTTTCGCGCCGTTCTCGCCGGAAACTTAACCAAATCGATCGTGCTTGGCACCAAACTACTCGTAATCAAAAGTTTCAAAAAATCGATAATCAATTTCGTCATCACTATGCAATATTACGTAATAATGATGAAATATACTGTTTTTTGCGCCGTTTTCGCCGGAAACTCAACCAAATCAAATATATTATTTTTTTCATTTTTATTATTACGTCATCAATCGATACCGTAACCCAATTACAGTGTCCAAAAAGGTTCGGCGGGTCAGATTTAGTTCGCTGGGTCAGATTTATGACTTTTGTCATAAATCGACACCGTACCACTATTACCATGCACCAAAGTTGTCGACTAGGTCAAACTTAGTTCACTGGGTCAGATTTATGACTTTTGTCATAAATCGATACCATATCGCGAATACAGTACGCCAATGGGTTCGGCGGGTCAGACTTAGTTCGGTGAGTCAGATTTATGACTTTTGTCAAAAATCGATACCGTCTCACGGGTACAGTACCCCAATCGGTTCGGCGGGTCAGACTTAGTTCGGTGAGTCAGATTTATGACTTTTGTCATAAATCGATACCGTCTCACGAGTACAGTACCCCCAATCGGTTCGGCGGGTCAGAATTAGTTCAGTGAGTCATATTTATGACTTTTGTCATTAATCGATTCCCTATCACGAATACAGAACCCCAATCGGTTCAACGGGTCAGACCCGGCGACATTAGCTAGCGAGCGCAGCGAGCCTGCGAGTCCCTGGCGGAAGGCTCGTGGGGCTGAGGGCGAGCCGAAAAAAGATGGGATGGGGCCACGCAGTGGCCCCATCCCATCTTTTTTCGGATCGCCCGAGGCCCCACGAGCCTTTCGCCAGGGACGATGCCAACTCGGTCCGCGACTGTGAATATTTTATCTACCAATGTAGCCCACTAGCCCAAACGTAGTTCACTGGGTCTGATTTATGAGTTTTGTCGTAAATCAATACCGTATTACTTTTATATAATATTAACGTGATTCGCTTGATCAAAGTTAGTACGGTGGAACACATTCACGCTTGCGGAAGGCCTCACGAGCCTTCCGCAAGCGTTCGCACATGACTGGGATAAAACCTTAACACACAACCCGGCGACGCGAAGCGCTCGCAGAAGACTATCACAACCCGGCGTTGCGCACACGCTGGCGAGCGTAGCGAGCCTCATTGCAGCCGCAGGCTGCTTGCCACCCGCAGGGTCTAGCCGGGCGTAGCCCGGCTAGTTGTTATATTCTTATTTATCCTTTGGAGATCGCAAGAAGGATTTGGTGAACCTGCAGCACGGTGAATACGTCTCGCTGGCCAAGTGCGAGACTGCTCTACTCACATGTCCAATCGTCGAGAACATCTGTGTGTATGGTAGTGGATTGGAGGTAAATTGGATCAGTCTATTGAAAGTATTGTGAGAAATAGACTATATGTGCAACTAGTGGCTCTACTACGCCAAATTATATTGTAAACCTATTTTCAAAAAAAAACCACATTTGGGTTTGTATAATTTCCAAAAATCCGCTCAGTTTTGGTGCCTTCATATACAATTTTTTTATAAAGGTTGAATTATAAAAAGTCCGATTAGAAAGATTTTACGCCTGTTTGTTCCAAATATACTTGTTATTCTGGGATACTAATGATATAAATTTGCAGTTATTCACGATCGCTCTAGTAGTGCCCAATCAGAAGCATCTGGAGAAAATAGCGGAGGAGGTGCGTTGTTGATCTGATAAGAACAAAATCAATTCTTGTATCGCTCCGTAATTTGTCCCTACTTTTATTTATTATTATTCTTATTTTTCTGATTATCAGGTCGGTGTCTTCGGCTCAACGGAGGAATTGTGCGCCAACGCTGCTGTAATTAAGGCATTCAAGAAGAAGCTCGATCGATGAGCATGCGACTAAGAGTGAGTTTCGTATTTATTGTATATGATTGTATATTATGGTTCATTTAACTGAATATGATGAAGTGCATTGTAGACAAGTTGCCTCGCGTCGAGCAGCCGGGCGCCATTCATCTTTGTTCTGAGGTTAGATATTTATATCGAAGAACTCTTTTTCTCTTTTTCGTTCTACACGAAATGATTGCCAATTTATTCTTAAATTGAATTATTGAAATGTACTTTCAATATTGATTAAAACTGATAGATTTTAATTAAATTAAATTGTAGATTTGGACGCCTGACAGCGGTTAAGCTGAAGCGAAGACCAATCACTCAGAAGTACGAAGATACAATCAAGGATCTCTACGCCAAAGCGAGGGCTTAACTATGAGAACTCTCTTCTTCCCTTCCGTTAGTCACGATATCCTGCTCTCTATTATATTGTAACGACAAGTACGGGTATGATCTGACCAATCCACTGTTCTTCCATTTAATTCCCGCAATATTTATTTATTATCCCATCTCCGTAGTTCGCTACCCTCTTTACTCTAATTTCTTCGATACTGAGTGTAGATTGCTGTACATATTACTGTTTGCATTTCATTTGATGCTCATGTCATAATTATCGCATCGATAGGAATTGAAACCTTCTTTTTTTTCTAATTTTGTTTGTTTTATCTTGCTGTCTCATGTTGAGTCATATTGATTTTAAACGAATAAAATCGAATATGATCAATCCAATGTGCAACGAGCAACAGAAAATACGAAAGACGATTTTCTTACAGTAATCCTATTAGTTGGCTACCCCTCTCCTCTTGGCTATTTCCTACTAATTCTCCTATTCGACAATCCATCTTCTCCTGCTAGACCACTTAGTAACTGATACCCTCCTACTAGGCCATAGTTCGACTCCAACTAGTTTGTAAGCTAGGAACTCAATACCCGAGTTGATGACCAGAAAGCTCTCAATGAGGAGAAAATTGAGAGACCAGCTCTCTATCTTTGTTTAAGAAGTTATTCTAACATTAAGATGTTATTCACTGTTAAAAATATTGACAAGTTCTTCACACACATAGCCACTTCAAAACGTCGTGTTCAACTGAGAGCATAGCCGAGGGGTTGTGTTGTGGCCCAGTCATGACTCACCCCCTTGGTTCGACTCCCACCAAGAGCAGTTCATTTATTGCCATTCTCTATTTTCGGCTTTCAATGTACATATATCAATACCAGAGTACAGTATGCCTAAAATAGCCTGAAACGTCAATGAAACTTTAAAATTCCGTAGCGAGCTTCAGAGTCATTTCTAGAACTTCGGATGACCTGATCTCTGATCGGGTAGCCATTCTCTATCACTCCACGGTGCCAGTTTATGTACGAAAATATTGATGCCTATCCCCCTTTAACTCGCTTATACCATGGGATTTTTTGGGGGCCTAAATTACCCTTTTCAACTGTGAACCCACTTGTTCGAGGAGCTTTACTCTGTCCAATCCGTCG
Source organism: Pristionchus exspectatus (assembly GCA_911812115.1). Classification (NCBI taxonomy): domain Eukaryota; kingdom Metazoa; phylum Nematoda; class Chromadorea; order Rhabditida; family Neodiplogasteridae; genus Pristionchus; species Pristionchus exspectatus. The sequence goes on along the minus strand of OU461582.1, from coordinate 144,589 downwards.
ACTTTAAGTTGTGGAGAAATTAGCACAGACATCCTCATCATAAGCTCCTTGTAGAATTGATCAACCTGAACAGATACAATGCCATTTGTCCATAGATATAAGACAGTGTGAATACGTGTTTTCGAAACCACTAAGTACCTCCGCTTATTTAGACCTTGAAGATTCTTCAATTATAAGATCAACGTTAGATTTTTTTCGCAATTGAAGTACTTGATGCTCTAAATAAGCTGAAGTACTCACTGATTTCGAAAACGCGTAACGAACGCGTGTCTTATATATAAGGAAAGTTTGCTAACTGAGTAATATAGACGTACCTTAAGCTCTCCAGCGCGAGTGTAACAGATTGAATCCGATTTATCTTTAATAGTCTCCACTGCTTTCATATCTGCAGCCCACCATCCTTGCACCTTAATTAAGAAGTGTAATATGTTAATGATTAAGAAGTATTACCATCTCGAGAGTGGCGGGTGTTTTGAATGTTGCAGTTGATAGGTTCTTGCACGAATTGTTTGCGAATTGTTCGATGGACCAATAGAGAATTTCCGCATCCTGAATTGACAATCGGGGCTTGGTACAATATTATACTACAATATTTATCAGTATCGCTTTGTGTGCGCTGATCAAGATGGGGAATGGGCCGTTCTTCTGCTCTTCTTTCAAGATAGATATTTTGCCAGTGAATTGACCTTATCTTTGCCCCGAGACCAAAGATCTTCTACATTTAGAGTTGGCCTCTCAGTTTCGAAAAACCAAACCTTTTTAGCATTCATATGCATGGATATGAGCCTTCCTCCATTCGAATCATCATTCAACTCCGTACGCAGAATATCCGACACAAGAGATGCCGTGTCTTTTTGCCACAATAAGAAAACCTACAAAATAGTCTATTTTTTCTCGAGAAAGCTATCAACAATTGACAACAAATCTGTGCTCAGAACTGACCAAACTTTGGCAGACAGCTTGAGACGACTGCTTTTGGAGTATTTGGAGGAACAGTCTTCGTCCTTCTTCCATCTTTTCCTCTTCAGGTCTCTAAATAGCGAGCTCTCAAATTACTCAAAGTCAGAGAACGCCGGACGAAAATACACTGCAACTACACTGCAAATAGATCATTTGAACTATTTAAACAGTCTTCCGGCACAGAGTCTTCTTCGAATGGTGATGCATCATCAAGGTGAGAGCTATCATCGCATGCATCATTGTGATCATTCCCTTCACGAGCAGAAGGGAATACAGCTGGTGGTCGAGCCAGCTACAATTAGCAAACTCAACGCATCTCTCATACGGCGAAGAGCCCGCCACAAAATTATGTTGGCGAGCGGTGACAGCACGAGAGAGATGGGTTTCGAGGTGGAAAGTTTTTAAAAAACATCAATTTTGACACACTGTTCGGTCACTGCTTCCAGAAGGGGTGTAATTTACCGGTGCTGCAACAGCCGTTCTTCTGCTGTTTCTAGAGAAAGGTGTGACATCATCGGGAGCTGCGGCGACCTTCGTAACTCTCTTGGTAATTTCAGTTGAGAAGGAAGAGGAGGGCAACGCTGCCCTTGTTCGAGCGTGCTCATCACGTAATCGAGCAGCCGTCTGCTTAACCTGCAAAAAAATCATCAAAGATGATAAAATGAGCAATATATAGATTCGAAGCTGGAGACCCGGGCTCAGTGGCGAGCGACCCCACTAACGTTGGTGAGTAGGGAGAGGTGCGTGCGGGGGGTACATGATTTCGCGTGTGCCACCCGCAAGTTAGAGGAGACCGCTCACCACTGGGTTTTATGTTTTGTGTTTTGCAATTTTTTAGACTGCAAAAATGTTGCCAAAAGTGTTTAAATATGGGTTTTCTATGCTTTAGTATCCGAATCATAAACTTTCATTGCCAATCGGGAACGAAAAATATATATAGTGGTCCGGCACAAAAATCAGGGGTCTAATGGCTTAACACCCGATTTTGAAGTGGATATATTGTCATTACCGGCCCGGTAGGAATGAAAATGTATGATCTGATATTGAAACTAGTTTTTTTTTTAAATAGATAGCTTACAGCTCCTATTTGCTGCGCTCCTTGCGGCTGTTTCCTTGGCACAGCTTCCACATTCGTCGAAGAGGACGGTAGTCTAAAGTAATTAATTCTCAAGAAAGTGTTAAATTAATTCGCTCAACACATCCCTCCAACAAAAACATTGTGGTATGATCTCTGTTCCATTGTTAGAAAAAAAATCAGATTTTTATCTGAAATTAACTTCACTTGGAGGGACAAGGTCCCTTTTAATTGTTCATATTTTGAATTTGGAAGACGATATTCGAAATCTTTGAACAATGATTTACACGAAGTAAATCACATTCTAAGGTTTTAAGTACCTACTTGTACTTGTACTTGTACTTGTACTTGGCTAAAGTAATTAATTCTCAAGAAAGTGTTAAATTAATTCGCTCAACACATCCCTCCAACAAAAAACATTGTGGTATGATCTCTGTTCCATTGTTAGAAAAAAAATCAGATTTTTATCTGAAATTAACTTCACTTGGAGGGACAAGGTCCCTTTTAATTGTTCATATTTTGAATTTGGAAGACGATATTCGAAATCTTTGAACAATGATTTACACGAAGTAAATCACATTCTAAGGTTTTAAGTACCTACTTGTAACCCTGGTAAAATGCGAACAATATATCCGCATATCGATTCCTAATGTCACCAAAAGTGCAAGTCCCCAAATCATGTGAACACAATTTCTAACCTGGTTGCAGAACTCGCATTATTTTGTCGAGGCCTTTCAATGCTTCTTGCTGAAATGATATTTCAAGATAATATAGAGGAAAAATAATAACTAACCACATCTTTGACAATGCTCTTGGAGCGAGTTCGGAGACATACAGGGCTCAATTCAGTCGGCTCAGTTATATCCGATTGCATCTCTACCGTGAAAATTTTGGCCAGCGTACAAATTCTGCAATTGAAGGAAATTACACTCGTCAATTGAATGCCTGGAATGCCTTCTAATCACCGGCCTTGATACATTGAACACTTCCGATATAAGACAGAAGGAATAACAGAGACGTTTCCCCCCCCCTTTTGTCATCGCTTCTTTCATTACTCTCCATTCTCCTTTTCTTCGATGACGACGGCGATGGGGAGGATAATGCATTAGAGCGTGCTCGAGTCGACCTCAATCAGACAACATTAATTATTATGATATCACAAAAAAACTTCATTATTATGAACTATGAATTCATCCCATGTCTGTATATGGAAATATTAAAATTTTCTTCTCTTCAATCTTTGTGTCCGATCAGTGCTCATAAAAAATATTTTGTCTGGTTAAGTTTCATCGCATTTAAATAATTCCAAATATAAAGAAAATCGGCACTTCTCTGTTTTTTTTGGCCCAGTCTTTTCTCGCAGATTATTCCATCCCTATCATATTCTCATTCCCTACCCCCTTCGCATTCAGAGCTGTTGTAGCCCCGGCCAAAAAAAGTGAGAAGTTCCAAAATGTCTTTATTGAGCGTATATGAGATATTCACGAGAAAAAAGATAACAAAAGTACCTCCTCAGGACAATTCGCGATTCCTCCGCTTTTTCCATCGCACTCTCATCCCCAACTGATGGCTTAGATGGCATTACCCCTTTGTTCAATGCATGCATCTTAGACTCCTCGGGGGGAGAGAACATACTCCTACAAATAAGTAAATGATTTGTCAAGGCATAATTTAAAAAATAAGGATTACTTCGTGACAAGTGTATTTGTCAATGTGCTCGTCCGATGGGCGCCCGAGAGAATATCATCAAGCAGGCTTGAATAGACCGGCTGTATTGATGCAGTTGATATCGATTCCTTTTCGTTCGACGACGGAATGACATGTGTAGATACTGCTTCAGATTGGTCTAAACTGACTATTCGTGTGGGTTGCTTTGATATTCTTACCTGTCAGTTCAGTTCTCTTATCATTCTTTGGTGTACTTGATATCGATTCCTTTTCGTTCGACGACGGAATGACATGTGTAGATACTGCTTCAGATTGGTCTAAACTGACCATTCATGAGGGTTGCTTTGATATCCTTATCTGTCAGTTCAGTTCTCGTATCATTCTTTGATGTACTTGATATCGATTCCTTTTCGTTCGACGACGGAATGACATGTGTAGACACTGCCTCGGATTGGTCTAAACTGACCATTCATGAGGGTTGCTTTGATATCCTTACCTGTTAGTTCAGTTCTCTTATCATTCTCATCTTCACTATCATCACTATCAGACATGTCCATTCCCAGTGCCATCAGACTCTCCTGTCGTCGCTGATCACGTTTAGACGAAATTTCGTCGCACAGAACACTACAAACGAACTATTCGATATATATTCGATACATATTTTTTCACGAGGTTTATTTCAAAATTTAAAATTCTGTTTTAGATGCATAAAAAAATTTGTCTGAATCATTATTCCTATGATGTATGCTAACAGACTAATCAAATTATTTACTCGTTTGTTGCGAGAAAGTGTGAGGCTCGCTGGATATCATAGAACTTTTTGAAGTTGCCAAAAATGTATCTATTCGACTTTTAAAATTCAAAACCGACTATTTCTAACCTAGGTTACAAATCGTCGGATTCGAATTTAAATCATTCTAGTCAATTATACACAATGAGTGCTGCTTTGTCAAGTTCTATGCTAATGGTTCGTCTTTCTTTGCTCGACAAGGGGAGGAACAAAAGAACAGTTTCAAACCACAGTGTCCTATTCCCGCAACTCCCGCAACTGTGAACTAAAGAATTTGATTATAAGACAAAAGTCTTTCTTTAGCAAAAAAACTTCTCGGTCGATAAAATTTTGTGCTTAAAAACTAACCCCATAGTAGCTCGATCTTGGGATAGCTCGACCACTTTCGGTTGTTTAATCATCTTGGCCGAAGACGGAGCTTTCTCCATTATTCCAGTAACCTTGTCTTCAACACCATCACTTTTAACCACATCCAGGTCGCCAAAATCAGGCATGTCCATGTCGAATTCTGCAACAACAAAACAAAACGGAGGGGGGGGGAGCATATACTAGCAAACTAATTACGAAATAACTAGTTACCGGAAGACGCACTGATGACAGCGCTCGAATTGTCAGCCGTCTCGTGATCGCTCATCAACATGTCATCTTCGTGGTGGTCGGATGCAGATATGATAGGCGGTCCCTTCGACTGCTCATTAGCAGCTGCAGCTGCATTCTGAAGACACAAAAAGCTTTCTTGCATCACGAGTTTATCAATTTTAAAGACTATAGGGCGTAAATCTTTGAATTAGCATAGCTAGCTTCGTTTTCATCGCACAACAAACATTTTTTTCTAATTCTCAATAAAAAGTCCAAAAAGCGCAATTTGAAAAAAAATACCCGAAATACTGTAAATAACTGGAGCTGGTATGCACGCTCATGGTATTTTGAAAACTCATAGTGGAAACTACATGATGAATGATATTTGGTAAATAAAATGATTAATTTTGGAAATGTGGTGTAACCTTCTTCATTTCAGCAATCTTATCCTTGAGTCCAGCTTTCTGTCTCTCTTGCTGTTCTCTCACAGTCTATGTTTTCTTGCCCATTACCGACGAAGCAGAGGGCTGGAAAACAGGGGTCAATTACTTAGGTAAAACCAATTGTTTCAGACGGGTACAGGTACGTCGGAACCGCCTTCTGCGAGCACGTTTTATGACAAACACTGAAAATAGCGGGTACGGTATGTTAAAATTAACGAAGTAGTTGATCCTTGGTTGGAAAAGAATGAAACAGTACTGCAATCAGAAAGTGATAAGAAGAAAGTATGAACATTTTCAAGATCATATGTTGAATTCAAAATAAGAGCTTAAAAAAATAAATTCGGCAATAATATGAGCACATGTATGGGATACCGACATTTGAGAACGCAACGGTATTAGGCTGGGAATCGTCCTTGTGAAGTTTGCGAGACAGAAGTTTTTCTGAAATGGTATAGAATATATATACAAATATTTCAAATAATTGTCGACATGTAATGAATCTGACCATGCATGGTTTCGTCAACGATCTTATTTCCTCCTCGTCTAGTGTTAATCGATGATTGTGCCCGTCCTCCACGGCTAACACGATCTACAAATTGCATTTTTTGTTTATTTTTTTTCATATGTAATCATTTAATCCAATTGAATAGTTTATGCAGCGAAAACATACTTCCTCTTCCGCCTCGTGCGTCATAAGACTGCACCGAAATATGAAGTTCGGATTGAGCATCATGAGAATCAGCGTTCATTAGCCGTTGGATTGCTTCGGCGTCATCTGCAAGATAATTTTTGAAAAAAATAGACTCAAAACAAATGGACAATGTACAATAGTAAACGTACCATCGTCACTGTCCTCTGCACCCCTCGCGGCGTCTGGCGGTTTCGCAATCTACAATTCAATTGATGGATACCATCGACATGCTATTGAATTTTTAATGTGTATTACCTGAAGAAGTTCGTCAATAGGTAATTTATTCAGTCGTTCGCGAAAGCCGTCAGGGAGCTGCTCAGAGAGCTGGCTAAATGTAATGAACGGGTCATATGTACAATATTCGTTCGCGAAAGCCGTCAGGGAGTTGCTCAGAGAGCTGGCTAGCTGTAATGAACTAAATATATATATGACCCATATGTACAATATTTGAAAATGCTGAACAGCCATTGTATTCCAATTTATATAATGCATAAAGTAACGCAAATCCACAAAAAAACTAACAAATGTCTGCAATGAGCCTGATGACGGGATTCCAAGACTTCTTCATCACTCTAACATCACTGGTCTTCTGTGCCAGCTTATCTTGAAGGCTAAGCAACTTTTTGGCGTTTTCGTTTGATATTCCCAGAGTAGTCTGGAATTAAATTAATTTATCGCTAGCAAAAAAAACAACAAATCATTCACCTTCATACATTTTCGTTACTACCGTGCCGGAAATCAGATCACTATATATTTGATGTCAGACCACAATTTATCCACAATAAAATAGGATTTTAAGACATTAGACTAGAGCGTCGAAGACAACCGTTTGTCCCCACAGTTAGACCCCTGATATTAGTGTCAGACCACTATATATTTTCGGTCCCCGGTTGACAATGAAAATGTATGTTCACCTTCACGAGGTCCACAGAATTCCTGTACTTCTCCTCGAGGGCATCATACTTTTGCGACTTGTCTAATAGAATTGCCTGACTTTGAATGTACTTGTTTCTCCACGAGTCCGCCGCCTGGCGGTGTTTCTGAAAAAAAAATATGAAAATGTACTTCTGAGTGTTCTTAATTTGTAAAAAATAACATTTGATAAAATTTGATGAGTATATTGGGGGCTGTGGTCTGGGGTAATGGCCCTAGGCTCCGCCTCCTTTTGGGCTGGCCTCTAATTGTACAGCCGGGTCAGTATATTCAGCTATTCGCTATTCGGTCAGTGATGAAAAAAATATCAAGCTGCGTAAGATAATTTTTTGCTAAATAGTGAACATCTCTCATCATATCGTTAGGAAAAACTCACATCTGTCAGCCTAGCTGCCTCCAAATATTGTTTATTCAAATCTTGAAGACGCTGGTTTTCAGAGACAGCCGTGTTCAGTTCGCCCTGAAATTTATATTAAGCAGTAGGAATAATGCAACGTTTCTTCGACAAGTATAGAAGCAGATGCATTGTTTTTACACAGCTCTACATCAAACTTCAAAGGGGAAAAACGTACGCTGTTCATTTTGTTATACTGAGCTTGTAGCTTGCTAACATTAGTTGCAGCTTCAAACGCTCTGACAGAATTGTCCCGATAGTTGCTACAGTTGGCGCAATGAATTCTGCAAATGTTGCTCTATTAATATTTAGCCATTTAACTTACTCATCATCCGGTATTTCCCTCGAAGGCGACTGTTGAGAAACGACATCACCGGTCCGTATCCGACGGACGGCACTTTTGACCGACAAAAGTGGCCGCCCGTCGGATAATTAACCGACGGACGGCACTTTTGACTTTGCTCCAGCATCGGCCGCGACGCTACCACACACGTCGCGGACTACAAACTACAATCCTTTGTCAATTTTTAAACCGGTCCGTAACGGACGAACACTGGCCAACTTTGCACATTTGTGTGGCACGCAGCGCATGCGTCTCCAGGATAGTCCCCAGGCTGTGAGACGTGTGTGTTACAAGCCCGAATGGCGCAACAGGTAGCTGCCCCGCCTATAAGACGCTCTCCGCTGGTTCGATTCCCCGCCTGTGTAATTTTCTTTGCTGCTTTTTCGCATCATCGTCAATATCTATTTTCCGTTTTCAATGTCATTTCCGAGCAATACGATGAGTAACAAGACCGAGTAATGGTGCTTAACGAGTCGGAAATATTGTTTTTGGTCACAATTGAATTAACATCAATGAATTATCTCCCAAAAGCATTCGAAACTATAAGCTTCGGCGCTGTGATCGACGGCTGTTTTGGCATTTACATTACTCGCTCGCTGCTTCGTATGCGTTTGATTGCAGAAGCGTATAATTATGGGGTTATACTGCAGAACACATCCCGGCTTTCCTTCGAAAAGGTATCGAGCCCGCGAAGCGGGTGAGTCCCGCAGTCGATCACAGCCGCCGAAGGCGGCTGTGATCGGCTGCTGCTTAGGAATTCACAGAAATAACCTTGCTCGCTGCTTAGGGAAGCGTTCGATTGCAGAAACATCTATGGTTACGCCACCTTCTAATTATGGGCTGATGCTGCAGAACGCACCCCGCCTTTCCTTTAAAAAAAGAAACAATCACGCGAAGCTGTCAAGGATGCTTCGATCCTCGTCCGACTCGTCGTTTTTTTTGCACATGTGTGCAATTAGCAACTAAACGAAAGGCGAATGCGTTTCATGACATTGTCTATTTTACGGTTCGTCCGCGCGGGCGGACCGTAAAGTAGACAATGTCAAAAGTGCCGTCCGTCGGATAATTATCCGACGGGCGGCCACTTTTGTCGGTCAAAAGTGCCGTCCGTCGGATACGGTCACGTAACGACATCGGAAACTTCGGAATAGTGCTGTAAACGCGGCCTTAACGGACGGACAGTGGCCAACTTTGCACATGTGCAAAAGTGGCCATGTCCGTCGGATAACTAATGGACGGACAATGGCCAACTTTGCACATGTGGAAAAAGTTCATGGACGGGGATCGAAGCGTCCTCGACCGCTTAGCGAGATCGATTTTTTTTAGAAAAGAAAGTCGGGGATCAGCCCATAATTAGAAGCTTCTGCAAATGAGCTAAGCGTTACCTTAGATGTTTCTGCAATCAAACGCTTCCCTAAGCAGCGAGCAAGGTTATTTATGTACACCTCTAAATACCTAAGGATACAGAGTTGACTACAAAAAAAATCAATACTGATGTCAAGTGAAACTCGATTCGACCTTGGTCAATTTCAGAATTACGGTAGTTAAAATTACGGTTTTCCAGGTATGTCAGGTACATGATTTATACTTAAATATTTTCTATTATTTTATAAGTCAATAATATATCATATTTGTATTAACTACTTGCGTTAATTATATTCGTTATAATAATCAGCATGCTCTGGAACTAATATTGGACAGATACAGTGTTAATTTTCGATTTGAGAGAAATAACGTAAAGCGTAACAGCTGTCCTGTCATCACTATACCAACCATAAAGATTCGTATCGAGGGAAATGGCTTGAAATTATAAATACAAAATGCGATAAAATGATTCGAAATTTTTTAACAGAAAAGCTGCGATCTTACGGTATAACGATATGATCTGGTTTATTATGATGCGAACACTGCCGACGCTTTTTTCCAGGAGAAAAATGGTCAAGACAAAAAGGATGGAGACAGACTCCCTCTAATTTATTAAAATGAGGGTTATTCGGCGTCCATCTCAAGGTCTCAACACTCTTCAACAAAATGTGAGGGAAGAATGAAAGGGAGTACGTCTCCCTCGTTTTCGACTGAACGATTTATCTTCAGAGAAAATATGGGATCGATGGGGCGGTCTGACTCCTCTCTGATTGACTAGATGAGTGATTGTCTATTTTGTCAAGTTGTGAGTTTGATATGTCAAGGGAATGATATCACAATACATTGCACTGAATAAACTATCTATCTATGCAAACTTTCTTGACTACCGCAATCTACAGTAACCGCTGGCGTAGAAATTAGCAAAAGTGAGATTGTTTTCTCAAATGAACGATGCATGGAGTTCGACAAGATAGACATAATGATGGATAGATACTTTGAAATTACTTGTTTATCGATTGGAAACTAGGCACAAATATCATCAACAAGGAAAGAGCCGAATAACAACAGTCAAGGGATCGAAACAAAATAAATCAATTGTCGAAAAATAAGAATTAAAAATGGATATGTCAATTTATGAGGGGATTAACATTAACTAAGTTCATTCTCTTAACAGCTTCATTGAGCGAATCATGACTCTCATGCAAAGTGAGACGGAATCTTTTGTAGTAGCGGTCATACTCAGACTAGGCACTATCGAAACTGATCTCGAAGAGATTTATGATGATTGACAATGTCTTTTGGTCCTTTCTTTCGTATGCCTGAGAGGAGTGAAACTAATGAGAGAGAGAAAGTCAATAAAGAGAAATACCTGAAGGTTTTCGTTTGAGAAAAACTCCCCGGATTTGAAAGTGATTCCATTGCGTTCGAGGAAAGACTCCAAAATGGTCTTCCCTATTTCACCACTCCAGATACGACGAAAAGGTATCGCGCCGTTCTTTTTCTAAAAAATATTGAGATTTTTTTTAATTGAACATCCCTTCTAAAATGAAATTAAATCCCTTACCTTGTGCACTTCATAAAGAGCCTCTGACGTGATGTTATTCAGTCGATCGAAATGAAGATATTCGGTTATATTGGACAAATCAAGAAGAATTCGATCAGTTATGAATTTCTGTAATATATTATTTTTTCTTTAAAAATCGAAATTTAAGTACCCCTCATCGAAGTTCCATAAATTGAATGAGCTTTGCTCTCCTCACGATGTTGTATGCTTTGTAGAAGAAATTCCCGAAGACATGTGAGCCAACATAAAACGACTCTGGCTAATAGATCTCAAAGAAAACAATTATCTAAATTAATGTGGAGAGATGCAGTGAGACATAATTACTAGGGTTGACGAAACGGAATGAATTCCGGTAAATCCGACTCTCGTTCCGGAAAAGCGGAGATAATTGAATTTTTCTGCATTTTCCATCCCTTCTTGAAAGTAGTGCAATCCATTTCTATACTACCACACCTGAAGTTCCTTGTGGGCCGAGCGCTCTTCATCGAAATCCACCCAAAGCTGACTTATCTTTTGCTGGAGCTCCTAAGAGGCATATTTTACATGTTTCACATAAAATAACAGTAAAATATATTAAATAAGCACACCGCATTTTGTCGGATGAGTTTCCCGTTTTGTTCTTCCAATTGTCGTACTTTATTCTGCAGATCATAAACGTCAGAAAGAAGGGGTCGAGAAGAAACGGCGAAGCACGTGATTAAATGTGAATTGAAAATTGAGATCGACAAAATTCATGCTCAATTAATATCCCGTCTTCATTTTCCTAAATGAACATCGAAGCTCTGATCGATAGCAGGTTTAGAACGGAACCAATTACAGCCGATTCTCGCATAATCATAGACAATCAAATCGACTAGAAATGGATGAGAGGAGATGGGAAGAGCGTATTTTTTGTTGGGAGTTTGAACACAACGTGAAGCATATTTCCTACGCAATCGTAGGCCACTCACTAATTGATGAAGAACAAATATGGGTTTGACACAAGATTAATTGTTCCTCGATTAATTTATACGTATACCTTGGTAGAAATGATCAGATCACTTATTCACATCTTAAAAAATGAACTATAGAGAGAGGAACGCATTGCTGTACACAGATACAGAAATATTGTACGGCAGGTGAATTGAAGAGGAGGCTGGGAACGGTTGGTTTGAAGAAAGAGAGGAGGAGAATGAACGCATTCCCCCGTTCACAAGATGATTAAGAGGTGTGAAAGACTCATGACTCATGTAAAACATATTTAGGTAGATAATTACATTAAAAATGTAAATATGATAGAATAAATAAACGAACATCTTTGAATAAATGTGAAAAATATCACTCATCAGTTCCTTTCCTTCTCGCTCGTTTTCTTCACATTCTCAGGCATCTACGATAATATTAATCAAGTATTTTCTAGGATTTGAATGATGCTAATTCGCCTCTTCGATTTTTTTAGCCCTTTTCTACTGTGTCAGAGAGTACTAGTAATGAAGAGACTGATTCTTCATTCATCACAATTATTAAATAATATATAAATTGATATAAATCAGAACGAACCAATATTTGTGCACTTCAGGGTCCTTCTTAATGCGTTCGTCAAAGATTTCTTTATAGTTAGAATTCAGTAAAAGAAACTCATTCGGATGGGTCTAAAATTGAAGAATTGCACGAAAAAACACTGTTTTGGGAGCATGAACAATAAGGATGGGCGAGGTAATAGTTAATTCAAGATAGCCGTACGTTTTGTATGTGTTTCAGCAACTGGATTCTTCCGGAATACGTGGCACCATTTCCATTGCAGTGAAGACAACATCTGACTGAAATAGCCAACTGACTTATCTAATATTTATGGATTTCTTTATAACGGCACGAGAGGGGCGATATGTGAAGAGGGTGCGGCAGCATTCTCTTTACATATCACTCCTCGCGCGCGGAATTGCCGATTCCGAAAATTCTGATGGACACAACACGGGGATAAATGAAAATAATGAACAGGATGTTACGAAGTAGCAAAAAAATATAGGACATAGAATCAGAGCTCGATAAATGATACCGCCGTCTCTTCATTTAACACTCTTTCTCTCTCTCATCGATCGAGCTGGCGAGAGAGTGTACAACATGAAGAGACGATGTTATCAATTCTCGATATTTACTCACCATCAAATGCGTTACTATTTCCGAGATGCGTATTATCCATCTCCATCTCATTATCATCTCTTATTATCATCTCTTATTATTATTATCATTATCCATCTCGAGTAATTAGACACGTGTCTCTTCGATGCTCCATAGTACACATCGTAATGGCACTAAAACATTCTCATTTGCAAAGTTATGAACATAAATACGCATTCAATCGTACCTTTATGTAGTGTTTTCTTCTTATCCATTGGGGCATATCCTTTGGTTGATCGCATTTCGGACAAGTTCTTGACGCAGATTTGTCGGTCAAGTAATCGTAATCTGTAAGAATCACATCATTCGGACCCCCTTTGTTCTCCAGAAAATAATGAACAATGGGATTAAGTTATGAAATTTCCCTCCACATCGTATTCGAACTGCAACCTGATTTCAGTAAATGAAATGTTTCTGACACCCAATTTCAAACGATCAGCAAAATTTAGAATGAGAGTTAGGATCGGTTTCAGAAACAATTCGTAGTTCAAGTTTGCAGTTCGACTACAACTCTTTTTTGTCGGTGTAGAATGCTGTGGGTGGAGATGGTGGACAACAGCTTCGAAACTCACTTACGAATTTCCGCATCGTCGATAATGCCATTATTCCTCGTGTTTCGGTCGTGCTCGAACTCTTGCTGCAGCAGCAGAGTCACGATCGGTGCAGCGGGAGAGATTACAGCTGGCTGCAATAATTGAATATGATGATTACAAAATGCAGAAAACACACCTCATTCAGATCGATTCCTTTTGCACGCATGAATTCGAAGAATGTAGTGACCAATGTAGTGAGTTGAGGATCTCCAGGAATCAGGGGCGGTGGAGAATCCTGATCATCCCTTTCCTCCTCTGGCTCGGACACCGTATTTGCATTCGTCAGTGTTGCCTGAATAGTCACTATATTTTTTAAGTACCCAAAATGAGCAATAAGTATTCAAAAATAGCCACCATTTCTTGTTCAGCTGCTACAGGAAGCACAGGGAGTTCAGCTGGCAAAGGTTCATCTTCACAATCATCCAGTGTAATCTGGGAAGCGAGTAGTTTAGTTTCGACTCTCCTCGCTTCCAATGCTCTCTCGCGCGTCAGACAGAGCGAGAGATCACTGTAAATCGAGAGAGCCAGACAACTATTCAAAAATAGCACTCACCACCTCGACCTTGCGCTCCCTCTTGGGCAGAATGACGAAGCCGGCAGCGGGGTTTTCTCTCATGAATTTAAGGAACAAAGAAAAGAGGGCCGTTGGGTCAACGATGGTCGGAGGGGCTGCAGCAAGAGTTGATCAATCGATGATGATTGAGTGGGTCAACGATGGTCGGAGGGGCTGCAGTAACGAGTTGATCAATCGATGATGATTGAGTGGGTCAACGATGGTCGGAGGGGCTGCAGTAACGAGTTGATCAATCGATGATGATTGAGTGGGTCAACGATGGTCGGAGGGGCTGCAGTAACGAGTTGATCAATCGATGATGATTGAGTGGGTCAACGATGGTCGGAGGGGCTGCAGTAACGAGTTGATCAATCGATGATGATTGAGTGGGTCAACGATGGTCGGAGGGGCTGCAGCAACGAGTTGATCAACCGATGATGATTGAGTGGGTCAACGATGGTCGGAGGGGCTGCAGCAACGAGTTGATCAACCGATGATGATTGAGTGGGTTAACGATGGTCGGAGGGGCTGCAGCAACGAGTTGATCAACCGATGATGATTGAGTGGGTCAACGATGGTCGGAGGGGCTGCAGCAACGAGTTGATCAATCGATGATGATTGAGTGGGTCAACGATGGTCGGAGGGGCTGCAGTAACGAGTTGATCAATCGATGATGATTGAGTGGGTCAACGATGGTCGGAGGGGCTGCAGTAACGAGTTGATCAATCGATGATGATTGAGTGGGTCAACGATGGTCGGAGGGGCTGCAGTAACGAGTTGATCAATCGATGATGATTGAGTGGGTCAACGATGGTCGGAGGGGCTGCAGTAACGAGTTGATCAATCGATGATGATTGAGTGGGTCAACGATGGTCGGAGGGGCTGCAGCAACGAGTTGATCAACCGATGATGATTGAGTGGGTCAACGATGGTCGGAGGGGCTGCAGCAACGAGTTGATCAACCGATGATGATTGAGTGGGTCAACGATGGTCGGAGGGGCTGCAGCAACGAGTTGATCAACCGATGATGATTGAGTGGGTCAACGATGGTCGGAGGGGCTGCAGCAACGAGTTGATCAATCGATGATGATTGAGTGGGTCAACGATGGTCGGAGGGGCTGCAGCAACGAGTTGATCAACCGATGATGATTGAGTGGGTTAACGATGGTCGGAGGGGCTGCAGCAACGAGTTGATCAACCGATGATGATTGAGTGGGTCAACGATGGTCGGAGGGGCTGCAGCAACGAGTTGATCAATCGATGATGATTGAGTGGGTCAACGATGGTCGGAGGGGCTGCAGCAACGAGTTGATCAACCGATGATGATTGAGTGGGTTAACGATGGTCGGAGGGGCTGCAGCAACGAGTTGATCAACCGATGATGATTGAGTGGGTCAACGATGGTCGGAGGGGCTGCAGCAACGAGTTGATCAACCGATGATGATTGAGTGGGTTAACGATGGTCGGAGGGGCTGCAGCAACGAGTTGATCAACCGATGATGATTGAGTGGGTCAACGATGGTCGGAGGGGCTGCAGCAACGAGTTGATCAATCGATGATGATTGAGTGGGTCAACGATGGTCGGAGGGGCTGCAGTAACGAGTTGATCAATCGATGATGATTGAGTGGGTCAACGATGGTCGGAGGGGCTGCAGCAACGAGTTGATCAACCGATGATGATTGAGTGGGTTAACGATGGTCGGAGGGGCTGCAGCAACGAGTTGATCAACCGATGATGATTGAGTGGGTCAACGATGGTCGGAGGGGCTGCAGCAACGAGTTGATCAACCGATGATGATTGAGTGGGTTAACGATGGTCGGAGGGGCTGCAGCAACGAGTTGATCAACCGATGATGATTGAGTGGGTCAACGATGGTCGGAGGGGCTGCAGCAACGAGTTGATCAATCGATGATGATTGAGTGGGTCAACGATGGTCGGAGGGGCTGCAGCAACGAGTTGATCAATCGATGATGATTGAGTGGGTCAACGATGGTCGGAGGGGCTGCAGCAACGAGTTGATCAATCGATGATGATTGAGTGGGTCAACGATGGTCGGAGGGGCTGCAGCAACGAGTTGATCAACCGATGATGATTGAGTGGGTTAACGATGGTCGGAGGGGCTGCAGCAACGAGTTGATCAACCGATGATGATTGAGTGGGTTAACGATGGTCGGAGGGGCTGCAGCAACGAGTTGATCAACCGATGATGATTGAGTGGGTCAACGATGGTCGGAGGGGCTGCAGCAACGAGTTGATCAATCGATGATGATTGAGTGGGTCAACGATGGTCGGAGGGGCTGCAGTAACGAGTTGATCAATCGATGATGATTGAGTGGGTCAACGATGGTCGGAGGGGCTGCAGCAACGAGTTGATCAACCGATGATGATTGAGTGGGTTAACGATGGTCGGAGGGGCTGCAGCAACGAGTTGATCAACCGATGATGATTGAGTGGGTCAACGATGGTCGGAGGGGCTGCAGCAACGAGTTGATCAACCGATGATGATTGAGTGGGTTAACGATGGTCGGAGGGGCTGCAGCAACGAGTTGATCAACCGATGATGATTGAGTGGGTCAACGATGGTCGGAGGGGCTGCAGCAACGAGTTGATCAATCGATGATGATTGAGTGGGTCAACGATGGTCGGAGGGGCTGCAGTAACGAGTTGATCAATCGATGATGATTGAGTGGGTCAACGATGGTCGGAGGGGCTGCAGCAACGAGTTGATCAACCGATGATGATTGAGTGGGTTAACGATGGTCGGAGGGGCTGCAGCAACGAGTTGATCAACCGATGATGATTGAGTGGGTCAACGATGGTCGGAGGGGCTGCAGCAACGAGTTGATCAACCGATGATGATTGAGTGGGTCAACGATGGTCGGAGGGGCTGCAGCAACGAGTTGATCAACCGATGATGATTGAGTGGGTCAACGATGGTCGGAGGGGCTGCAGCAACGAGTTGATCAATCGATGATGATTGAGTGGGTCAACGATGGTCGGAGGGGCTGCAGTAACGAGTTGATCAATCGATGATGATTGAGTGGGTCAACGATGGTCGGAGGGGCTGCAGCAACGAGTTGATCAACCGATGATGATTGAGTGGGTTAACGATGGTCGGAGGGGCTGCAGCAACGAGTTGATCAACCGATGATGATTGAGTGGGTCAACGATGGTCGGAGGGGCTGCAGCAACGAGTTGATCAACCGATGATGATTGAGTGGGTCAACGATGGTCGGAGGGGCTGCAGCAACGAGTTGATCAACCGATGATGATTGAGTGGGTCAACGATGGTCGGAGGGGCTGCAGCAACGAGTTGATCAACGATGATGATTGAGTGGGTCAACGATGGTCGGAGGGGCTGCAGCAACGAGTTGATCAATCGATGATGATTGAGTGGGTCAACGATGGTCGGAGGGGCTGCAGCAACGAGTTGATCAACCGATGATGATTGAGTGGGTCAACGATGGTCGGAGGGGCTGCAGCAACGAGTTGATCAACCGATGATGATTGAGTGGGTCAACGATGGTCGGAGGGGCTGCAGCAACGAGTTGATCAACCGATGATGATTGAGTGGGTCAACGATGGTCGGAGGGGCTGCAGCAACGAGTTGATCAACCGATGATGATTGAGTGGGTTAACGATGGTCGGAGGGGCTGCAGCAACGAGTTGATCAATCGATGATGATTGAGTGGGTCAACGATGGTCGGAGGGGCTGCAGCAACGAGTTGATCAACGATGATGATTGAGTGGGTTAACGATGGTCGGAGGGGCTGCAGCAACGAGTTGATCAATCGATGATGATTGAGTGGGTCAACGATGGTCGGAGGGGCTGCAGTAACGAGTTGATCAATCGATGATGATTGAGTGGGTCAACGATGGTCGGAGGGGCTGCAGCAACGAGTTGATCAATCGATGATGATTGAGTGGGTCAACGATGGTCGGAGGGGCTGCAGTAACGAGTTGATCAATCGATGATGATTGAGTGGGTCAACGATGGTCGGAGGGGCTGCAGCAACGAGTTGATCAACCGATGATGATTGAGTGGGTCAACGATGGTCGGAGGGGCTGCAGCAACGAGTTGATCAACCGATGATGATTGAGTAGCAGGGTCAACGACTGGTCGGAGGGGCTGCAGCAACGAGTTGATCAACCGATGATGATTGAGTGGGTCAACGATGGTCGGAGGGGCTGCAGCAACGAGTTGATCAACCGATGATGATTGAGTGGGTCAACGATGGTCGGAGGGGCTGCAGCAACGAGTTGATCAACCGATGATGATTGAGTGGGTCAACGATGGTCGGAGGGGCTGCAGCAACGAGTTGATCAACCGATGATGATTGAGTAGCAGCACTCTGGTCAACGATGGTCGGAGGGGCTGCAGCAACGAGTTGATCAACCGATGATGATTGAGTAGCAGCACTCTGGTCAACGATGTCGGAGGGGCTGCAGCAACGAGTTGATCAACCGATGATGATTGAGTAGCAGCACTCTGGTCAACGATGGTCGGAGGGGCTGCAGCAACGAGTTGATCAACCGATGATGATTGAGTAGCAGCACTCTGGTCAACGATGGTCGGAGGGGCTGCAGCAACGAGTTGATCAACCGATGATGATTGAGTAGCAGCACTCTGGTCAACGATGGTCGGAGGGGCTGCAGCAACGAGTTGATCAACCGATGATGATTGAGTAGCAGCACTCTGGTCAACGATGGTCGGAGGGGCTGCAGCAACGAGTTGATCAACCGATGATGATTGAGTAGCAGCACTCTGGTCAACGATGGTCGGAGGGGCTGCAGCAACGAGTTGATCAACCGATGATGATTGAGTAGCAGCACTCTGGTCAACGATGGTCGGAGGGGCTGCAGCAACGAGTTGATCAACCGATGATGATTGAGTAGCAGCACTCTGGTCAACGATGGTCGGAGGGGCTGCAGCAACGAGTTGATCAACCGATGATGATTGAGTGGGTCAACGATGGTCGGAGGGGCTGCAGCAACGAGTTGATCAACCGATGATGATTGAGTGGGTTAACGATGGTCGGAGGGGCTGCAGCAACGAGTTGATCAACCGATGATGATTGAGTGGGTCAACGATGGTCGGAGGGGCTGCAGCAACGAGTTGATCAACCGATGATGATTGAGTGGGTCAACGATGGTCGGAGGGGCTGCAGCAACGAGTTGATCAACCGATGATGATTGAGTGGGTCAACGATGGTCGGAGGGGCTGCAGCAACGAGTTGATCAACCGATGATGATTGAGTGGGTTAACGATGGTCGGAGGGGCTGCAGCAACGAGTTGATCAACCGATGATGATTGAGTGGGTCAACGATGGTCGGAGGGGCTGCAGCAACGAGTTGATCAACCGATGATGATTGAGTGGGTCAACGATGGTCGGAGGGGCTGCAGCAACGAGTTGATCAACCGATGATGATTGAGTGGGTCAACGATGGTCGGAGGGGCTGCAGCAACGAGTTGATCAACCGATGATGATTGAGTGGGTCAACGATGGTCGGAGGGGCTGCAGCAACGAGTTGATCAACCGATGATGATTGAGTGGTGGTCAACGATGGTCGGAGGGGCTGCAGCAACGAGTTGATCAACCGATGATGATTGAGTAGCAGCACTCTGGTCAACGATGGTCGGAGGGGCTGCAGCAACGAGTTGATCAACCGATGATGATTGAGTGGGTCAACGATGGTCGGAGGGGCTGCAGCAACGAGTTGATCAACCGATGATGATTGAGTGGGTTCAACGATGGTCGGAGGGGCTGCAGCAACGAGTTGATCAACCGATGATGATTGAGTGGGTCAACGATGGTCGGAGGGGCTGCAGCAACGAGTTGATCAACCGATGATGATTGAGTAGCAGCACTCTGGTCAACGATGGTCGGAGGGGCTGCAGCAACGAGTTGATCAACCGATGATGATTGAGTAGCAGCACTCTGGTCAACGATGTCGGAGGGGCTGCAGCAACGAGTTGATCAACCGATGATGATTGAGTAGCAGCACTCTGGTCAACGATGGTCGGAGGGGCTGCAGCAACGAGTTGATCAACCGATGATGATTGAGTAGCAGGGTCAACGATGGTCGGAGGGGCTGCAGCAACGAGTTGATCAACCGATGATGATTGAGTGGTCAACGATGGTCGGAGGGGCTGCAGCAACGAGTTGATCAACCGATGATGATTGAGTGGGTTAACGATGGTCGGAGGGGCTGCAGCAACGAGTTGATCAACCGATGATGATTGAGTGGGTCAACGATGGTCGGAGGGGCTGCAGCAACGAGTTGATCAACCGATGATGATTGAGTGGGTTAACGATGGTCGGAGGGGCTGCAGCAACGAGTTGATCAACCGATGATGATTGAGTGGGTTAACGATGGTCGGAGGGGCTGCAGCAACGAGTTGATCAACCGATGATGATTGAGTGGGTAACGATGGTCGGAGGGGCTGCAGCAACGAGTTGATCAACCGATGATGATTGAGTGGGTCAACGATGGTCGGAGGGGCTGCAGCAACGAGTTGATCAACCGATGATGATTGAGTGGGTTAACGATGGTCGGAGGGGCTGCAGCAACGAGTTGATCAACCGATGATGATTGAGTGGGTCAACGATGGTCGGAGGGGCTGCAGCAACGAGTTGATCAACCGATGATGATTGAGTGGGTCAACGATGGTCGGAGGGGCTGCAGCAACGAGTTGATCAACCGATGATGATTGAGTAGCAGCACTTTGGTCAACGATGGTCGGAGGGGCTGCAGCAACGAGTTGATCAACCGATGATGATTGAGTGGGTCAACGATGGTCGGAGGGGCTGCAGCAACGAGTTGATCAACCGATGATGATTGAGTGGGTCAACGATGGTCGGAGGGGCTGCAGCAACGAGTTGATCAACCGATGATGATTGAGTGGGTCAACGATGGTCGGAGGGGCTGCAGCAACGAGTTGATCAACCGATGATGATTGAGTGGGTTAACGATGGTCGGAGGGGCTGCAGCAACGAGTTGATCAACCGATGATGATTGAGTGGGTCAACGATGGTCGGAGGGGCTGCAGCAACGAGTTGATCAACCGATGATGATTGAGTGGGTCAACGATGGTCGGAGGGGCTGCAGCAACGAGTTGATCAACCGATGATGATTGAGTGGGTCAACGATGGTCGGAGGGGCTGCAGCAACGAGTTGATCAACCGATGATGATTGAGTGGGTTAACGATGGTCGGAGGGGCTGCAGCAACGAGTTGATCAACCGATGATGATTGAGTGGGTTAACGATGGTCGGAGGGGCTGCAGCAACGAGTTGATCAACCGATGATGATTGAGTGGGTCAACGATGGTCGGAGGGGCTGCAGCAACGAGTTGATCAACCGATGATGATTGAGTGGGTAACGATGGTCGGAGGGGCTGCAGCAACGAGTTGATCAACCGATGATGATTGAGTGGGTCAACGATGGTCGGAGGGGCTGCAGCAACGAGTTGATCAACCGATGATGATTGAGTGGGTCAACGATGGTCGGAGGGGCTGCAGCAACGAGTTGATCAACCGATGATGATTGAGTGGGTCAACGATGGTCGGAGGGGCTGCAGCAACGAGTTGATCAACCGATGATGATTGAGTGGGTCAACGATGGTCGGAGGGGCTGCAGCAACGAGTTGATCAATCGATGATGATTGAGTGGGTCAACGATGGTCGGAGGGGCTGCAGCAACGAGTTGATCAACCGATGATGATTGAGTGGGTCAACGATGGTCGGAGGGGCTGCAGCAACGAGTTGATCAACCGATGATGATTGAGTGGGTCAACGATGGTCGGAGGGGCTGCAGCAACGAGTTGATCAACCGATGATGATTGAGTGGGTAACGATGGTCGGAGGGGCTGCAGCAACGAGTTGATCAACCGATGATGATTGAGTGGGTCAACGATGGTCGGAGGGGCTGCAGCAACGAGTTGATCAACCGATGATGATTGAGTGGGTTAACGATGGTCGGAGGGGCTGCAGCAACGAGTTGATCAACCGATGATGATTGAGTGGGTCAACGATGGTCGGAGGGGCTGCAGCAACGAGTTGATCAACCGATGATGATTGAGTGGGTCAACGATGGTCGGAGGGGCTGCAGCAACGAGTTGATCAACCGATGATGATTGAGTGCAGGGTTAACGATGGTCGGAGGGGCTGCAGCAACGAGTTGATCAACCGATGATGATTGAGTGGGTCAACGATGGTCGGAGGGGCTGCAGCAACGAGTTGATCAACCGATGATGATTGAGTGGGTCAACGATGGTCGGAGGGGCTGCAGCAACGAGTTGATCAACCGATGATGATTGAGTGGGTCAACGATGGTCGGAGGGGCTGCAGCAACGAGTTGATCAACCGATGATGATTGAGTGGGTCAACGATGGTCGGAGGGGCTGCAGCAACGAGTTGATCAACCGATGATGATTGAGTGGGTTAACGATGGTCGGAGGGGCTGCAGCAACGAGTTGATCAACCGATGATGATTGAGTGGGTCAACGATGGTCGGAGGGGCTGCAGCAACGAGTTGATCAACCGATGATGATTGAGTGGGTCAACGATGGTCGGAGGGGCTGCAGCAACGAGTTGATCAACCGATGATGATTGAGTGGGTTAACGATGGTCGGAGGGGCTGCAGCAACGAGTTGATCAACCGATGATGATTGAGTGGGTCAACGATGGTCGGAGGGGCTGCAGCAACGAGTTGATCAACCGATGATGATTGAGTGGGTCAACGATGGTCGGAGGGGCTGCAGCAACGAGTTGATCAACCGATGATGATTGAGTGGGTCAACGATGGTCGGAGGGGCTGCAGCAACGAGTTGATCAACCGATGATGATTGAGTGGGTCAACGATGGTCGGAGGGGCTGCAGCAACGAGTTGATCAACCGATGATGATTGAGTGGGTCAACGATGGTCGGAGGGGCTGCAGCAACGAGTTGATCAACCGATGATGATTGAGTGGGTTAACGATGGTCGGAGGGGCTGCAGCAACGAGTTGATCAACCGATGATGATTGAGTGGGTCAACGATGGTCGGAGGGGCTGCAGCAACGAGTTGATCAACCGATGATGATTGAGTAGCAGCACTCTGGTCAACGATGGTCGGAGGGGCTGCAGCAACGAGTTGATCAACGATGATGATTGAGTAGCAGCACTCTGGTCAACGACTGGTGGAGGGGCTGCAGCAACGAGTTGATCAACCGATGATGATTGAGTAGCAGCACTCTGGTCAACGATGGTCGGAGGGGCTGCAGCAACGAGTTGATCAACGATGATGATTGAGTAGCAGCACTCTGGTCAACGATGGTTGGAGGGCTGCAGCAACGAGTTGATCAACGATGATGATTGAGTAGCAGCACTCTGGTCAACGACTGTCGGAGGGGCTGCAGCAACGAGTTGATCAACCGATGATGATTGAGGGGTCAACGATGGTCGGAGGGGCTGCAGCAACGAGTTGATCAACGATGATGATTGAGTGGGTCAACGATGGTCGGAGGGGCTGCAGAACGAGTTGATCACCGATGATGATTGAGGGGTCAACGATGGTCGGAGGGCTGCAGCAACGAGTTGATCAACCGATGATGATTGAGAGTGGGTCAACGATGGTCGGAGGGGCAGCAACGAGTTGATCAACCGATGCGATTGAGTGGGTCAACGATGGTCGGAGGGGCTGCAGCAACGAGTTGATCAACCGATGATGATTGAGTGGGTAACGATGGTCGGAGGGGCTGCAGCAACGAGTTGATCAACCGATGATGATTGAGTGGTCAACGATGGTCGGAGGGGCTGCAGCAACGAGTTGATCAACGATGATGATTGAGTGGGTTCAACGATGGTCGGAGGGGCTGCAGCAACGAGTTGATCAACCGATGATGATTGAGTAGCAGCACTCTGGTCAACGATGGTCGGAGGGGCTGCAGCAACGAGTTGATCAACCGATGATGATTGAGTAGCAGGGTCAACGATGGTCGGAGGGGCTGCAGCAACGAGTTGATCAACCGATGATGATTGAGTGCAGCATGGTCAACGATGTCGGAGGGGCTGCAGCAACGAGTTGATCAACCGATGATGATTGAGTGGGTCAACGATGGTCGGAGGGGCTGCAGCAACGAGTTGATCAACCGATGATGATTGAGTGGGTAACGATGGTCGGAGGGGCTGCAGCAACGAGTTGATCAACCGATGATGATTGAGTGGGTCAACGATGGTCGGAGGGGCTGCAGCAACGAGTTGATCAAACCGATGATGATTGAGTGGGTCAACGATGGTCGGAGGGGCTGCAGCAACGAGTTGATCAACCGATGATGATTGAGTGGGTTAACGATGGTCGGGGGGCTGCAGCAACGAGTTGATCAACCGATGATGATTGAGTAGCAGCACTCTGGTCAACGATGGTCGGAGGGGCTGCAGCAACGAGTTGATCAACCGATGACGATTGAGTGGGTCAACGATGGTCGGAGGGGCTGCAGCAACGAGTTGATCAACCGATGATGATTGAGTAGCAGCACTCTGGTCAACGACTGTTGGAGGGGCTGCAGCAACGAGTTGATCAACCGATGATGATTGAGTGGGTTAACGATGGTCGGAGGGGCTGCAGCAACGAGTTGATCAACCGATGATGATTGAGTGGGTCAACGATGGTCGGAGGGGCTGCAGCAACGAGTTGATCAACCGATGATGATTGAGTAGCAGCACTCTGGTCAACGATGGTCGGAGGGGCTGCAGCAACGAGTTGATCAATCGATGATGATTGAGTAGCAGCACTCTGGTCAACGATGGTCGGAGGGGCTGCAGCAACGAGTTGATCAACCGATGATGATTGAGTGGGTCAACGATGGTCGGAGGGGCTGCAGCAACGAGTTGATCAACCGATGATGATTGAATGGGTTAACGATGGTCGGAGGGGCTGCAGCAACGAGTTGATCAACCGATGATGATTGAGTAGCAGCACTCTGGTCAACGACTGTTGGAGGGGCTGCAGCAACGAGTTGATCAACCGATGATGATTGAGTAGCAGCACTCTGGTCAACGATGGTCGGAGGGGCTGCAGCAACGAGTTGATCAATCGATGATGATTGAGTAGCAGCACTCTGGTCAACGACTGTTGGAGGGGCTGCAGCAACGAGTTGATCAACCGATGATGATTGAGTAGCAGCACTCTGGTCAACGATGGTCGGAGGGGCTGCAGCAACGAGTTGATCAACCGATGACGATTGAGTGGGTCAACGATGGTCGGAGGGGCTGCAGCAACGAGTTGATCAACCGATGATGATTGAGTGGGTTAACGATGGTCGGAGGGGCTGCAGCAACGAGTTGATCAACCGATGATGATTGAGTGGTCAACGATGGTCGGAGGGGCTGCAGCAACGAGTTGATCAACCGATGATGATTGAGTGGGTTAACGATGGTCGGAGGGGCTGCAGCAACGAGTTGATCAACCGATGATGATTGAGTAGCAGCACTCTGGTCAACGACTGTTGGAGGGGCTGCAGCAACGAGTTGATCAACCGATGATGATTGAGTAGCAGCACTCTGGTCAACGATGGTCGGAGGGGCTGCAGCAACGAGTTGATCAACCGATGACGATTGAGTGGGTCAACGATGGTCGGAGGGGCTGCAGCAACGAGTTGATCAACCGATGATGATTGAGTGGGTTAACGATGGTCGGAGGGGCTGCAGCAACGAGTTGATCAACCGATGATGATTGAGTGGGTTAACGATGGTCGGAGGGGCTGCAGCAACGAGTTGATCAACCGATGATGATTGAGTAGCAGCACTCTGGTCAACGATGGTCGGAGGGGCTGCAGCAACGAGTTGATCAACCGATGATGATTGAGTGGGTTAACGATGGTCGGAGGGGCTGCAGCAACGAGTTGATCAACCGATGATGATTGAGTGGGTCAACGATGGTCGGAGGGGCTGCAGCAACGAGTTGATCAACCGATGATGATTGAGTGGGTCAACGATGGTCGGAGGGGCTGCAGCAACGAGTTGATCAACCGATGATGATTGAGTGGGTCAACGATGGTCGGAGGGGCTGCAGCAACGAGTTGATCAACCGATGATGATTGAGTGGGTCAACGATGGTTGGAGGGGCTGCAGCAACGAGTTGATCAACCGATGATGATTGAGTAGCAGCACTCTGGTCAACGACTGTTGGAGGGCAGCAACGAGTTGATCAACCGATGATGATTGAGTGGGTCAACGATGGTCGGAGGGGCTGCAGCAACGAGTTGATCAACCGATGATGATTGAGTGGGTCAACGATGGTTGGAGGGGCTGCAGCAACGAGTTGATCAACCGATGATGATTGAGTAGCAGCACTCTGGTCAACGACTGTTGGAGGGGCTGCAGCAACGAGTTGATCAACCGATGATGATTGAGTGGGTCAACGATGGTCGGAGGGGCTGCAGCAACGAGTTGATCAACCGATGATGATTGAGTGGGTCAACGATGGTTGGAGGGGCTGCAGCAACGAGTTGATCAACCGATGATGATTGAGTAGCAGCACTCTGGTCAACGACTGTTGGAGGGGCTGCAGCAACGAGTTGATCAACCGATGATGATTGAGTGGGTCAACGATGGTCGGAGGGGCTGCAGCAACGAGTTGATCAACCGATGATGATTGAGTGGGTCAACGATGGTTGGAGGGGCTGCAGCAACGAGTTGATCAACCGATGATGATTGAGTAGCAGCACTCTGGTCAACGACTGTTGGAGGGGCTGCAGCAACGAGTTGATCAACCGATGATGATTGAGTAGCAGCACTCTGGTCAACGACTGTTGGAGGGGCTGCAGCAACGAGTTGATCAACCGATGATGATTGAGTGGGTCAACGATGGTCGGAGGGGCTGCAGCAACGAGTTGATCAACCGATGATGATTGAGTGGGTCAACGATGGTTGGAGGGGCTGCAGCAACGAGTTGATCAACCGATGATGATTGAGTAGCAGCACTCTGGTCAACGACTGTTGGAGGGGCTGCAGCAACGAGTTGATCAACCGATGATGATTGAGTGGGTCAACGATGGTCGGAGGGGCTGCAGCAACGAGTTGATCAACCGATGATGATTGAGTGGGTTAACGATGGTCGGAGGGGCTGCAGCAACGAGTTGATCAACCGATGATGATTGAGTAGCAGCACTCTGGTCAACGACTGTTGGAGGGGCTGCAGCAACGAGTTGATCAACCGATGATGATTGAGTAGCAGCACTCTGGTCAACGATGGTCGGAGGGGCTGCAGCAACGAGTTGATCAATCGATGATGATTGAGTAGCAGCACTCTGGTCAACGACTGTTGGAGGGGCTGCAGCAACGAGTTGATCAACCGATGATGATTGAGTAGCAGCACTCTGGTCAACGATGGTCGGAGGGGCTGCAGCAACGAGTTGATCAACCGATGACGATTGAGTGGGTCAACGATGGTCGGAGGGGCTGCAGCAACGAGTTGATCAATCGATGATGATTGAGTGGGTCAACGATGGTCGGAGGGGCTGCAGTAACGAGTTGATCAATCGATGATGATTGAGTGGGTCAACGATGGTCGGAGGGGCTGCAGCAACGAGTTGATCAACCGATGATGATTGAGTGGGTCAACGATGGTCGGAGGGGCTGCAGCAACGAGTTGATCAACCGATGATGATTGAGTGGGTCAACGATGGTTGGAGGGGCTGCAGCAACGAGTTGATCAACCGATGATGATTGAGTAGCAGCACTCTGGTCAACGACTGTTGGAGGGGCTGCAGCAACGAGTTGATCAACCGATGATGATTGAGTAGCAGCACTCTGGTCAACGACTGTTGGAGGGGCTGCAGCAACGAGTTGATCAACCGATGATGATTGAGTGGGTCAACGATGGTCGGAGGGGCTGCAGCAACGAGTTGATCAACCGATGATGATTGAGTGGGTCAACGATGGTTGGAGGGGCTGCAGCAACGAGTTGATCAACCGATGATGATTGAGTAGCAGCACTCTGGTCAACGACTGTTGGAGGGCTGCAGCAACGAGTTGATCAACCGATGATGATTGAGTGGGTCAACGATGGTCGGAGGGGCTGCAGCAACGAGTTGATCAACCGATGATGATTGAGTGGGTTAACGATGGTCGGAGGGCTGCAGCAACGAGTTGATCAACCGATGATGATTGAGTAGCAGCACTCTGGTCAACGACTGTTGGAGGGGCTGCAGCAACGAGTTGATCAACCGATGATTGAGTAGAGCACTCTGGTCAACGATGGTCGGAGGGGCTGCAGCAACGAGTTGATCAATCGATGATGATTGAGTAGCAGCACTCTGGTCAACGACTGTTGGAGGGGCTGCAGCAACGAGTTGATCAACCGATGATGATTGAGTAGCAGCACTCTGGTCAACGATGGTCGGAGGGGCTGCAGCAACGAGTTGATCAACCGATGACGATTGAGTGGGTCAACGATGGTCGGAGGGGCTGCAGCAACGAGTTGATCAATCGATGATGATTGAGTGGGTCAACGATGGTCGGAGGGGCTGCAGTAACGAGTTGATCAATCGATGATGATTGAGTGGGTCAACGATGGTCGGAGGGGCTGCAGCAACGAGTTGATCAACCGATGATGATTGAGTGGGTCAACGATGGTCGGAGGGGCTGCAGCAACGAGTTGATCAACCGATGATGATTGAGTGGGTCAACGATGGTCGGAGGGGCTGCAGCAACGAGTTGATCAACCGATGATGATTGAGTGGGTTAACGATGGTCGGAGGGGCTGCAGCAACGAGTTGATCAACCGATGATGATTGAGTGGGTCAACGATGGTCGGAGGGGCTGCAGCAACGAGTTGATCAACCGATGATGATTGAGTGGGTCAACGATGGTCGGAGGGGCTGCAGCAACGAGTTGATCAACCGATGATGATTGAGTGGGTCAACGATGGTTGGAGGGGCTGCAGCAACGAGTTGATCAACCGATGATGATTGAGTAGCAGCACTCTGGTCAACGACTGTTGGAGGGGCTGCAGCAACGAGTTGATCAACCGATGATGATTGAGTGGGTTAACGATGGTCGGAGGGGCTGCAGCAACGAGTTGATCAACCGATGATGATTGAGTAGCAGCACTCTGGTCAACGACTGTTGGAGGGGCTGCAGCAACGAGTTGATCAACCGATGATGATTGAGTGGGTTAACGATGGTCGGAGGGGCTGCAGTAACGAGTTGATCAATCGATGATGATTGAGTGGGTCAACGATGGTCGGAGGGGCTGCAGCAACGAGTTGATCAACCGATGATGATTGAGTGGGTCAACGATGGTCGGAGGGGCTGCAGCAACGAGTTGATCAACCGATGATGATTGAGTGGGTCAACGATGGTCGGAGGGGCTGCAGCAACGAGTTGATCAACCGATGATGATTGAGTGGGTTAACGATGGTCGGAGGGGCTGCAGCAACGAGTTGATCAACCGATGATGATTGAGTGGGTCAACGATGGTCGGAGGGGCTGCAGCAACGAGTTGATCAACCGATGATGATTGAGTGGGTCAACGATGGTCGGAGGGGCTGCAGCAACGAGTTGATCAACCGATGATGATTGAGTGGGTCAACGATGGTTGGAGGGGCTGCAGCAACGAGTTGATCAACCGATGATGATTGAGTAGCAGCACTCTGGTCAACGACTGTTGGAGGGCTGCAGCAACGAGTTGATCAACCGATGATGATTGAGTGGGTTAACGATGGTCGGAGGGGCTGCAGCAACGAGTTGATCAACCGATGATGATTGAGTAGCAGCACTCTGGTCAACGACTGTTGGAGGGGCTGCAGCAACGAGTTGATCAACCGATGATGATTGAGTGGGTTAACGATGGTCGGAGGGGCTGCAGCAACGAGTTGATCAACCGATGATGATTGAGTGGGTCAACGATGGTCGGAGGGGCTGCAGCAACGAGTTGATCAACCGATGATGATTGAGTGGGTCAACGATGGTCGGAGGGGCTGCAGCAACGAGTTGATCAACCGATGATGATTGAGTGGGTCAACGATGGTCGGAGGGGCTGCAGCAACGAGTTGATCAACCGATGATGATTGAGTGGGTCAACGATGGTTGGAGGGGCTGCAGCAACGAGTTGATCAACCGATGATGATTGAGTAGCAGCACTCTGGTCAACGACTGTTGGAGGGGCTGCAGCAACGAGTTGATCAACCGATGATGATTGAGTGCGTCAACGATGGTCGGAGGGGCTGCAGCAACGAGTTGATCAACCGATGATGATTGAGTGGGTCAACGATGGTTGGAGGGGCTGCAGCAACGAGTTGATCAACCGATGATGATTGAGTAGCAGCACTCTGGTCAACGACTGTTGGAGGGGCTGCAGCAACGAGTTGATCAACCGATGATGATTGAGTGGGTCAACGATGGTCGGAGGGGCTGCAGCAACGAGTTGATCAACCGATGATGATTGAGTGGGTCAACGAGGGTTGGAGGGGCTGCAGCAACGAGTTGATCAACCGATGATGATTGAGTAGCAGCACTCTGGTCAACGACTGTTGGAGGGGCTGCAGCAACGAGTTGATCAACCGATGATGATTGAGTGGGTCAACGATGGTCGGAGGGGCTGCAGCAACGAGTTGATCAACCGATGATGATTGAGTGGGTCAACGATGGTTGGAGGGGCTGCAGCAACGAGTTGATCAACCGATGATGATTGAGTAGCAGCACTCTGGTCAACGACTGTTGGAGGGCTGCAGCAACGAGTTGATCAACCGATGATGATTGAGTAGCAGCACTCTGGTCAACGACTGTTGGAGGGGCTGCAGCAACGAGTTGATCAACCGATGATGATTGAGTAGCAGCACTCTGGTCAACGACTGTTGGAGGGGCTGCAGCAACGAGTTGATCAACCGATGATGATTGAGTGGGTCAACGATGGTCGGAGGGGCTGCAGCAACGAGTTGATCAACCGATGATGATTGAGTGGGTCAACGATGGTTGGAGGGGCTGCAGCAACGAGTTGATCAACCGATGATGATTGAGTAGCAGCACTCTGGTCAACGACTGTTGGAGGGGCTGCAGCAACGAGTTGATCAACCGATGATGATTGAGTGGGTCAACGATGGTCGGAGGGGCTGCAGCAACGAGTTGATCAACCGATGATGATTGAGTGGGTTAACGATGGTCGGAGGGGCTGCAGCAACGAGTTGATCAACCGATGATGATTGAGTAGCAGCACTCTGGTCAACGACTGTTGGAGGGGCTGCAGCAACGAGTTGATCAACCGATGATGATTGAGTAGCAGCACTCTGGTCAACGATGGTCGGAGGGCTGCAGCAACGAGTTGATCAATCGATGATGATTGAGTAGCAGCACTCTGGTCAACGACTGTTGGAGGGGCTGCAGCAACGAGTTGATCAACCGATGATGATTGAGTAGCAGCACTCTGGTCAACGATGGTCGGAGGGGCTGCAGCAACGAGTTGATCAACCGATGACGATTGAGTGGGTCAACGATGGTCGGAGGGGCTGCAGCAACGAGTTGATCAATCGATGATGATTGAGTGGGTCAACGATGGTCGGAGGGGCTGCAGTAACGAGTTGATCAATCGATGATGATTGAGTGGGTCAACGATGGTCGGAGGGGCTGCAGCAACGAGTTGATCAACCGATGATGATTGAGTGGGTCAACGATGGTCGGAGGGGCTGCAGCAACGAGTTGATCAACCGATGATGATTGAGTGGGTCAACGATGGTCGGAGGGGCTGCAGCAACGAGTTGATCAACCGATGATGATTGAGTGGGTTAACGATGGTCGGAGGGGCTGCAGCAACGAGTTGATCAACCGATGATGATTGAGTGGGTCAACGATGGTCGGAGGGCTGCAGCAACGAGTTGATCAACCGATGATGATTGAGTGGGTCAACGATGGTCGGAGGGGCTGCAGCAACGAGATGATCAACCGATGATGATTGAGTGGGTCAACGATGGTTGGAGGGGCTGCAGCAACGAGTTGATCAACCGATGATGATTGAGTAGCAGCACTCTGGTCAACGACTGTTGGAGGGGCTGCAGCAACGAGTTGATCAACCGATGATGATTGAGTGGGTTAACGATGGTCGGAGGGGCTGCAGCAACGAGTTGATCAACCGATGATGATTGAGTAGCAGCACTCTGGTCAACGACTGTTGGAGGGGCTGCAGCAACGAGTTGATCAACCGATGATGATTGAGTAGCAGCACTCTGGTCAACGATGGTCGGAGGGGCTGCAGCAACGAGTTGATCAACCGATGACGATTGAGTGGGTTAACGATGGTCGGAGGGGCTGCAGCAACGAGTTGATCAACCGATGATGATTGAGTGGGTCAACGATGGTCGGAGGGGCTGCAGCAACGAGTTGATCAACCGATGATGATTGAGTGGGTCAACGATGGTCGGAGGGGCTGCAGCAACGAGTTGATCAACCGATGATGATTGAGTGGGTTAACGATGGTCGGAGGGGCTGCAGCAACGAGTTGATCAACCGATGATGATTGAGTAGCAGCACTCTGGTCAACGACTGTTGGAGGGGCTGCAGCAACGAGTTGATCAACCGATGATGATTGAGTAGCAGCACTCTGGTCAACGATGGTCGGAGGGGCTGCAGCAACGAGTTGATCAACCGATGACGATTGAGTGGGTCAACGATGGTCGGAGGGGCTGCAGCAACGAGTTGATCAACCGATGATGATTGAGTGGGTTAACGATGGTCGGAGGGGCTGCAGCAACGAGTTGATCAACCGATGATGATTGAGTGGGTCAACGATGGTCGGAGGGGCTGCAGCAACGAGTTGATCAACCGATGATGATTGAGTGGGTTAACGATGGTCGGAGGGGCTGCAGCAACGAGTTGATCAACCGATGATGATTGAGTAGCAGCACTCTGGTCAACGATGGTCGGAGGGGCTGCAGCAACGAGTTGATCAACCGATGATGATTGAGTGGGTTAACGATGGTCGGAGGGGCTGCAGCAACGAGTTGATCAACCGATGATGATTGAGTGGGTCAACGATGGTCGGAGGGGCTGCAGCAACGAGTTGATCAACCGATGATGATTGAGTGGGTCAACGATGGTCGGAGGGGCTGCAGCAACGAGTTGATCAACCGATGATGATTGAGTGGGTCAACGATGGTCGGAGGGGCTGCAGCAACGAGTTGATCAACCGATGATGATTGAGTGGGTCAACGATGGTTGGAGGGGCTGCAGCAACGAGTTGATCAACCGATGATGATTGAGTAGCAGCACTCTGGTCAACGACTGTTGGAGGGGCTGCAGCAACGAGTTGATCAACCGATGATGATTGAGTGGGTCAACGATGGTCGGAGGGGCTGCAGCAACGAGTTGATCAACCGATGATGATTGAGTGGGTTAACGATGGTCGGAGGGGCTGCAGCAACGAGTTGATCAACCGATGATGATTGAGTGGGTCAACGATGGTCGGAGGGGCTGCAGAAACGAGTTGATCAACCGATGATGATTGAGTAGCAGCACTCTGGTCAACGATGGTCGGAGGGGCTGCAGCAACGAGTTGATCAATCGATGATGATTGAGTAGCAGCACTCTGGTCAACGATGGTCGGAGGGGCTGCAGCAACGAGTTGATCAACCGATGATGATTGAGTAGCAGCACTCTGGTCAACGATGGTCGGAGGGGCTGCAGCAACGAGTTGATCAACCGATGATGATTGAGTAGCAGCACTCTGGTCAACGATGGTCGGAGGGGCTGCAGCAACGAGTTGATCAACCGATGATGATTGAGTAGCAGCACTCTGGTCAACGATGGTCGGAGGGGCTGCAGCAACGAGTTGATCAACCGATGATGATTGAGTAGCAGCACTCTGGTCAACGATGGTCGGAGGGGCTGCAGCAACGAGTTGATCAACCGATGATGATTGAGTAGCAGCACTCTGGTCAACGATGGTCGGAGGGGCTGCAGCAACGAGTTGATCAATCGATGATGATTGAGTAGCAGCACTCTGGTCAACGACTGTTGGAGGGGCTGCAGCAACGAGTTGATCAACCGATGATGATTGAGTGGGTCAACGATGGTCGGAGGGGCTGCAGCAACGAGTTGATCAACCGATGATGATTGAGTGGGTCAACGATGGTCGGAGGGGCTGCAGCAACGAGTTGATCAACCGATGATGATTGAGTAGCAGCACTCTGGTCAACGATGGTCGGAGGGGCTGCAGCAACGAGTTGATCAACCGATGATGATTGAGTGGGTCAACGATGGTCGGAGGGGCTGCAGCAACGAGTTGATCAACCGATGATGATTGAGTGGGTCAACGATGGTCGGAGGGGCTGCAGCAACGAGTTGATCAATCGATGATGATTGAGTGGGTCAACGATGGTCGGAGGGGCTGCAGCAACGAGTTGATCAACCGATGATGATTGAGTGGGTCAACGATGGTCGGAGGGGCTGCAGCAACGAGTTGATCAACCGATGATGATTGAGTGGGTCAACGATGGTCGGAGGGGCTGCAGAAACGAGTTGATCAACCGATGATGATTGAGTAGCAGCACTCTGGTCAACGATGGTCGGAGGGGCTGCAGCAACGAGTTGATCAATCGATGATGATTGAGTAGCAGCACTCTGGTCAACGATGGTCGGAGGGGCTGCAGCAACGAGTTGATCAACCGATGATGATTGAGTGGGTCAACGATGGTCGGAGGGGCTGCAGCAACGAGTTGATCAATCGATGATGATTGAGTAGCAGCACTCTGGTCAACGACTGTTGGAGGGGCTGCAGCAACGAGTTGATCAACCGATGATGATTGAGTGGGTCAACGATGGTCGGAGGGGCTGCAGCAACGAGTTGATCAACCGATGATGATTGAGTAGCAGCACTCTGGTCAACGATGGTCGGAGGGGCTGCAGCAACGAGTTGATCAAGCGATGATGATTGAGTGGGTCAACGATGGTCGGAGGGCTGCAGCAACGAGTTGATCAATCGATGATGATTGAGTAGCAGCACTCTGGTCAACGACTGTTGGAGGGGCTGCAGCAACGAGTTGATCAACCGATGATGATTGAGTGGGTCAACGATGGTCGGAGGGGCTGCAGCAACGAGTTGATCAATCGATGATGATTGAGTAGCAGCACTCTGGTCAACGACTGTTGGAGGGGCTGCAGCAACGAGTTGATCAACCGATGATGATTGAGTGGGTCAACGATGGTCGGAGGGGCTGCAGCAACGAGTTGATCAATCGATGATGATTGAGTAGCAGCACTCTGGTCAACGACTGTTGGAGGGGCTGCAGCAACGAGTTGATCAACCGATGATGATTGAGTGGGTCAACGATGGTCGGAGGGGCTGCAGCAACGAGTTGATCAACCGATGATGATTGAGTAGCAGCACTCTGGTCAACGATGGTCGGAGGGGCTGCAGCAACGAGTTGATCAACCGATGATGATT
This sequence comes from Pristionchus exspectatus, assembly GCA_911812115.1. Lineage (NCBI taxonomy): Eukaryota > Metazoa > Nematoda > Chromadorea > Rhabditida > Neodiplogasteridae > Pristionchus > Pristionchus exspectatus. The sequence continues at coordinate 109,064 of OU461582.1, read as the reverse complement.
GAGTGGGTCAACGATGGTCGGAGGGGCTGCAGCAACGAGTTGATCAACCGATGATGATTGAGTAGCAGCACTCTGGTCAACGATGGTCGGAGGGGCTGCAGCAACGAGTTGATCAACCGATGATGATTGAGTGGGTCAACGATGGTCGGAGGGGCTGCAGCAACGAGTTGATCAATCGATGATGATTGAGTAGCAGCACTCTGGTCAACGATGGTCGGAGGGGCTGCAGCAACGAGTTGATCAACCGATGATGATTGAGTGGGTCAACGATGGTCGGAGGGGCTGCAGCAACGAGTTGATCAATCGATGATGATTGAGTAGCAGCACTCTGGTCAACGACTGTTGGAGGGGCTGCAGCAACGAGTTGATCAACCGATGATGATTGAGTAGCAGCACTCTGGTCAACGATGGTCGGAGGGGCTGCAGCAACGAGTTGATCAACCGATGATGATTGAGTAGCAGCACTCTGGTCAACGATGGTCGGAGGGGCTGCAGCAACGAGTTGATCAACCGATGATGATTGAGTAGCAGCACTCTGGTCAACGACTGTTTGAGGGGCTGCAGCAACGAGTTGATCAACCGATGATGATTGAGTAGCAGCACTCTGGTCAACGATGGTCGGAGGGGCTGCAGCAACGAGTTGATCAACCGATGATGATTGAGTAGCAGCACTCTGGTCAACGATGGTCGGAGGGGCTGCAGCAACGAGTTGATCAACCGATGATGATTGAGTAGCAGCACTCTGGTCAACGACTGTTTGAGGGGCTGCAGCAACGAGTTGATCAACCGATGATGATTGAGTAGCAGCACTCTGGTCAACGATGGTCGGAGGGGCTGCAGCAACGAGTTGATCAACCGATGATGATTGAGTGGGTCAACGATGGTCGGAGGGGCTGCAGCAACGAGTTGATCAACCGATGATGATTGAGTAGCAGCACTCTGGTCAACGATGGTCGGAGGGGCTGCAGTAACGAGTTGATCAATCGATGATGATTGAGTGGGTCAACGATGGTCGGAAGGGCTGCAGCAACGAGTTGATCAACCGATGATGATTGAGTGGGTCAACGATGGTCGGAGGGGCTGCAGCAACGAGTTGATCAATCGATGATGATTGAGTAGCAGCACTCTGGTCAACGACTGTTTGAGGGGCTGCAGCAACGAGTTGATCAACCGATGATGATTGAGTGGGTCAACGACTGTTGGAGGGGCTGCAGCAACGAGTTGATCAATCGATGATGATTGAGTAGCAGCACTCTGGTCAACGACTGTTTGAGGGGCTGCAGCAACGAGTTGATCAACCGATGCTGATTGAGTGGGTCAACGATGGTCGGAGGGGCTGCAGCAACGAGTTGATCAACCGATGATGATTGAGTAGCAGCACTCTGGTCAACGACTGTTGGAGGGGCTGCAGCAACGAGTTGATCAATCGATGATGATTGAGTGGGTCAACGATGGTCGGAGGGGCTGCAGCAACGAGTTGATCAACCGATGATGATTGAGTGGGTCAACGATGGTCGGAGGGGCTGCAGCAACGAGTTGATCAACCGATGATGATTGAGTGGGTCAACGATGGTCGGAGGGGCTGCAGCAACGAGTTGATCAACCGATGATGATTGAGTGGGTCAACGATGGTCGGAGGGGCTGCAGCAACGAGTTGATCAATCGATGATGATTGAGTAGCAGCACTCTGGTCAACGACTGTTGGAGGGGCTGCAGCAACGAGTTGATCAACCGATGATGATTGAGTAGCAGCACTCTGGTCAACGATGGTCGGAGGGGCTGCAGCAACGAGTTGATCAACCGATGACGATTGAGTGGGTCAACGATGGTCGGAGGGGCTGCAGCAACGAGTTGATCAACCGATGATGATTGAGTGGGTTAACGATGGTCGGAGGGGCTGCAGCAACGAGTTGATCAACCGATGATGATTGAGTGGGTCAACGATGGTCGGAGGGGCTGCAGCAACGAGTTGATCAATCGATGATGATTGAGTAGCAGCACTCTGGTCAACGACTGTTGGAGGGGCTGCAGCAACGAGTTGATCAACCGATGATGATTGAGTAGCAGCACTCTGGTCAACGATGGTCGGAGGGCTGCAGCAACGAGTTGATCAACCGATGACGATTGAGTGGGTCAACGATGGTCGGAGGGGCTGCAGCAACGAGTTGATCAACCGATGATGATTGAGTGGGTTAACGATGGTCGGAGGGGCTGCAGCAACGAGTTGATCAACCGATGATGATTGAGTGGGTCAACGATGGTCGGAGGGGCTGCAGCAACGAGTTGATCAACCGATGATGATTGAGTAGCAGCACTCTGGTCAACGACTGTTGGAGGGGCTGCAGCAACGAGTTGATCAATCGATGATGATTGAGTAGCAGCACTCTGGTCAACGATGGTCGGAGGGGCTGCAGCAACGAGTTGATCAATCGATGATGATTGAGTAGCAGCACTCTGGTCAACGATGGTCGGAGGGGCTGCAGCAACGAGTTGATCAACCGATGATGATTGAGTAGCAGCACTCTGGTCAACGATGGTCGGAGGGGCTGCAGCAACGAGTTGATCAACCGATGATGATTGAGTAGCAGCACTCTGGTCAACGATGGTCGGAGGGGCTGCAGCAACGAGTTGATCAATCGATGATGATTGAGTAGCAGCACTCTGGTCAACGACTGTTGGAGGGGCTGCAGCAACGAGTTGATCAACCGATGATGATTGAGTGGGTCAACGATGGTCGGAGGGGCTGCAGCAACGAGTTGATCAACCGATGATGATTGAGTGGGTCAACGATGGTCGGAGGGGCTGCAGCAACGAGTTGATCAACCGATGATGATTGAGTAGCAGCACTCTGGTCAACGATGGTCGGAGGGGCTGCAGCAACGAGTTGATCAACCGATGATGATTGAGTGGGTCAACGATGGTCGGAGGGGCTGCAGCAACGAGTTGATCAACCGATGATGATTGAGTGGGTCAACGATGGTCGGAGGGGCTGCAGCAACGAGTTGATCAATCGATGATGATTGAGTGGGTCAACGATGGTCGGAGGGGCTGCAGCAACGAGTTGATCAACCGATGATGATTGAGTGGGTCAACGATGGTCGGAGGGGCTGCAGCAACGAGTTGATCAACCGATGATGATTGAGTGGGTCAACGATGGTCGGAGGGGCTGCAGAAACGAGTTGATCAACCGATGATGATTGAGTAGCAGCACTCTGGTCAACGATGGTCGGAGGGGCTGCAGCAACGAGTTGATCAATCGATGATGATTGAGTAGCAGCACTCTGGTCAACGATGGTCGGAGGGGCTGCAGCAACGAGTTGATCAACCGATGATGATTGAGTGGGTCAACGATGGTCGGAGGGGCTGCAGCAACGAGTTGATCAATCGATGATGATTGAGTAGCAGCACTCTGGTCAACGACTGTTGGAGGGGCTGCAGCAACGAGTTGATCAACCGATGATGATTGAGTGGGTCAACGATGGTCGGAGGGGCTGCAGCAACGAGTTGATCAACCGATGATGATTGAGTAGCAGCACTCTGGTCAACGATGGTCGGAGGGGCTGCAGCAACGAGTTGATCAACCGATGATGATTGAGTGGGTCAACGATGGTCGGAGGGGCTGCAGCAACGAGTTGATCAATCGATGATGATTGAGTAGCAGCACTCTGGTCAACGACTGTTGGAGGGGCTGCAGCAACGAGTTGATCAACCGATGATGATTGAGTGGGTCAACGATGGTCGGAGGGGCTGCAGCAACGAGTTGATCAATCGATGATGATTGAGTAGCAGCACTCTGGTCAACGACTGTTGGAGGGGCTGCAGCAACGAGTTGATCAACCGATGATGATTGAGTGGGTCAACGATGGTCGGAGGGGCTGCAGCAACGAGTTGATCAATCGATGATGATTGAGTAGCAGCACTCTGGTCAACGACTGTTGGAGGGGCTGCAGCAACGAGTTGATCAACCGATGATGATTGAGTGGGTCAACGATGGTCGGAGGGGCTGCAGCAACGAGTTGATCAACCGATGATGATTGAGTAGCAGCACTCTGGTCAACGATGGTCGGAGGGGCTGCAGCAACGAGTTGATCAACCGATGATGATTGAGTGGGTCAACGATGGTCGGAGGGGCTGCAGCAACGAGTTGATCAACCGATGATGATTGAGTAGCAGCACTCTGGTCAACGATGGTCGGAGGGGCTGCAGCAACGAGTTGATCAACCGATGATGATTGAGTGGGTCAACGATGGTCGGAGGGGCTGCAGCAACGAGTTGATCAATCGATGATGATTGAGTAGCAGCACTCTGGTCAACGATGGTCGGAGGGGCTGCAGCAACGAGTTGATCAACCGATGATGATTGAGTGGTCAACGATGGTCGGAGGGGCTGCAGCAACGAGTTGATCAATCGATGATGATTGAGTAGCAGCACTCTGGTCAACGACTGTTGGAGGGGCTGCAGCAACGAGTTGATCAACCGATGATGATTGAGTAGCAGCACTCTGGTCAACGATGGTCGGAGGGGCTGCAGCAACGAGTTGATCAACCGATGATGATTGAGTAGCAGCACTCTGGTCAACGATGGTCGGAGGGGCTGCAGCAACGAGTTGATCAACCGATGATGATTGAGTAGCAGCACTCTGGTCAACGATGGTCGGAGGGGCTGCAGCAACGAGTTGATCAATCGATGATGATTGAGTAGCAGCACTCTGGTCAACGACTGTTGGAGGGGCTGCAGCAACGAGTTGATCAACCGATGATGATTGAGTGGGTCAACGATGGTCGGAGGGGCTGCAGCAACGAGTTGATCAACCGATGATGATTGAGTGGTCAACGATGGTCGGAGGGGCTGCAGCAACGAGTTGATCAACCGATGATGATTGAGTAGCAGCACTCTGGTCAACGATGGTCGGAGGGGCTGCAGCAACGAGTTGATCAACCGATGATGATTGAGTAGCAGCACTCTGGTCAACGACTGTTTGAGGGGCTGCAGCAACGAGTTGATCAACCGATGATGATTGAGTAGCAGCACTCTGGTCAACGATGGTCGGAGGGGCTGCAGCAACGAGTTGATCAACCGATGATGATTGAGTGGGTCAACGATGGTCGGAGGGGCTGCAGCAACGAGTTGATCAACCGATGATGATTGAGTAGCAGCACTCTGGTCAACGATGGTCGGAGGGGCTGCAGTAACGAGTTGATCAATCGATGATGATTGAGTGGGTCAACGATGGTCGGAAGGGCTGCAGCAACGAGTTGATCAACCGATGATGATTGAGTGGGTCAACGATGGTCGGAGGGGCTGCAGCAACGAGTTGATCAATCGATGATGATTGAGTAGCAGCACTCTGGTCAACGACTGTTTGAGGGGCTGCAGCAACGAGTTGATCAACCGATGATGATTGAGTGGGTCAACGACTGTTGGAGGGGCTGCAGCAACGAGTTGATCAATCGATGATGATTGAGTAGCAGCACTCTGGTCAACGACTGTTTGAGGGGCTGCAGCAACGAGTTGATCAACCGATGCTGATTGAGTGGGTCAACGATGGTCGGAGGGGCTGCAGCAACGAGTTGATCAACCGATGATGATTGAGTAGCAGCACTCTGGTCAACGACTGTTGGAGGGGCTGCAGCAACGAGTTGATCAATCGATGATGATTGAGTGGGTCAACGATGGTCGGAGGGGCTGCAGCAACGAGTTGATCAACCGATGATGATTGAGTGGGTCAACGATGGTCGGAGGGGCTGCAGCAACGAGTTGATCAACCGATGATGATTGAGTGGGTCAACGATGGTCGGAGGGGCTGCAGCAACGAGTTGATCAACCGATGATGATTGAGTGGGTCAACGATGGTCGGAGGGGCTGCAGCAACGAGTTGATCAATCGATGATGATTGAGTAGCAGCACTCTGGTCAACGACTGTTGGAGGGGCTGCAGCAACGAGTTGATCAACCGATGATGATTGAGTAGCAGCACTCTGGTCAACGATGGTCGGAGGGGCTGCAGCAACGAGTTGATCAACCGATGACGATTGAGTGGGTCAACGATGGTCGGAGGGGCTGCAGCAACGAGTTGATCAACCGATGATGATTGAGTGGGTTAACGATGGTCGGAGGGGCTGCAGCAACGAGTTGATCAACCGATGATGATTGAGTGGGTCAACGATGGTCGGAGGGGCTGCAGCAACGAGTTGATCAATCGATGATGATTGAGTAGCAGCACTCTGGTCAACGACTGTTGGAGGGGCTGCAGCAACGAGTTGATCAACCGATGATGATTGAGTAGCAGCACTCTGGTCAACGATGGTCGGAGGGGCTGCAGCAACGAGTTGATCAACCGATGACGATTGAGTGGGTCAACGATGGTCGGAGGGGCTGCAGCAACGAGTTGATCAACCGATGATGATTGAGTGGGTTAACGATGGTCGGAGGGGCTGCAGCAACGAGTTGATCAACCGATGATGATTGAGTGGGTCAACGATGGTCGGAGGGGCTGCAGCAACGAGTTGATCAACCGATGATGATTGAGTAGCAGCACTCTGGTCAACGACTGTTGGAGGGGCTGCAGCAACGAGTTGATCAATCGATGATGATTGAGTAGCAGCACTCTGGTCAACGATGGTCGGAGGGGCTGCAGCAACGAGTTGATCAATCGATGATGATTGAGTAGCAGCACTCTGGTCAACGATGGTCGGAGGGGCTGCAGCAACGAGTTGATCAATCGATGATGATTGAGTAGCAGCACTCTGGTCAACGATGGTCGGAGGGGCTGCAGCAACGAGTTGATCAATCGATGATGATTGAGTAGCAGCACTCTGGTCAACGACTGTTGGATGGGTGAGCACTTGAGCTGCCTGTGAGGTCGTACACGCCGCAATAATTGCTTTCCGAGGGGGTCGCATGGGCCGCAATTGTCGAATTTTGGGCTGAATGAGCCGTGGGAAAGACTGGTTGAACCGTTGGAGTCTGTAGCTGCTGGGTCGTCGTTGTCGTATCAGCCGCATTGACTGGTCGAGTCTTCCCATCGGAATCATCAGATTCTGGAATTTTCGTCAGTATCGCAAATAATGATTTCCAAAGCTCTCACCATGGCTGCTGGAGGCAATTGGGATTTTGACGTCTGAGAAGTCAGATTCGGTGGAACGACATGTACATTATCGAATTTATTCTGCAATTCGTAAATGGTTGATTATGGTACGGAGCTGAGTGATTGATCTCAGTTCCAGTCTATAAAAATTAAATTAAAAATTAAAAAAAAATAAAAAAAAATAAAAATTTAAAATCGTTCTCATCTTTCCTGCTTGCTTCAATGGTGATCTGAACTGCTTTGAAGCAAATTGACCATTCGGAGGGACACAATTAGTGTTTTCGGACTGTTTCTGTAAACTCATAACCATAACCTTGCTTCATAACCTTGCTCGCTTGTGCCAATTGAGTCTGTGCAGTAGAGTTCGAAATCCAGCACTACCCGAGTCCACGGGTACCCGTCAATGACGAATGATAGGGAGAATTACCCGAGTCCATTCGTCAAAATCGCGCAATTACCCGAGTCCAGAGAGACAAAAATGCTCGTTTTCGCTCGTTTAACGTTCTGTTTTCGAGTAATTAGGATCGTGAGACAGATATTATTCATCATTTCTACCGCCCAGCATTCTAGTGAGTTGTTGATTCTCTATTTCAAGTTTCACGTGTTGCGTTTTCGACTGTTGTTGAGATTTGAGCCTTATTTAAAGGGGGAGGGGCACGAATCGAAATTGGTGGGTCCCACAACGACGTGCCTGCACCCCAGCTGCACCTACAGTAATCAGCACTGGGCTTGACTCTGTCCTCTCCCTTAACTAGGCCGTCTAGACTCAACCAATATAATGGCACGTAGCCTGGTGGTTGTACTTTTGCCTCGCTATCCGGCACAGGCTGGTTCGACTCCCGCCGTGTGCAAACCTCACTATTGCTGCTATTTTCGATTGCCAATCCAATGAAATCAATACGAGAATACAGTACCCCAAATCGTGCCTGCACAATCAATGAAACTTCAAAATTCCGTAGTGAGGTTCAGAGGCATTTCTAGCACTTCGGATAAACTGATCTCTGATCGGGTAAAGCATCCCTATTACTCCACATGCTCAGCTTATGTGCGAAAATATTCGTGCCCCTCCCCCTTTAAAGATCGATTATGGCTTGTAATTACTTCAGGAAGCCGAGCCTATTGAAATGGAACGTACTCATCACAATATTCCGGTTCTAATGACTATTTTCGAGCTTCCGATATCTCGAATTAAACTATGCTCTTCAGTGTTAATTTTGGCCTCAATCGAAAGAGCATTGAAAGTTATGTTAGCAGCTAAGTTTGTGTCCGATTTGATAGTGATTTGATTGCTTAATGGATGATTTATTACTGCGAAATTTGCCCTGGACTCGGTAATTGAGCGATTTGACGCAAAAGTCTCGGGTAATTCCATTTCTCATTTCTCGCGCGCGTGACCCGGTGCGAGGCCGAATTACCCGTCCCGTATTTCGAACTCTACTGTGCAGCATCATAAGCAACACGTTTTCGGAATGTTTCTAAAAAATTTCGATTCAAATTGCGAAAGTAGATCGATTCTGCTTTGATTTTTCTTCGCCGTACCTTAGGTGCAATTGAGTAGATGTATCTCGTTTCCTTGCACGGAACATCTTCCAGATATTCGATGTCATGACCGATTGGTTGATTTAGGAAGAACGGAAGGTTCGGAAACAATGTGATATCAAAAAATTGGAATTGATCATAAAAGTGACAACAGATCGGACGAATCCTATCCGATCTTACATATTCTGTGACCTAGGACTACTTTTTAAAGAAAAACAACTAATGGAGCGAATATGAGCAGACAAATCAGGGTTGGAGAATTTGTCACCATTTCATTCTCACCTGAAAATACTGAACTTTCCTGATTTTGCCCCCAAAAACAGATAAGACCCCCTGGAAAGCATAGCCAGTGCAACTAGGGTTATTGACTATGAACATCTGAAAGAGATCCTTTTCTCAATACTGCAGATAAGCCAGAGGGCTTTCTCTGTTTTCGGATTTGGCTACCGATTGAAATCGATCAAAATGGAAGCAATATTCGCTGGAAACAATTTTATCAGTTGATGCATCAATTTTCATTCATAATTTCTTGCCCTTCGATCAATACCGAACAAGTAAAAATTCAATCCACAACAAAAGGCGGAGTTTGCACAATTTACAGTATCACGATTACTGGAATTATCGAATGAAAATCAAGGTATGTTGTGTTCAGCAGAAATCTATTCAATGAAAAGATTTTATAAAGACAAAAGGCAGCTCGAATCAACGAAGAAAAAATAGCAAATTTAATGTGAGACAGGAAAGATAGAGGGGGAAATAGCGATATAGTAGAATAGTTCCTTTGATCTATATAATTTCAACCGAGATGTTTCCAGAGAAATTAATGATAACGGCACCATCTGTCGTATCGAAAAGGCCGAGCACGCAATAAGGAACAATGTGCTTCAGGTGGTTTCCTTTCGACTGTGGACTTTCGAAATCATCTCCCTTGGGGCGGATTCGAACCAGCGGGTGTCGGATTTCTAGCCCGATGCGCTACCGACTACGCCACGGGTGCGTATTTCGGACAAGGGTAGGGATGACTAATAAGGAGCGCAGCGAGGCTCGTACTTTGACATTGCTTTAGAAAAATGGTGAAGAGGAAGAAAAAAAATATAAAACGGGATCATTTCAGTGATTCTCAGCACATTTTATAAGAGGGAAACTCAAGAAGTAATCATTTCCCCACGGCCGGATTCGAACCAACGGGGACAAAGAGCTTCCAACTAGAGCTCGAGAAACGAGCCGCAGTCTCTTCATTACAAATAGTCTCTCACAGTTCTAACGGGCGAGAGAGAAGAGACGACGGCTCATTTTTTGAACTTTACTTCCAACCACGATTATTTTCCCACAATTGATCCGACGAAATAAAGAAACGTTTTCCAGAATTTCAAACTCTAATCTCATTCTTACCATTCCTCTTTCCGTCCTCGACTCCCAACTGCTGTCCGACAAACCTCTCCACCTCAAATTAATATATTTATAAGAGTGACTATCTGAGTCAGTGAAAAACTTTGCACTGACCCTTGGCACTAGCCAAAAATCGAAATCCTCCAAATTTTTTTTGGTGAGTAGTACTCATGGAGTGTACCTCGATGCTACCTTATTTAGTGTTCCGGTTGACCCTCCGCCGAATGGCAACGAATTTTTAAGTGAAACATAACCCAGCCGACTTTGCCATTTCGTAATCGTTTGAAACGATTGATATCACACATAATGCGTATCCCCTCCGTGAATATTCACCCAAAGTTTCAACTCGACACCCAAAGTTTCAACTCGAAATGTAGGGAATCGGTTTCAACAAAAATCAGTGAATCAATAAGTCAATGAAAGAAGCGGAACCTCGAAACGAATAATGGTATACTTACCACACTTCCTCTCCCTCCGTCTCGCTCTCCCCGCTGTTCTTACCCGTAGGGACTAGCGCGCGCTCTCGCCTATACCTTCCTTCAATTTCGACTTTGAGCGTCGCAAAGCGCAAGCTCGACTTAGTGAAACTATGGCCGACTGAGATGCGGGAAACGGGATAATAAGCTTTTCGTATGTTGTTGTTTCAATAAAAGCAGACGAATCTGGAATGTTTGAATCAATGAAAGTATCGAAATGTAGGGAATCGGTTTCAACAAAAATCAGTGAATCAATAAGTCAATGAAAGAAGCGGAACCTCGAAACGAATAATGGTATACTTACCACACTTCCTCTCCCTCCGTCTCGCTCTCCCCGCTGTTCTTACCCGTAGGGACTAGCGCGCGCTTTCGCCTATACCTTCCTTCAATTTCGACTTTGAGCGTCGCAAAGCGCAAGCTCGACTTAGTGAAACTATGGCCGACTGAGATGCGGGAAACGGGAAGAATAAGCTTTTCGTATGTTGTTGTTTCAATAAAAGCAGACGAATCTGGAATGTTTGAATCAATGAAAGTATCGAAATGTAGGGAATCGGTTTCAACAAAAATCAGTGAATCAATAAGTCAATGAAAGAAGCGGAACCTCGAAACGAATAATGGTATACTTACCACACTTCCTCTCCCTCCGTCTCGCTCTCCCCGCTGTTCTTACCCGTAGGGACTAGCGCGCGCTTTCGCCTATACCTTCCTTCAATTTCGACTTTGAGCGTCGCAAAGCGCAAGCTCGACTTAGTGAAACTATGGCCGACTGAGATGCGGGAAACGGGAAGAATAAGCTTTTCGTATGTTGTTGTTTCAATAAAAGCAGACGAATCTGGAATGTTTGAATCAATGAAAGTATCGAAATGTAGGGAATCGGTTTCAACAAAAATCAGTGAATCAATAAGTCAATGAAAGAAGCGGAACCTCGAAACTAGGGTTTCCCTTTTCAGGTCATTCGACCTATTCAGGTAATAATGAAATGGTCGAATTACCTAGTCAGGTCATTTAAATTGCATTACCTGACCAGGTCAGAGTCTTTTGTCCGCCTAGTCTGACCTGCCAGGTCATTTTCGATCTTCAATTACCCCTTGCGCGGTTTTTCACAGTGAGAAATGGCTCAGCGGCACGTGAAACATATCTCATTTCGAACTATCCCTCTCATTTTTTGATGTGCGAGCCCAGTCCACCAGTCGAAGTGACGAGCAATGAGAGAAATGGGCGCCTAGGTCACCTAATCCTCTTTTCTCTCTTTTTCAATCAGGTCGAATAGGCTTTATTCATTCAACGTTATTTTGAAGATAATGAGTTCAGGTCGCCTAGGCGCCACCTGAAAAAGGAAACCCTACTCGAAACGAATAATGGTATACTTACCACACTTCCTCTCCCTCCGTCTCGCTCTCCCCGCTGTTCTTACCCGTAGGGACTAGCGCGCGCTCTCGCCTATACCTTCCTTCAATTTCGACTTTGAGCGTCGCAAAGCGCAAGCTCGACTTAGTGAAACTATGGCCGACTGAGATGCGGGAAACGGGATAATAAGCTTTTCGTATGTTGTTGTTTCAATAAAAGCAGACGAATCTGGAATGTTTGAATCAATGAAAGTATCGAAATGTAGGGAATCGGTTTCACAAAAATCAGTGAATCAATAAGTCAATGAAAGAAGCGGAACCTCGAAACGAATAATGGTATACTTACCACACTTCCTCTCCCTCCGTCTCGCTCTCCCCGCTGTTCTTACCCGTAGGGACTAGCGCGCGCTTTCGCCTATACCTTCCTTCAATTTCGACTTTGAGCGTCGCAAAGCGCAAGCTCGACTTAGTGAAACTATGGCCGACTGAGATGCGGGAAACGGGAAGAATAAGCTTTTCGTATGTTGTTGTTTCAATAAAAGCAGACGAATCTGGAATGTTTGAATCAATGAAGTATCGAAATGTAGGGAATCGGTTTCAACAAAAATCAGTGAATCAATAAGTCAATGAAAGAAGCGGAACCTCGAAACTAGGGTTTCCCTTTTCAGGTCATTCGACCTATTCAGGTAATAATGAAATGGTCGAATTACCTAGTCAGGTCATTTAAATTGCATTACCTGACCAGGTCAGAGTCTTTTGTCCGCCTAGTCTGACCTGCCAGGTCATTTTCGATCTTCAATTACCCCTTGCGCGGTTTTTCACAGTGAGAAATGGCTCAGCGGCACGTGAAACATATCTCATTTCGAACTATCCCTCTCATTTTTTGATGTGCGAGCCCAGTCCACCAGTCGAAGTGACGAGCAATGAGAGAAATGGGCGCCTAGGTCACCTAATCCTCTTTTCTCTCTTTTTCAATCAGGTCGAATAGGCTTTATTCATTCAACGTTATTTTGAAGATAATGAGTTCAGGTCGCCTAGGCGCCACCTGAAAAAGGAAACCCTACTCGAAACGAATAATGGTATACTTACCACACTTCCTCTCCCTCCGTCTCGCTCTCCCCGCTGTTCTTACCCGTAGGGACTAGCGCGCGCTCTCGCCTATACCTTCCTTCAATTTCGACTTTGAGCGTCGCAAAGCGCAAGCTCGACTTAGTGAAACTATGGCCGACTGAGATGCGGGAAACGGGATAATAAGCTTTTCGTATGTTGTTGTTTCAATAAAAGCAGACGAATCTGGAATGTTTGAATCAATGAAAGTATCGGAATGTAGGGAATCGGTTTCAACAAAATTCAGTGAATCAAGAAGTCAATGAAAGAAGCGGAATCTCGAAACGAATAATGGTAAACTCAATAAAAGTAGAGGAATGTTATTTTCAAAGCGACCCAAATTTATGCCTGATGCGCAAAAAGCAGAGCAACAAAAAGTACGAAAAATGAACAAAGCTCGATTCTTCATTTAAATTTCATTTACAAAAATAATTAGAATAAGTGATTCGTTCATATCATGTTTAGAATGTACAAGGAATGAACAGGCTGCAGAAATAGCAGAAATGAGGGAGGAGGAGTGGAGAGACGAACGACCCAGGGATAAGTCTAAATAAAGAATGGAGTGCTGCAAGGGACCCACGAACGCGCCATGTTAAATGCCAAATACAAAAATCATTACAAGGTACCTCGAAACCCCAGGCATAAATTTGGGTCGCTTTGAAAATAACATTCCTCTACTTTTTTGAGTTTACCATTATTCGTTTCGAGATTCCGCTTCTTTCATTGACTTCTTGATTCACTGAATTTTGTTGAAACCGATTCCCTACATTCCGATACTTTCATTGATTCAAACATTCCAGATTCGTCTGCTTTATTGAAATCAGCACAACATGCGAAAAGGGGGACCCAAATCAACCACAGTTTACAGTCAAAATGACATAATGTGAACCGTTTATGATAACTTATGATAACTTATCATAAGATGTCATAAAACCATGATTGCTCAGCGGAGACTGAACGGATCAGGCTGAAATTTTGCATGGTAACTCAATTCGTGTGCCCCGTCAAACTGACACTCTCGAAAAATCGATATTTCGCACGCGTCGCGGTCGCGCGTTTCGTGTGCGATGACCCAAAGTGGGCGGAGCTTAGTCGAATTTGCTCATTAATTAGTCGAACTCGTCAAAATTTCTATTTTTATGAAAATTCCGGCATTCTGAATTCTTGAGAATGCGATTTTTGACTCAACACGAATTATCGTCGAGGCTCCGCCCACTTTGGGTGCGACGCACACGCAACGCGCGACCGCGACGCTCGCGAAATATCGATTTTTCGAGAGTGTCAGTTTGACGGGGCACACGAACTGAGTTACCATGCAAAATTTCAGCCTGATCCGTTCAGTCTCCGCTGAGCAATCATGGTTTTATGACATCTTATGATAAGTTATCATAAGTTATCATAAACGGTTCACATTATGTCATTTTGACTGTAGAGTTTCTGCAGAAACCCAGCGTCTCACTTTCCGCAGGAAAGTGGATTCCGTTACTTTTATTGATGCGCAGCATAAAATATGTATCATTCAATTTGTTTTCTAGGAACAATTTGAGTTTGTATTTGATGTAGGCCAGACCGTTAATTTCATTTGGTTCTGATCCATTCCGGATCCATAACTTTTGCAACATTGTTGCTTACTTTTTGTAAGCATTTGGCTGTAATCGGACGTGCACATTTGTCTTTTTTTATTGTTTTCCCTATCGATACACAATTTTTCTTAATCGTTACATTGTGACGTGTGGACGCTTTTTTTAGAATCAACTTGTTTATTTCATTATTATTTACAGGAAATTTTCGTCTTTGATTGTGGAATAATTCTCTATTGCATCTACTAAAATATTCGTACTTTTCGAAAATTAGGACTCTCATTCCTAAACATTTATTCGTAAGTTGTCTAGCAGGTTGCATTTTTTATTTTTGGCTGCAGAAGAAGTCAGAAGTTCGAACTCGACGATATGATTTCTCGAACACAATTCCCCACGTTTCTGCCTTAGCTGCAACAGTTCATATATGTCAAGGATTGACGCCACAATATGTGCTGATCTCTACTCGAACCTTCTTCGCTCCTGGAATGGCCTTTGTGGCATTTTCAAGAGTCACGAGCATGAAGGGATTGCATCTGATGGACTTCAGTGAAAACAAAGTTTGGTGTGAATTGAACCCCCTTCGCAAGTACAACTCCCTCCGTGCATCCTTCGGACTCCCATTGTTCGATGTTCCCTTGCCAAGGAGAAGAGAGCTCAGGAAGTCGATCCCCAGAATGAGAAATCTCCCAGAGCTCTAGCTCTAGCCCCCAAATTGAAGTGCAATCGACTGAAATTCGCGAAACTCCGACTACTTACCGACGAAGACCGAGACCAGTAGAAATGGACGATTCTGAGGAAGATAAGCGAGTGAAACGACCTTCAATCGATGCCACACGAGTCAGCGACAGAGCAAAAAGAACAAGAATCAGTCTGAGAAGCATAAACACTCGATTTACAAACGACCAATCCGACGTGACCAGTGCTAATTCATCATCGGAAAAATCGAAGCGGATTCGTGTTATAAACTCGAAGGTATATTTACTGTTCAGTACAAAAACTGAAATTATATTTATAGATCGCACCACACCGACTAGAATTACCTGCTGCAGTTGAGCCCAGTTGCATAATGCAGAACGGTCACAAAGTAAATAATTAAAAATTTAAGATTATATAATACAGATAATTTGATTTCAGCAAGGCTATCGATTCCTGAATCGTGGTTCCGACTGTTTCGCGATTGCGGCTGTGAACTCATTCTTCTGTCTACAATCATTAATGGATGATCTCGCCTCGGTTTCTGATAGCAATCGCATCGTCCAAATGATGCTAGATGCCTACACAGAGAGAAGAGTCGACAATCGTATGCCAATGGAAAACGTCCATCCTCTGTGAGAGACTCGTTTTTCGATGACAAGCGACAGCATGATTGTAGTAAAATGGTACAGGAGATCATCAACTACCTCGAAATCGGTAGGGAAGACGGATCATTGATACAGGTACAAAACGAATGTAAAACTCTAATAAAATAATATTTCTAGAACGACTTCCGGGTGCGAATCACAATGAAACTTCCCTGTGGTAGACTAATTGGTCTATTGTCAATGACCAAAATATAATGAACCTGCTAGACAACTTCCGAATAAATGTCTAGGTATGAGAGTCCTAATTTTTGAGAAGTACGAATAGATTATTAGATGTAATAGCGAATTATTTCACAATCAAAGATGGAAATTTCCTGTAAATAATAAACAAGTTGATTCTACAAACCTTCCCCGCATCACAATGTGCAGTGTCACTGTTGCAGTAAATTTAGCAACAGACAAAAAGAGAGACTATAAGAGGGACTATCTGAGTCAAGCAAAATAGCGTTGGCATTAGCTAAAAATCGAATTCCTTCAAAATTTGTGGGCAAGTAGTACTCACCTAATGTAGCTCAGCGCCAACTTATTTAGTGATCTGGTTCACCCTACGCCGAATGGCAACAATTTTTAAAGTGAAACATAACCCAACCGACTTTGTCATTTCGCAACCGATCGAAATCATTGATATCACAAATATTGCGTATCACCTCTGTGATTATGCATGTCAAGTTTCATGTCGATCGATTTCAAACTGGTCGAGAAAATTCAAAAAATCGGATTTTTTTCACTAAAGTGAGTGAAGAATGTGGTTCACCTGTGGCCCGGAACCAATTTTATTGTTTTAATCTATAGAGCAACTATTCATCTATCTTCAGTATAAAAATTAAAAAATGAAAATGAGACGTTGGAGATATAGCAAAAAGACTGGTTAAAATCCGAAAAAAGTCAGTTCATGATAGGGTGACCTACCGTAATCTTCCAAGGCGGCCGGTAGACAAAATATGGTTCTTTTAAAAAAAAATTTTTCATAGTGATATAGTGGTCTGAGGTCAGGGTGGAACCTTGAAAAATTGTGTTCTACAATATACCATTATCGATTTTTGGTTTGTTTATTAGTAAAGAGCGCATCCTAGTATCACCGGGTTAAATAAATTTCGATTACGATGGTTATTTATTAGTAAAGAGGGCATCCTAGTATCACCGGGTTGGATAAAATGTCGATTTCGCTTGCTTTTTTCAAACCAGGTGATTGTAGGATGCGCTCACTACTAGTAAACAACCTTCGTAATCGAAGTTTTCTCCAACCCGGTGATACTAGGATGCGCTCTTTACTAATAAACACAAAAAATCGATAATGGTATACTGTAGAACACAATTTTTCAAGGTTCCACCCTGACCTCAGACCACTATGAAAAATTTTTTTTAAAAAGAACCATATTTTGTCTACCGGCCGCCTTGGAAGATTACGGTAGGTCACCCTATCATGAACTGACTTTTTTCGGATTTTAACCAGTCTTTTTGCTATATCTCCAACGTCTCATTTTTCATTTTATTAATTTTTATACTGAAGATAGATGAATAGTTGCTCTATAGATTAAAACAATAAAATTGGTTCCGGCCACAGGTGAACCACATTCTTCACTCACTTTAGTGAAAAAATCCGATTTTTTGAATTTTCTAGACCAGTTTGAAATCGATCGACATGAAACTTGACATGCATAATCACAGAGGTGATACGCAATATTTGTGATATCAATGATTTCGATCGGTTGCGAAATGACAAAGTCGGTTGGGTTATGTTTCACTTTACAAATCGTTGCCATTCGGCGTAGGGTGAACCAGATCACTAAATAAGTTGGCGCTGAGCTACATTAGGTGAGTACTACTTGCCCACAAATTTTGAAGGAAATCGATTTTTTGGCTAATGCCAAGGGTCTGTGCAAAGTTTTTCATTGACTCAGATAGTCACTCATATCTCATTTCGAACTATCCCTCTCATTTTTTGATGTGCGAGCCCAGTCCACCAGTCGAAGTGACGAGCAATGAGAGAAATGGGCGCCTAGGTCACCTAATCCTCTTTTCTCTCTTTTTCAATCAGGTCGAATAGGCTTTATTCATTCAACGTTATTTTGAAGATAATGAGTTCAGGTCGCCTAGGCGCCACCTGAAAAAGGAAACCCTACTCGAAACGAATAATGGTATACTTACCACTTCCTCTCCCTCCGTCTCGCTCTCCCCGCTGTTCTTACCCGTAGGGACTAGCGCGCGCTCTCGCCTATACCTTCCTTCAATTTCGACTTTGAGCGTCGCAAAGCGCAAGCTCGACTTAGTGAAACTATGGCCGACTGAGATGCGGGAAACGGGTAGAATATGCTTTTCGTATGTTGTTGTTTCAATAAAAGCAGACGAATCTGGAATGTTTGAATCAATGAAAGTATCGAAATGTAGGGAATCGGTTTCAACAAAAATCAGTGAATCAATAAGTCAATGAAAGAAGCGGAACCTCGAAACGAATAATGGTATACTTACCACACTTCCTCTCCCTCCGTCTCGCTCTCCCCGCTGTTCTTACCCGTAGGGACTAGCGCGCGCTCTCGCCTATACCTTCCTTCAATTTCGACTTTGAGCGTCGCAAAGCGCAAGCTCGACTTAGTGAAACTATGGCCGACTGAGATGCGGGAAACGGATAATAAGCTTTTCGTATGTTGTTGTTTCAATAAAAGCAGACGAATCTGGAATGTTTGAATCAATGAAAGTATCGAAATGTAGGGAATCGGTTTCAACAAAAATCAGTGAATCAATAAGTCAATGAAAGAAGCGGAACCTCGAAACGAATAATGGTATACTTACCACACTTCCTCTCCCTCCGTCTCGCTCTCCCCGCTGTTCTTACCCGTAGGGACTAGCGCGCGCTTTCGCCTATACCTTCCTTCAATTTCGACTTTGAGCGTCGCAAAGCGCAAGCTCGACTTAGTGAAACTATGGCCGACTGAGATGCGGGAAACGGGAAGAATAAGCTTTTCGTATGTTGTTGTTTCAATAAAAGCAGACGAATCTGGAATGTTTGAATCAATGAAAGTATCGAAATGTAGGGAATCGGTTTCAACAAAAATCAGTGAATCAATAAGTCAATGAAAGAAGCGGAACCTCGAAACTAGGGTTTCCCTTTTCAGGTCATTCGACCTATTCAGGTAATAATGAAATGGTCGAATTACCTAGTCAGGTCATTTAAATTGCATTACCTGACCAGGTCAGAGTCTTTTGTCCGCCTAGTCTGACCTGCCAGGTCATTTTCGATCTTCAATTACCCCTTGCGCGGTTTTTCACAGTGAGAAATGGCTCAGCGGCACGTGAAACATATCTCATTTCGAACTATCCCTCTCATTTTTTGATGTGCGAGCCCAGTCCACCAGTCGAAGTGACGAGCAATGAGAGAAATGGGCGCC
The DNA here is from genome assembly GCA_911812115.1 of Pristionchus exspectatus. NCBI lineage: Eukaryota > Metazoa > Nematoda > Chromadorea > Rhabditida > Neodiplogasteridae > Pristionchus > Pristionchus exspectatus. The sequence continues at coordinate 89,794 of OU461582.1, read as the reverse complement.
TAGGTCACCTAATCCTCTTTTCTCTCTTTTTCAATCAGGTCGAATAGGCTTTATTCATTCAACGTTATTTTGAAGATAATGAGTTCAGGTCGCCTAGGCGCCACCTGAAAAAGGAAACCCTACTCGAAACGAATAATGGTATACTTACCACACTTCCTCTCCCTCCGTCTCGCTCTCCCCGCTGTTCTTACCCGTAGGGACTAGCGCGCGCTCTCGCCTATACCTTCCTTCAATTTCGACTTTGAGCGTCGCAAAGCGCAAGCTCGACTTAGTGAAACTATGGCCGACTGAGATGCGGAAACGGGTAGAATAAGCTTTTCGTATGTTGTTGTTTCAATAAAAGCAGACGAATCTGGAATGTTTGAATCAATGAAAGTATCGAAATGTAGGGAATCGGTTTCAACAAAAATCCACTTTCCTACGGAAAGTGAGACGCTGGGTTTCTGTGAGAAACCCTAAAAGGTGCTTGATTTGGATCCCCCTTTTGATGGTTATGCGAATCTCAATAAAAGTAACGGAATCTGAAATATCCAAAATTAATAAAAGTGGGGAATCTTAAATATCCAAAATTAATAAAAGTGGTGGAATCTAACAAACTCGAATCCCAAATTCGCGCTTTTATGCCTCGTCTTCAAATTCAAATCAAACGAGACAATGTGTAGAGAAGGCACACCGACCACCTTCGACGATCGGTGGGCCTTCTGATATCAAACGTCTAAATGTATATAAGACAACACCCGAAGTCTTCTATAGTCGAGGAGCCTTGTTCGATTAAACACCTTTGGAAAAAATCCCCAACACGTGCGCGAATTTGGGATTCGAGTTTGTTAGATTCCACCACTTTTATTAATTTTGGATATTTAAGATTCCACCACTTTTATTAATTTTGGATATTTCAGATTCCGTTACTTTTATTGAGATTCGCATAACCATCAAAAGGGGGATCCAAATCAAGCACCTTTTAGGGTTTCTCACAGAAACCCAGCGTCTCACTTTCCGTAGGAAAGTGGATTCCTTTACTTTTATTGTTGCGCAGCAACGTTTCATTTTTTTAACAGTTGGATTGCATTCTGTCACTTTAAGAATGTGCAAGGGGGGCTCTGCCCCCTTGACCCCCCCGCCAGGGGGCTCCGCCCCCCTGGACCCCCCGGCCGCGCCACGTTAAGTGCGTTATCCCTTCAAAAATAATGCGCTGAGAATTGGAACACATAATGAATAGAAAGAAAGATATAGATACCACTCTTTTTGAGCAATTTTGGTGCCAGAATGCCAGACGCGCCGGGTTTGACTACTAGCACCTATTGACCCTAGTATGCTAAAATAGTGGCAAAACGTTCGCACAAGTGGAGAGTCGAACCCGCAACTTATTGCACGCAAAGCAAACCCCTCAGCGGCTGCGCCACGAATTTCGTTTTAAAATGCTCTCTGGTCCACTCCTGACCCTCCAGCAGCGAACTAAAAATAGAGCAAAACTTCTCCCAAGAGTTGGACTCGAACCCAATCGATTGAATGCAAAGCAACCCCCTTACCGCCTGCGCCACGATTTACACTTAAAAACGACCCCTGAAACATTTCTGGCCTCCTAACAACATTCTAAAAATAGAGCAAAACATTTGCCAGTAGTTGGAGTCGAACCAGGGAAGACTAACACTAGCGGCGAGCCAGTCAATCCTCTTAGCCACTACACCACGAGGCACATGTTAGGCAAGCTCTGAGAGCGCTCTATCTTCTCCTCCCCCCTCCTCACCACGCTCTCCCCGCGCGCCCTCCTTCAGCCATAGTGCAAACTTTGGAGGTCCATAACTCGACGCAGAATGCGCCTAAGCTCCCAATTCGAAAAAGTGAACCTTAGAATCGGCCCAAAAGCTTAACCTCGGGTTTGGTGAGCTTAGGACAAAAGGGCCGAGGTGTTGGAAAATAGGTGGACGTGCACAAAGTGACCACATTGAGGTGCCTGCCATTTGGCGCTCGTTTGAGCTTTTTGGACAAAATTTTTTTGGGATGTCCTGAGGCCATGGGAGTAAGGCCTGCAAAGTTTGGCGAGCTTAGGCGCACTTTGAAACTTTGAGCTCCGCCCACCGCGCCAGGGGGCAAAAATAAGGGAGAAAATTGTTGGGCTTGGACCCAAATTGCTGTGGCGCTTCGCGCCACAGCTAATCAGTGAATCAATAAGTCAATGAAAGAAGCGGAACCTCGAAACGAATAATGGTATACTTACCACACTTCCTCTCCCTCCGTCTCGCTCTCCCCGCTGTTCTTACCCGTAGGGACTAGCGCGCGCTCTCGCCTATACCTTCCTTCAATTTCGACTTTGAGCGTCGCAAAGCGCAAGCTCGACTTAGTGAAACTATGGCCGACTGAGATGCGGGAAACGGGATAATAAGCTTTTCGTATGTTGTTGTTTTCAATAAAAGCAGACGAATCTGGAATGTTTGAATCAATGAAAGTATCGAAATGTAGGAATCGGTTTCAACAAAAATCAGTGAATCATAAGTCAATGAAAGAAGCGGAACCTCGAAACGAATAATGGTATACTTACCACACTTCCTCTCCCTCCGTCTCGCTCTCCCCGCTGTTCTTACCCGTAGGGACTAGCGCGCGCTTTCGCCTATACCTTCCTTCAATTTCGACTTTGAGCGTCGCAAAGCGCAAGCTCGACTTAGTGAAATTATGGCCGACTGAGATGCGGGAAACGGGAAGAATAAGCTTTTCGTATGTTTTGTTTCAATAAAAGCAGACGAATCTGGAATGTTTGAATCAATGAAAGTATCGAAATGTAGGGAATCGGTTTCAACAAAAATCAGTGAATCAATAAGTCAATGAAAGAAGCGGAACCTCGAAACTAGGGTTTCCCTTTTCAGGTCATTCGACCTATTCAGGTAATAATGAAATGGTCGAATTACCTAGTCAGGTCATTTAAATTGCATTACCTGACCAGGTCAGAGTCTTTTGTCCGCCTAGTCTGACCTGCCAGGTCATTTTCGATCTTCAATTACCCCTTGCGCGGTTTTTCACAGTGAGAATGGCTCAGCGGCACGTGAAACATATCTCATTTCGAACTATCCCTCTCATTTTTTGATGTGCGAGCCCAGTCCACCAGTCGAAGTGACGAGCAATGAGAGAAATGGGCGCCTAGGTCACCTAATCCTCTTTTCTCTCTTTTTCAATCAGGTCGAATAGGCTTTATTCATTCAACGTTATTTTGAAGATAATGAGTTCAGGTCGCCTAGGCGCCACCTGAAAAAGGAAACCCTACTCGAAACGAATAATGGTATACTTACCACACTTCCTCTCCCTCCGTCTCGCTCTCCCCGCTGTTCTTACCCGTAGGGACTAGCGCGCGCTCTCGCCTATACCTTCCTTCAATTTCGACTTTGAGCGTCGCAAAGCGCAAGCTCGACTTAGTGAAACTATGGCCGACTGAGATGCGGGAAACGGGTAGAATATGCTTTTCGTATGTTGTTGTTTCAATAAAAGCAGACGAATCTGGAATGTTTGAATCAATGAAAGTATCGAAATGTAGGGAATCGGTTTCAACAAAAATCAGTGAATCAATAAGTCAATGAAAGAAGCGGAACCTCGAAACGAATAATGGTATACTTACCACACTTCCTCTCCCTCCGTCTCGCTCTCCCCGCTGTTCTTACCCGTAGGGACTAGCGCGCGCTCTCGCCTATACCTTCCTTCAATTTCGACTTTGAGCGTCGCAAAGCGCAAGCTCGACTTAGTGAAACTATGGCCGACTGAGATGCGGGAAACGGGATAATAAGCTTTTCGTATGTTGTTGTTTCAATAAAAGCACGAATCTGGAATGTTTGAATCAATGAAAGTATCGAAATGTAGGGAATCGGTTTCAACAAAATCAGTGAATCAATAAGTCAATGAAAAGCGGAACCTCGAAACGAATAATGGTATACTTACCACACTTCCTCTCCCTCCGTCTCGCTCTCCCCGCTGTTCTTACCCGTAGGGACTAGCGCGCGCTTTCGCCTATACCTTCCTTCAATTTCGACTTTGAGCGTCGCAAAGCGCAAGCTCGACTTAGTGAAACTATGGCCGACTGAGATGCGGGAAACGGGAAGAATAAGCTTTTCGTATGTTGTTGTTTCAATAAAAGCAGACGAATCTGGAATGTTTGAATCAATGAAAGTATCGAAATGTAGGGAATCGGTTTCAACAAAAATCAGTGAATCAATAAGTCAATGAAAGAAGCGGAACCTCGAAACTAGGGTTTCCCTTTTCAGGTCATTCGACCTATTCAGGTAATAATGAAATGGTCGAATTACCTAGTCAGGTCATTTAAATTGCATTACCTGACCAGGTCAGAGTCTTTTGTCCGCCTAGTCTGACCTGCCAGGTCATTTTCGATCTTCAATTACCCCTTGCGCGGTTTTTCACAGTGAGAAATGGCTCAGCGGCACGTGAAACATATCTCATTTCGAACTATCCCTCTCATTTTTTGATGTGCGAGCCCAGTCCACCAGTCGAAGTGACGAGCAATGAGAGAAATGGGCGCCTAGGTCACCTAATCCTCTTTTCTCTCTTTTTCAATCAGGTCGAATAGGCTTTATTCATTCAACGTTATTTTGAAGATAATGAGTTCAGGTCGCCTAGGCGCCACCTGAAAAAGGAAACCCTACTCGAAACGAATAATGGTATACTTACCACACTTCCTCTCCCTCCGTCTCGCTCTCCCCGCTGTTCTTACCCGTAGGGACTAGCGCGCGCTCTCGCCTATACCTTCCTTCAATTTCGACTTTGAGCGTCGCAAAGCGCAAGCTCGACTTAGTGAAACTATGGCCGACTGAGATGCGGGAAACGGGATAATAAGCTTTTCGTATGTTGTTGTTTCAATAAAAGCAGACGAATCTGGAATGTTTGAATCAATGAAAGTATCGAAATGTAGGGAATCGGTTTCAACAAAAATCAGTGAATCAATAAGTCAATGAAAGAAGCGGAACCTCGAAACGAATAATGGTATACTTACCACACTTCCTCTCCCTCCGTCTCGCTCTCCCCGCTGTTCTTACCCGTAGGGACTAGCGCGCGCTTTCGCCTATACCTTCCTTCAATTTCGACTTTGAGCGTCGCAAAGCGCAAGCTCGACTTAGTGAAACTATGGCCGACTGAGATGCGGGAAACGGGAAGAATAAGCTTTTCGTATGTTGTTGTTTCAATAAAAGCAGACGAATCTGGAATGTTTGAATCAATGAAAGTATCGAAATGTAGGGAATCGGTTTCAACAAAAATCAGTGAATCAATAAGTCAATGAAAGAAGCGGAACCTCGAAACTAGGGTTTCCCTTTTCAGGTCATTCGACCTATTCAGGTAATAATGAAATGGTCGAATTACCTAGTCAGGTCATTTAAATTGCATTACCTGACCAGGTCAGAGTCTTTTGTCCGCCTAGTCTGACCTGCCAGGTCATTTTCGATCTTCAATTACCCCTTGCGCGGTTTTTCACAGTGAGAAATGGCTCAGCGGCACGTGAAACATATCTCATTTCGAACTATCCCTCTCATTTTTTGATGTGCGAGCCCAGTCCACCAGTCGAAGTGACGAGCAATGAGAGAAATGGGCGCCTAGGTCACCTAATCCTCTTTTCTCTCTTTTTCAATCAGGTCGAATAGGCTTTATTCATTCAACGTTATTTTGAAGATAATGAGTTCAGGTCGCCTAGGCGCCACCTGAAAAAGGAAACCCTACTCGAAACGAATAATGGTATACTTACCACACTTCCTCTCCCTCCGTCTCGCTCTCCCCGCTGTTCTTACCCGTAGGGACTAGCGCGCGCTCTCGCCTATACCTTCCTTCAATTTCGACTTTGAGCGTCGCAAAGCGCAAGCTCGACTTAGTGAAACTATGGCCGACTGAGATGCGGGAAACGGGTAGAATATGCTTTTCGTATGTTGTTGTTTCAATAAAAGCAGACGAATCTGGAATGTTTGAATCAATGAAAGTATCGAAATGTAGGGAATCGGTTTCAACAAAAATCAGTGAATCAATAAGTCAATGAAAGAAGCGGAACCTCGAAACGAATAATGGTATGAAACACTATCTGAGAGAACTGAGCAAATATACCTATCAACCGCACAAGGAAAAATAATATTTGTCCAAAAAAATGCCATAGGTGTAACTTTTTACGTAGAATCCGAAAATCGACCTCAGAAAGTCGTATCTCTAAAACCTGATTTGTTACAGTTTACTTCACTGTGCCCGGGGGTAAATACAATTTCTTTAACGGAGCTTCAAACCATCTAATGCAGTATAAAATCTTTCAAATAATGAAAAAAGAAACGTTTTCACAAAAGAAAGTGAAAGGCTACCTATTCCCAAAATAAAGTTATGCACGAAATTTTTTTAAAATAAATTGCCGTGAAAATTTTTTCCACAGTTATGACATTTCTTTTATTTTCATTGATTTCCTCGTGAAAAGTTGTATATATGGTAATTTTTTGAACGGATATTTCATTACAGTATTTAGTTTCCCAAGGCGCCGAAAAGAGCGGATACCAGTTTTTTCACAATCTTCAAAAACTACAACATGTGAAAACGCTTGTAAAATATGTCTCGTTTGTTTTGAATGATTAAGTTATATGATAGTGAATGTATCCATGCAGAAATAATAGCAAATTAGAGCATTTGGGGATAAAATTGTCTTCGGTTGCATCTGAAATAATGGAAGAGGTGTTTTCGATATCAAAAATATGGTTCCTGATAAGGGGATCCCCATTTCCTTGGTAACCAAACTCAGTATTAGATTTCTCATATCCATATATGTTCAACAAAAATAAATCGTTAATATGGGACCGTAAGGAATTCAGTAACAGCGTGTAGAATGTGAAAAAAGACGTTTTATCGGATAAACTCAAATATTGAGGCCTCAGAACTTTTTATTTAGGACTTCAAAGGTGACGATATGACCATAAAAAAGTTTTGTTGATGCAGTGCATCGATTTCAGTAAAAATGAAGTGGGTTTCTATAAAAATATTCTCCTGGATTTCTCTTTTTTTTTGAGAATTTTTTTGTAAAAAATGTTTTTCTCGCAATGATATCAAACGCTCCAGAATATTTTGTTAGGTAAATTTTAATTACTATTATTTGATTTTCAACCGGTCGAAATTCAGAAGTTCTGAGGCCTCAATATTTGAGTTTATCCGATAAAACGTCTTTTTTCACATTCTACACGCTGTTACTGAATTCCTTACGGTCCCATATTAACGATTTATTTTTGTAGAACACATATGGATATGAGAAATCTAAAACTGAGTTTGGTTACCAAGGAAATGGGGATCCCCTTATCAGGAACCATATTTTTGATATCGAAAACACCTCTTCCATTAATTCAGATGCAACCGAAGACAATTTTATCCCCAAATGCTCTAATTTGCTATTATTTCTGCATGGGCACATTCACTATCATATAACTTAATCATTCAAAACAAACGAGACATATTTTACAAGCGTTTTCACATGTTGCAGTTTTTGAAGATTGTGAAAAAACTGGTATCCGCTCTTTTCGGCGCCTTGGGAAACTAAATACTGTAATGAACTATCCGATCAAAAAATTACCATATATGCAACTTTTCACGAGGAATTCAATGAAAATAAAAGAAATGTCATAACTGTGGAAAAAATTTTCACGGCAATTTATTTAAGATTTTTTTCGTGCATAACTTTATTTTGGGAATAGGTAGCCTTTCACTTTCTTTTGTGAAAACGTTTCTTTTTTCATTATTTGAAAGATTTTATACTGCATTGGATGGTTTGAAGCTCCGTTAAAGAAATTGTATGTACCCCCGGGCACAGTGAAGTAAACTGTAACAAATCAGGTTTTAGAGATACGACTTTCTGAGGTCGATTTTCGGATTCTACGTAAAAAGTTACACCTATGGCATTTTTTTGGGCAAATATTATTTTTCCATGTGCGGCCGTAAGTGACTTCTCTCAGATAGTGTCTCGTATACTTACCACACTTCCTCTCCCTCCGTCTCGCTCTCCCCGCTGTTCTTACCCGTAGGGACTAGCGCGCGCTCTCGCCTATACCTTCCTTCAATTTCGACTTTGAGCGTCGCAAAGCGCAAGCTCGACTTAGTGAAACTATGGCCGACTGAGATGCGGGAAACGGGATAATAAGCTTTTCGTATGTTGTTGTTTCAATAAAAGCAGACGAATCTGGAATGTTTGAATCAATGAAAGTATCGAAATGTAGGGAATCGGTTTCAACAAAAATCAGTGAATCAATAAGTCAATGAAAGAAGCGGAACCTCGAAACGAATAATGGTATACTTACCACACTTCCTCTCCCTCCGTCTCGCTCTCCCCGCTGTTCTTACCCGTAGGGACTAGCGCGCGCTTTCGCCTATACCTTCCTTCAATTTCGACTTTGAGCGTCGCAAAGCGCAAGCTCGACTTAGTGAAACTATGGCCGACTGAGATGCGGGAAACGGGAAGAATAAGCTTTTCGTATGTTGTTGTTTCAATAAAAGCAGACGAATCTGGAATGTTTGAATCAATGAAAGTATCGAAATGTAGGGAATCGGTTTCAACAAAAATCAGTGAATCAATAAGTCAATGAAAGAAGCGGAACCTCGAAACTAGGGTTTCCCTTTTCAGGTCATTCGACCTATTCAGGTAATAATGAAATGGTCGAATTACCTAGTCAGGTCATTTAAATTGCATTACCTGACCAGGTCAGAGTCTTTTGTCCGCCTAGTCTGACCTGCCAGGTCATTTTCGATCTTCAATTACCCCTTGCGCGGTTTTTCACAGTGAGAAATGGCTCAGCGGCACGTGAAACATATCTCATTTCGAACTATCCCTCTCATTTTTTGATGTGCGAGCCCAGTCCACCAGTCGAAGTGACGAGCAATGAGAGAAATGGGCGCCTAGGTCACCTAATCCTCTTTTCTCTCTTTTTCAATCAGGTCGAATAGGCTTTATTCATTCAACGTTATTTTGAAGATAATGAGTTCAGGTCGCCTAGGCGCCACCTGAAAAAGGAAACCCTACTCGAAACGAATAATGGTATACTTACCACACTTCCTCTCCCTCCGTCTCGCTCTCCCCGCTGTTCTTACCCGTAGGGACTAGCGCGCGCTCTCGCCTATACCTTCCTTCAATTTCGACTTTGAGCGTCGCAAAGCGCAAGCTCGACTTAGTGAAACTATGGCCGACTGAGATGCGGGAAACGGGATAATAAGCTTTTCGTATGTTGTTGTTTCAATAAAAGCAGACGAATCTGGAATGTTTGAATCAATGAAAGTATCGAAATGTAGGGAATCGGTTTCAACAAAAATCAGTGAATCAATAAGTCAATGAAAGAAGCGGAACCTCGAAACGAATAATGGTATACTTACCACACTTCCTCTCCCTCCGTCTCGCTCTCCCCGCTGTTCTTACCCGTAGGGACTAGCGCGCGCTTTCGCCTATACCTTCCTTCAATTTCGACTTTGAGCGTCGCAAAGCGCAAGCTCGACTTAGTGAAACTATGGCCGACTGAGATGCGGGAAACGGGAAGAATAAGCTTTTCGTATGTTGTTGTTTCAATAAAAGCAGACGAATCTGGAATGTTTGAATCAATGAAAGTATCGAAATGTAGGGAATCGGTTTCAACAAAAATCAGTGAATCAATAAGTCAATGAAAGAAGCGGAACCTCGAAACTAGGGTTTCCCTTTTCAGGTCATTCGACCTATTCAGGTAATAATGAAATGGTCGAATTACCTAGTCAGGTCATTTAAATTGCATTACCTGACCAGGTCAGAGTCTTTTGTCCGCCTAGTCTGACCTGCCAGGTCATTTTCGATCTTCAATTACCCCTTGCGCGGTTTTTCACAGTGAGAAATGGCTCAGCGGCACGTGAAACATATCTCATTTCGAACTATCCCTCTCATTTTTTGATGTGCGAGCCCAGTCCACCAGTCGAAGTGACGAGCAATGAGAGAAATGGGCGCCTAGGTCACCTAATCCTCTTTTCTCTCTTTTTCAATCAGGTCGAATAGGCTTTATTCATTCAACGTTATTTTGAAGATAATGAGTTCAGGTCGCCTAGGCGCCACCTGAAAAAGGAAACCCTACTCGAAACGAATAATGGTATACTTACCACACTTCCTCTCCCTCCGTCTCGCTCTCCCCGCTGTTCTTACCCGTAGGGACTAGCGCGCGCTCTCGCCTATACCTTCCTTCAATTTCGACTTTGAGCGTCGCAAAGCGCAAGCTCGACTTAGTGAAACTATGGCCGACTGAGATGCGGGAAACGGGTAGAATAAGCTTTTCGTATGTTGTTGTTTCAATAAAAGCAGACGAATCTGGAATGTTTGAATCAATGAAAGTATCGAAATGTAGGGAATCGGTTTCAACAAAAATCAGTGAATCAATAAGTCAATGAAAGAAGCGGAACCTCGAAACGAATAATGGTATACTTACCACACTTCCTCTCCCTCCGTCTCGCTCTCCCCGCTGTTCTTACCCGTAGGGACTAGCGCGCGCTCTCGCCTATACCTTCCTTCAATTTCGACTTTGAGCGTCGCAAAGCGCAAGCTCGACTTAGTGAAACTATGGCCGACTGAGATGCGGGAAACGGGATAATAAGCTTTTCGTATGTTGTTGTTTCAATAAAAGCAGACGAATCTGGAATGTTTGAATCAATGAAAGTATCGAAATGTAGGGAATCGGTTTCAACAAAAATCAGTGAATCAATAAGTCAATGAAAGAAGCGGAACCTCGAAACGAATAATGGTATACTTACCACACTTCCTCTCCCTCCGTCTCGCTCTCCCCGCTGTTCTTACCCGTAGGGACTAGCGCGCGCTTTCGCCTATACCTTCCTTCAATTTCGACTTTGAGCGTCGCAAAGCGCAAGCTCGACTTAGTGAAACTATGGCCGACTGAGATGCGGGAAACGAGAAGAATAAGCTTTTCGTATGTTGTTGTTTCAATAAAAGCAGACGAATCTGGAATGTTTGAATCAATGAAAGTATCGAAATGTAGGGAATCGGTTTCAACAAAAATCAGTGAATCAATAAGTCAATGAAAGAAGCGGAACCTCGAAACTAGGGTTTCCCTTTTCAGGTCATTCGACCTATTCAGGTAATAATGAAATGGTCGAATTACCTAGTCAGGTCATTTAAATTGCATTACCTGACCAGGTCAGAGTCTTTTGTCCGCCTAGTCTGACCTGCCAGGTCATTTTCGATCTTCAATTACCCCTTGCGCGGTTTTTCACAGTGAGAAATGGCTCAGCGGCACGTGAAACATATCTCATTTCGAACTATCCCTCTCATTTTTTGATGTGCGAGCCCAGTCCACCAGTCGAAGTGACGAGCAATGAGAGAAATGGGCGCCTAGGTCACCTAATCCTCTTTTCTCTCTTTTTCAATCAGGTCGAATAGGCTTTATTCATTCAACGTTATTTTGAAGATAATGAGTTCAGGTCGCCTAGGCGCCACCTGAAAAAGGAAACCCTACTCGAAACGAATAATGGTATACTTACCACACTTCCTCTCCCTCCGTCTCGCTCTCCCCGCTGTTCTTACCCGTAGGGACTAGCGCGCGCTCTCGCCTATACCTTCCTTCAATTTCGACTTTGAGCGTCGCAAAGCGCAAGCTCGACTTAGTGAAACTATGGCCGACTGAGATGCGGGAAACGGGATAATAAGCTTTTCGTATGTTGTTGTTTCAATAAAAGCAGACGAATCTGGAATGTTTGAATCAATGAAAGTATCGAAATGTAGGGAATCGGTTTCAACAAAAATCAGTGAATCAATAAGTCAATGAAAGAAGCGGAACCTCGAAACGAATAATGGTATACTTACCACACTTCCTCTCCCTCCGTCTCGCTCTCCCCGCTGTTCTTACCCGTAGGGACTAGCGCGCGCTTTCGCCTATACCTTCCTTCAATTTCGACTTTGAGCGTCGCAAAGCGCAAGCTCGACTTAGTGAAACTATGGCCGACTGAGATGCGGGAAACGGGAAGAATAAGCTTTTCGTATGTTGTTGTTTCAATAAAAGCAGACGAATCTGGAATGTTTGAATCAATGAAAGTATCGAAATGTAGGGAATCGGTTTCAACAAAAATCAGTGAATCAATAAGTCAATGAAAGAAGCGGAACCTCGAAACTAGGGTTTCCCTTTTCAGGTCATTCGACCTATTCAGGTAATAATGAAATGGTCGAATTACCTAGTCAGGTCATTTAAATTGCATTACCTGACCAGGTCAGAGTCTTTTGTCCGCCTAGTCTGACCTGCCAGGTCATTTTCGATCTTCAATTACCCCTTGCGCGGTTTTTCACAGTGAGAAATGGCTCAGCGGCACGTGAAACATATCTCATTTCGAACTATCCCTCTCATTTTTTGATGTGCGAGCCCAGTCCACCAGTCGAAGTGACGAGCAATGAGAGAAATGGGCGCCTAGGTCACCTAATCCTCTTTTCTCTCTTTTTCAATCAGGTCGAATAGGCTTTATTTATTCAACGTTATTTTGAAGATAATGAGTTCAGGTCGCCTAGGCGCCACCTGAAAAAGGAAACCCTACTCGAAACGAATAATGGTATACTTACCACACTTCCTCTCCCTCCGTCTCGCTCTCCCCGCTGTTCTTACCCGTAGGGACTAGCGCGCGCTCTCGCCTATACCTTCCTTCAATTTCGACTTTGAGCGTCGCAAAGCGCAAGCTCGACTTAGTGAAACTATGGCCGACTGAGATGCGGGAAACGGGTAGAATAAGCTTTTCGTATGTTGTTGTTTCAATAAAAGCAGACGAATCTGGAACACTTTCCTACGGAAAGTGAGACGCTGTGTTTCTGTGAGAAACCCTAAAAGGTGCTTGATTTGGGTCCCCCTTTTGATGGTTATGCGAATCTCAATAAAAGTAACGGAATCTGAAATATCCAAAATTAATAAAAGTGGTGGAATCTGAAATATCCAAAATTAATAAAAGTGGTGGAATCTGAAATATCCAAAATTAATAAAAGTGGTGGAATCTAACAAACTCGAATCCCAAATTCGCGCTTTTATGCCTCGTCTCCAAATTCAAATCAAACGAGACAATGTGTAGAGAAGGCACACCGACCGCCTTCGGCGATCAGTGGGCCTTCTGATATCGAACGCCTAAATGTATATAAGACAACACCCGAAAGTCTTTTATGGTCGAGGAGCATTGTTCGATTAAACACCTTTGAAAAAAACCCCCAATACTTGCGCGAATTTGGGCTTCGAGTTTGTTAGATTCCACCACTTTTATTAATTTTGGATATTTCAGATTCCACCACTTTTATTAATTTTGGATATTTCAGATTCCACCACTTTTATTAATTTTGGATATTTCAGATTCCGTTACTTTTATTGAGATTCGCATAACCATCAAAAGGGGGACCCAAATCAAGCACCTTTTAGGGTTTCTCACAGAAACCCAGCGTCTCACTTTCCGTAGGAAAGTGGATTCCTTTACTTTTATTGTTGCGCAGCAACGTTTCATTTTTTTAACAGTTGGATTGCATTCTGTCACTTTAAGAATGTGCAAGGGGGCTCTGCCCCCTTGACCCCCCTCCCCGCCAGGGGGGCTCCGCCCCCCTGGACCCCCCGACCGCGCCACGTTAAGTGCGTAGTCCCTTCAAAAAATTCGCTCAGAATAGTAACACGTAATGAAAGGGTGAAGAGAGAAAGATATAGATACCACTCTTTTGAGGGATTTTGGTTCTGAATGCGTGACGCGCCTGGTTTGACTATTAACACACCCAAGTGCACCTATTGAGCCTACCCCAGTATGCTAAAATAGTGGCAAAAACCTTCCCCTTACCGCCTGCACCACGAATTTCACTTTAAAATGTTCTCTGGTCCACTCCTGACCCACCAGCAGCGAACTAAAAATAGAGCAAAACTTCTCCAAAGAGTTGGACTCGAACCAACAGCCGACCAACAGCCGAATCAATGAAATTTCGAAAATTTCAAGAGCATCATTTTATTTCAAATAGGCATGTTTCCGATAGAAAATTACGAGCTGATTTCAACCGTGCTAAGCTTGTGCCATTTAGTCCACGGATAACCGAGAAAACCGCTGACTCGCATTCGACTCGCACTGAAAACAACTCACTCGCACAAGAGGGTTGTAAAAACCACTCACTCGCAGAAAGTGAGGCTGTAAACGAGCGTCTCGCGGTAACTCGCATGAGGGAGTAAACAAGTGCGGTTCTCCGAGAGTCATTTTCGCCACCCTAATCCCCACCCCAACTCCCCCTTCTCTTTTAACAACTTGTTAGTACTAAGCGTTGTCGAGTCCAAAAAGGACCTTTTTTCGTACTCTGGCTAAGGAATTCCCGTTGACCAAATTTCGACTTCGACAACTTTTTGAACTCCTCACGAAGGGGGATTAACAGCGCAAAAAGAATTGAGAGCTTGGACGCAAAGACTAAAAAGTTAGGCCAGGAAATAGGTCAGAGCCGGGAAATAGGTGAGACCACATCGCCGATATAGGAACACCTCCCATCCCCACCCCCAACCCCCCCTTTTCTTTTAAAAAATTGTTAGTACAAAGAGTTGTCGAGTCCAAAAAAGGACCTTTTTTCGTACTCTGGCTAAGGTACAGTAGTCGTGAAAACCAGTAGTCGTGAAAACCAGTAGTCGTGAAAAACTGTAGTCGTGAAAAACAGTAGTCCTGAAAATCAGTAGTCGTGAAAAACAGTAGTCCTGAAAATCAGTAGTCGTGAAAATCAGTAGTCGTGAAAAACTGTAGTCGTGAAAAACAGTAGTCCTGAAAAACAGTAGTCCTGAAAATCAGTAGTCGTGAAAAACAGTAGTCGTCAAAATCAGTAGTCGTCAAAAACAGTAGTCGTGAAAAACAGTAGTCGTGAAAAACAGTAGTCGTGAAAAACAGTAGTCGTGAAAAACAGTAGTCGTGAAAAACAGTAGTCGTGAAAATCAGTAGTCGTCAAAATCAGTAGTCGTCAAAAACAGTAGTCGTGAAAATCAGTAGTCGTGAAAAACAGTAGTCGTGAAAAACAGTAGTCGTGAAAATCAGTAGTCGTGAAAAACAGTAGTCGTGAAAAACAGTAGTCGTGAAAAACAGTAGTCCTGAAAAACAGTAGTCCTGAAAAACAGTAGTCCTGAAAATCAGTAGTCGTGAAAAACAGTAGTCCTGAAAATCAGTAGTCGTGAAAATCAGTAGTCGTGAAAAACAGTAGTCCTGAAAATCAGTAGTCGTGAAAACCAGTAGTCGTGAAAAATAGTAGTCGTGAAAACCAGTAGTCGTGAAAAACAGTAGTCGTGAAAAACAGTAGTCGTGAAAAACAGTAGTCGTCAAAATCAGTAGTCGTCAAAAACAGTAGTCGTGAAAATCAGTAGTCGTGAAAATCAGTAGTCGTGAAAAACAGTAGTCGTGAAAAACAGTAGTCGTGAAAAACAGTAGTCGTGAAAAACAGTAGTCGTGAAAATCAGTAGTCGTGAAAAACAGTAGTCGTGAAAAACAGTAGTCGTGAAAATCAGTAGTCGTGAAAAACAGTAGTCGTGAAAAACAGTAGTCGTGAAAAACAGTAGTCGTGAAAAACAGTAGTCGTGAAAATCAGTAGTCGTGAAAATCAGTAGTCGTGAAAAACAGTAGTCGTCAAAATCAGTAGTCGTGAAAAACAGTAGTCGTGAAAAACAGTAGTCGTGAAAAACAGTAGACGTGAAAACCAGTAGTCGTCAAAAACAGTAGTCGTGAAAAACAGTAGTGGTGAAAAACAGAAGCCCTGAAAATCAGTAGTCGTGAAAACCAGTAACCAGGGTTTTTCTTATTTTTAAGAAATTTTCTCATTTTTAGGAAAAAACAAGCATATTAACTGCCCATGCCGTGCAGTTATTCGCGATTCCCAATAGGCGAATTTCAATAGGCCGCAACTAGCGGCCCTGAAGGATTAGCGTATGCCGAGAAAAGATACTGAGTCACAACTGCCCTGTAGGTAGTTGTGAGGCTTTTGAAAGATAAGTTACATGCTTTTCAAAAAATTTTTACAAGTCCGAAAACAGATATTTTTTTCGAGCTTTTTGAGACATTGATTTTTGAACTCGCCGTGAAATTCTGAGTCGAATGAGCTATCTCTCAAAAAGCATCAAAAAAATTTCGTGTTCGCAGATTCATGTTACACATATGTTCTTAGACATGCATGGCTTAATCTTTTATCTGAGCATATCACCGCTGGCAGGGTCGACCAGGTAACTAAAAAAAGTCTCTGCTCAGAACGCCTTTCGGTGATTCACGATATCCAGAACCGTTTTCACGTCTCATGCCATTAACCGTTTGCACTGTTTTTCGATTCTAGGCGAATTGCCGATAGCCGAGAGTCGATCTAGGCGAATTGCCGATAGACGAGATGATCGGGTAAAGCCCTATCGCGAATTGCCGATAGCCGAGAGTCGATCTAGGCGAATTGCCAATAGCCGAGAAGATCGGGTGAAGTCCTATCGCGAATTGCCGATAGCCGAGAGTCGATCTAGGCGAATTGCCGATAGCCGAGAAGATCGGGTGAAGTTACCTATTGAGTAATGCCGATAGCCGAGAGTCTATCTGGGCTTCCCGGGGGTCGGCCCGTTATGGATGAAATTTACAGGGCCCTGATGCGATTTTTACGATATGTCGATCGCGAATCGTCAATCAGCTAATGGTTCCGACTGTTAGCTGGACGCGTGATAGTTTATCGCTGTCTCGGCTAGTCCGAGACGTCTGCGATGCCATCATATGCGAGTTCCCGTTCCGGGTCTTGCGCTCTCTACTGTTCATTGCTTCTTGCGTTACAAGCACAATTCGGTCCATCAAACTCTCTTCGAAGGGTGTCATGTGAATCCGATCGGGTCGCTCGTTCACTCGTCGACTCTTCCTATCGTGAATCACCGAAAGGTGTTCTCGAACGGTGACTTTTTTTTAGTTACCTGGTTGATCCTGCCAGCGGTGATATGCTCAGATAAAAGATTAAGCCATGCATGTCTAAGAACATATGTGTAACATGAA
Source organism: Pristionchus exspectatus (assembly GCA_911812115.1). Lineage (NCBI taxonomy): Eukaryota > Metazoa > Nematoda > Chromadorea > Rhabditida > Neodiplogasteridae > Pristionchus > Pristionchus exspectatus. The sequence goes on along the minus strand of OU461582.1, from coordinate 72,814 downwards.
TCTGCGAACGGCTCATTATTAACACCCGTAATCTGCCCAGTTTTCGTATCCAAAACGGATATCTGCGTTAATTTTGGAGCTAATACGTGCACCAACGTGCTGCTAGCAATAGTGGCACGCACTTATTAGATCAAGGCCGATTGGGGCAACCCTTTTGGTGACTCTGAATAATTTTGCGGATCGTATGGTCTTGTACCGACGACGTACTGGTCGAGCGGGTGCCCTATCAACTATTGATGGAAGTCTATGTGTCTTCCATGGTTGTAACGGGTAACGGAGAATAAGGGTTCGACTCCGGAGAGCTAGCCTTAGAAACGGCTATCACATCCAAGGAAGGCAGCAGGCGCGTAAATTACCCACTCTCAATTCGAGGAGGTAGTGACTATCAATAACGAGACAGATCTCTTTGAGGTCTGTCATTGCAATGAGCACAACTTAAAGACTTTAACGAAGTCTATGGGAGGGCAAGTCTGGTGCCAGCAGCCGCGGTAATTCCAGCTCCCAACGTGTATATCGTCATTGCTGCGGTTAAAAAGCTCGTAGTTGGATCTTAGCTCATGTCGGTAGTTCTCCATGTGAGACACTGCTCGGCTGAGCTGTTTCGCTGGTTTTCCGTAGTTTCGGCTTCGGTGACTGGTGTTGTAACTTTGATTAAATCAATGTGATTAAAACAGGCGTTTGCTTGAATGCTTTATCATGGAATAATAGAATATGACTTCGGTCCATTCTGTTGGTCTTGGGATCGAAGTAATGATTAAAAGGAACAACTCGGGGGCATCCGTATCGCTGCGTGAGAGGTGAAATTCTTGGACCGCAGCGAGACGACCTATTGCGAAAGCATTTGCCAAGAATGTTTTCATTAATCAAGAACGAAAGTCAGAGGATCGAAGGCGATTAGATACCGCCCTAGTTCTGACCGTAAACTATGCCAACTAGCGATCAGGTGGTGGTAGTTTAGCCCTGCCTGGGAGCTTCTCGGAAACGAAAGTCTTCGGGTTCCGGGGGTAGTATGGTTGCAAATCTGAAACTTAAAGGAATTGACGGAAGGGCACCACCAGGAGTGGAGCCTGCGGCTTAATTTGACTCAACACGGGAAATCTCACCCGGACCGGACACTATAATGATTGACAGATTGATAGTTCTTTCTTGATTTGGTGGTTGGTGGTGCATGGCCGTTCTTAGTTCGTGGATTGATCTGTCTGGTTTATTCCGATAACGAACGAGACTCTAACCTGCTAACTAGTGATGCGTTAATTGTGACGTACCTACTTCTTAGAGGGATAAGCGGTGTTCAACCGCATGAGATTGAGTAATAACAGGTCTGTGATGCCCTTAGATGTTCGGGGCTGCACGCGCGCTACACTGGAAAGTGCAGCAAGCGTTATTAACCTTGGCCGAAAGGTCTGGGTAATCTTTTGAAAGCTTTTCGTGTTTGGAATAGAGGATTGAAATTATTTCTCTTGAACGAGGAATTCCCAGTAAGTATGAGTCATTAGCTCATGCTGATTACGTCCCTGCCCTTTGTACACACCGCCCGTCGCTGCCCGGGACTGAGTTGCCTCGAGAAATGCGGGGACTTTCGGAGTTGGGTTTCCCTTCTCTGATGGGAACCGCATTAATCGCAGTGGCTTGAACCGGGCAAAAGTCGTAACAAGGTGCGATTAGGAGAACCTGACCGCGGATCATTGTCGATCAACCTATTACGTACTTGTAATTTGATTGGAATTGAATGGTTATGAATGAATGGTTATGAATATGAATACGGAACGTTCGGTTGCTGCGTAGCGTCTGCTGGGGTGTGCTCTTCCGTGCACGCATGGCGGTTACGTTAGGCGACTTCGGTCGCTCAGCATTAAAGATCAGCGGGAGTTGCTGGCGCCGGACACTCTTGCATTGGACATCGAAATATTACCTAGTCTCGTGACTTCGGTCGCTTGGCGAAACTGTACAACTCTACGTGGTGGATCACTAGAGTCTCGGATCGATGAAGATCGCAGCTAGCTGCGATAAGTAGTGCGAATTGCAGATACACTGAGCACGAAATTGTTGAATGCATATTGCGCCGGCGAGTTGATCGTCGGCACGTTTGGATTAGTGTTGAATGTGCTATTGTGTCGACCTCAAGGGCAAAGGCGACTGTGTCGTGGCGCGAGCTTCTCGGTAAGTTCCCGTCATTAGATCTATTGTGGCAACACTTGCGAAGCCTTAAAAAGCCTAGCATACCGCACCTCGTTGTGTCTTCCGTCTGTTGCTTTCGTGATAGGACGTTGCGATACGATCTGCAAGCTTCCACTATTGGCTTGTGTTCGCGCATTACCCTATTCCCGTCGTGCCTCGAGTACGGGCGAAGCTTCGGCATTCTATGGAAGATTTGCAGCATTGAGGATTCTAGCAATAATCAATCTAATCTCAAGCGTGACTACCCGCTGAACTTAAGCATATCAGTAAGCGGAGGAAAAGAAACTAACAAGGATTCCCTGAGTAACGGCGAGTGAAACGGGAAAAGCCCAGCGTGTAATCGCTCAGGTCATGCCTGTAGCGAGGTGTCACGTATAGGCGCGTCTGTCTGGTTTTCGTTGAGGTTCGAAGTTTTCTCGAATGAAACTTCCCGCAGTGGGTGCTAGGCCCGTACGGACTTCGACTTGGCCAGTTGGGCGTGTCTTGGAGTAGAGTTGCTTGGAAGTGCAGCTCAAAGTGGGTGGTATACCACATCTAAGGCTAAATATGACCGAGACTTCGATAGCGAACAAGTACCGTGAGGGAAAGTTGCAAAGAACTTTGAAGAGAGAGTTCAAGAGAATGTGAAACCACGTGGGGCTAAGCGGATAGAGTTGACGAAACTGGCAGTGTTCAGTGCTCGTGATCGGGTTCGCTCGTGATCGGGTGCGCATTCATTGTCGGTACGTGCTGGGACGTTCGGTGAGCTCTTCTGAAGGCTTCAGAGTCACCCAAGCTTGCTTGGTAGTGTTCTGTCGTCGGAAGTTGATGTGCTCGCTGATCGTAGCGGTGGCCATGCCTTTGCGCGTTCGTTCGTTAGTTGGTGCGCTGCTTGGTGGTCGGACATGTCTGGCTGCCTCGTACGTGTGCTGATTAGCGGGCGCTCGCCTATGGCCCACTCCCGGTATGTGAAAGTCGACCACCTATCCGACCCGTCTTGAAACACGGACCAAGAAGTCTAGTATGTACGCGAGTCATTGGGTATTAAACCTATTGGCGCAATAAATGTGAAGGGCGGCATGTTCGTTTGATATATGATCCGTCAATCTCGGTTGTCGGCGCAATATAGTCCCATGCCTACTGCTTGCAGTGGTGTGGAGATGGAGCGTACACACTAGGACCCGAAAGATGGTGAACTATGCCTGAGCAGGACGAAGTCAGAGGAAACTCTGATGGAAGTCCGAAGCGGTTCTGACGTGCAAATCGATCGTCGGACTCGGGTATAGGGGCGAAAGACTAATCGAACCATCTAGTAGCTGGTTCACACCGAAGTTTCCCCCAGGATAGCTGGCACTCATGTCTGTTGTATCTTGTAAAGCTAATGATTAGAGGACTTGGGGACGAAATGTTCTTAACCTATTCTCAAACTTTCAATGGGTATGATGTCGCGGTTGCTTAAGTGAACCGTGGCTGCGAAAGCGAGTGCCAAGTGGGCCATTTTTGGTAAGCAGAACTGGCGATGTGGGATGAACCAAACGTTGGGATAAGGTGCCTAACTCTCCGCTCATGAGACCCCATAAAGGGTGTTGATTGATATAGACAGCAGGACGGTGGCCATGGAAGTCGGAACCCGCTAAGGAGTGTGTAACAACTCACCTGCCGAATCAATCAGCCCCGAAAATGGATGGCGCTTGAGCGGGGGACCTAAGCCCAACCGTTGTTGGCTTGTACGTTTCGTGCCGCGTCTGGCCTCAACGAGTAGGTGTGTCGCGGCGGTTAGCGTCGAAGGCTTAGGGCGTAGGCCCAGCTGGAGCTTCCGTCGGTGCAGATCTTGGTGGTAGTAGCAAATAATCAAGTGAGAATCTTGATGACTGAAGTGGAGAAGGGTTCCACGTGAACAGTAGTTGAATGTGGGTTAGTCGATCCTAAGATACTGGCTAATGCCTTGTATCATTGACGTCGAGCCTCGTGCTTCTCGTCTAATATCGAAAGGGAAACGGGTTAATATTCCCGTACCTGTAAATGTGAATTTGTGAGCGCAAGCTTGCATTGGCGGTAACGCATTCGAACTTGGCGATGCTATGTGTGATCCGGGCTAGAGATCTCTTCTCTAGTTAAGGAACGGACTCCCTGGAATCGGTTCAGCCGGAGGTAGGGACGTTGTTTCCGTATAGTGCCACGGTTTCTGTGGTATCCCGTGTATCGCGCATGGCCCTTGAAAAGCCAAGGGAGCAATTCAATTCACGTTACTGATCGTACCCATATCCGCAGCAGGTCTCCAAGGTTCGTAGCCTCTAGTCGATAGAATAATGTAGATAAGGGAAGTCGGCAAATTAGATCCCTACCTTCGGAATAAGGATTGGCTCTAAGGACTGGTCTGAACGGGCTTTGCAATGAAGCTTGGTTGATGGCGCTTTGATTGGGTTGGCTCTCGGGTCGGCTTGATCTAATGGCGTCGTTGCCTTGTGGACTTGCCTTGCTGCGTGCTGGCGTTTCGGCGTCAGTGCTTCGTTCGACACTTAACGGTTGACTTAGAACTGGTACGGACTCGGGGAATCCGACTGTCTAATTAAAACAGAGGAGATAGATGGTCCTTGCGGACGTTGACTATCTCTGATTTCTGCCCAGTGCTCTGAATGTTAACGTGGAGTAATCTGCATAAGCGCGGGTAAACGGCGGGAGTAACTATGACTCTCTTAAGGTAGCCAAATGCCTCGTCATCTAATTAGTGACGCGCATGAATGGATTAACGAGATTCCCACTGTCCCTATCTACTATCTAGCGAAACCACAGCCAAGGGAACGGGCTTGGAAAAAACAGCGGGGAAAGAAGACCCTGTTGAGTTTGACTCTAGTTTGACTCTGTGACGAGTCTTGAGAGACGTAGTATAAGTGGGAGACTTCGGTCGCAATTGAAATACCACTACTTTCATCGATTCTTTACTTATTCGGTAATGCGGGGATTGGAGCTCGTTCTCCTTCCTTCTGGTGTTAAGCATCGGCTCTCGGAGCCTTTGCGACCCGGACCGAAAACAGTGTCAGGCCGGGAGTTTGACTGGGGCGGTACATCTATCAAAACGTAACGTAGGTGTCCTAAGGTGTGCTCAGAGGGGACGGAAACCTCTCGTAGAGCAAAAGGGCAAAAGCCCACTTGATCTTGATTTTCAGTACTAATACAGACCGCGAAAGCGTGGCCTATCGATCCTTAAAACCTTGATGGTTTCAAGTTTGAGGTGTCAGAAAAATTACCACAGGGATAACTGGCTTGTGGCAGCCAAGCGTCCATAGCGACGTTGCTTTTTGATCCTTCGATGTCGGCTCTTCCTATCATTGCGAAGCAGAATTCGCCAAGCGTTGGATTGTTCACCCTCTAATAGGGAACGTGAGCTGGGTTTAGACCGTCGTGAGACAGGTTAGTTTTACCCTACTGTTGACTGGTTGTTGCAATAGTAATCCTACTTAGTACGAGAGGAACCGTAGGTTCGGACCACTGGTTCATGCGGCTGGTCGATAGGCCAATGCTGCGAAGCTACCATCTGTTTGATTATAACTGAAAGCCTCTAAGTTAGAATCGGGGCTAATAAAGGTAACTATGTTTTGGCTCCCCGGTGTCGGGAGGCTTTTGTTAAGTACGCCGCAAGGCTACTGCGTATGCCCTTATCTATGACCTTACCTGTTCGGGGAATCTGTTCAGGTTGTCACAACGGATCATTCCGTTTCAATGTCGGGGCGCGAGATCTCTTGTAGACTACTTGAGTAGTGATCAAGGTGTTGTACTCAGTAGAGCGACGCATGTCGCGATCTGTTGAGACTCTGCCGTTGATCGTTTGGTTTGTCTTTGCCCCTTCAACGATGTTACTTATCTTTCGATAGGCTAGGTACACTTAGGCGAATCGCCGAGAGTCTATCTAAGCGAATTGCCCATGGCCGAGAGCCTATCTAATCGAATCGGCCATGGCCGAGAGCCTATCGAATCGAATCGGCCATGGCCGAGAGCCTATCTAATCGAAACGGCCATGGCCGAGAGCCTATCTAATCGAAACGGCCATGGCCGAGAGCCTATCGAATCGAATCGGCCATGGCCGAGAGCCTATATAATCGAAACGGCCATGGCCGAGAGCTATCTAATCGAAACGGCCATGGCCGAGAGCCTATATAATCGAATCGGCCATGGCCGAGAGCCTATATAATCGAAACAGCCATGGCCGAGAGCTATCTAATCGAAACGGCCATGGCCGAGAGCCTATATAATCGAATCGGCCATGGCCGAGAGCAATCTAATCGAAACGGCCATGGCCGAGAGCCTATATAATCGAATCGGCCATGGCCGAGAGCCTATCTAATCGAAACGGCCATGGCCGAGAGCCTATATAATCGAAACGGCCATGGCCGAGAGCAATCTAATCGAAACGGCCATGGCCGAGAGCCTATATAATCGAAACGGCCATGGCCGAGAGCTATCTAATCGAAACGGCCATGGCCGAGAGCTATCTAATCGAAACGGCCATGGCCGAGAGCCTATCGAATCGAATCGGCCATGGCCGAGAGCCTATATAATCGAAACGGCCATGGCCGAGAGCTATCTAATCGAAACGGCCATGGCCGAGAGCCTATATAATCGAATCGGCCATGGCCGAGAGCCTATAGAATCGAATCGGCCATGGCCGAGAGCCTATAGAATCGAATCGGCCATGGCCGAGAGCCTATAGAATCGAATCGGCCATGGCCGAGAGCCTATAGAATCGAATCGGCCGTGGCCGAGAGCCTATAGAATCGAATCGGCCATGGCCGAGAGCCTATAGAATCGAATCGGCCATGGCCGAGAGCCTATATAATCGAATCGGCCATGGCCGAGAGCCGTAATTTTTGTAATTTTTTTTGTAATTTTTGTAATTTTTATGACACCGAATCGAATCGAATCGAATCGGCCATGGCCGAGAGCCTATATAATCGAATCGGCCATGGCCGAGAGCCTATAGAATCGAATCGGCCATGGCCGAGAGCCTATAGAATCGAATCGGCCATGGCCGAGAGCCTATATAATCGAATCGGCCATGGCCGAGAGCCTATAGAATCGAATCGGCCATGGCCGAGAGCCTATAGAATCGAATCGGCCATGGCCGAGAGCCGTAATTTTTGTAATTTTTGTAATTTTTTTTGTAATTTTTGTAATTTTTATGACACCGAATCGAATCGAATCGAATCGGCCATGGCCGAGAGCCTATAGAATCGAATCGGCCATGGCCGAGAGCCTATAGAATCGAATCGGCCATGGCCGAGAGCCTATAGAATCGAATCGGCCATGGCCGAGAGCCTATAGAATCGAATCGGCCATGGCCGAGAGCCGTAATTTTTGTAATTTTTTTTGTAATTTTTGTAATTTTTATGACACCGAATCGAATCGAATCGAATCGGCCATGGCCGAGAGCCTATATAATCGAATCGGCCATGGCCGAGAGCCTATAGAATCGAATCGGCCATGGCCGAGAGCCTATAGAATCGAATCGGCCATGGCCGAGAGCCGTAATTTTTGTAATTTTTGTAATTTTTTTTGTAATTTTTGTAATTTTTATGACACCGAATCGAATCGAATCGAATCGGCCATGGCCGAGAGCCTATAGAATCGAATCGGCCATGGCCGAGAGCCTATAGAATCGAATCGGCCATGGCCGAGAGCCTATAGAATCGAATCGGCCGTGGCCGAGAGCCTATAGAATCGAATCGGCCATGGCCGAGAGCCTATAGAATCGAATCGGCCATGGCCGAGAGCCTATATAATCGAATCGGCCATGGCCGAGAGCCGTAATTTTTGTAATTTTTTTTGTAATTTTTGTAATTTTTATGACACCGAATCGAATCGAATCGAATCGGCCATGGCCGAGAGCCTATATAATCGAATCGGCCATGGCCGAGAGCCTATAGAATCGAATCGGCCATGGCCGAGAGCCTATAGAATCGAATCGGCCATGGCCGAGAGCCTATAGAATCGAATCGGCCATGGCCGAGAGCCTATATAATCGAAACGGCCATGGCCGAGAGCCTATATAATCGAAACGGCCATGGCCGAGAGCCTATAGAATCGAATCGGCCATGGCCGAGAGCCTATCTAATCGAAACGGCCATGGCCGAGAGTCACTTTTTTTTCAAAAAATTTTTACAAGTCCGAAAACAGATATTTTTTTCGAGCTTTTTGAGACATTGATTTTTGAACTCGCCGTGAAATTCTGAGTCGAATGAGCTATCTCTCAAAAAGCATCAAAAAAATTTCGTGTTCGCAGATTCATGTTACACATATGTTCTTAGACATGCATGGCTTAATCTTTTATCTGAGCATATCACCGCTGGCAGGGTCGACCAGGTAACTAAAAAAAAGTCTCTGCTCAGAACGCCTTTCGGTGATTCACGATATCCAGAACCGTTTTCACGTCTCATGCCATTAACCGTTTGCACTGTTTTTCGATTCTAGGCGAATTGCCGATAGCCGAGAGTCGATCTAGGCGAATTGCCGATAGACGAGATGATCGGGTAAAGCCCTATCGCGAATTGCCGATAGCCGAGAGTCGATCTAGGCGAATTGCCAATAGCCGAGAAGATCGGGTGAAGTCCTATCGCGAATTGCCGATAGCCGAGAGTCGATCTAGGCGAATTGCCGATAGCCGAGAAGATCGGGTGAAGTTACCTATTGAGTAATGCCGATAGCCGAGAGTCTATCTGGGCTTCCCGGGGGTCGGCCCGTTATGGATGAAATTTACAGGGCCCTGATGCGATTTTTACGATATGTCGATCGCGAATCGTCAATCAGCTAATGGTTCCGACTGTTAGCTGGACGCGTGATAGTTTATCGCTGTCTCGGCTAGTCCGAGACGTCTGCGATGCCATCATATGCGAGTTCCCGTTCCGGGTCTTGCGCTCTCTACTGTTCATTGCTTCTTGCGTTACAAGCACAATTCGGTCCATCAAACTCTCTTCGAAGGGTGTCATGTGAATCCGATCGGGTCGCTCGTTCACTCGTCGACTCTTCCTATCGTGAATCACCGAAAGGTGTTCTCGAACGGTGACTTTTTTTTAGTTACCTGGTTGATCCTGCCAGCGGTGATATGCTCAGATAAAAGATTAAGCCATGCATGTCTAAGAACATATGTGTAACATGAATCTGCGAACGGCTCATTATTAACACCCGTAATCTGCCCAGTTTTCGTATCCAAAACGGATATCTGCGTTAATTTTGGAGCTAATACGTGCACCAACGTGCTGCTAGCAATAGTGGCACGCACTTATTAGATCAAGGCCGATTGGGGCAACCCTTTTGGTGACTCTGAATAATTTTGCGGATCGTATGGTCTTGTACCGACGACGTACTGGTCGAGCGGGTGCCCTATCAACTATTGATGGAAGTCTATGTGTCTTCCATGGTTGTAACGGGTAACGGAGAATAAGGGTTCGACTCCGGAGAGCTAGCCTTAGAAACGGCTATCACATCCAAGGAAGGCAGCAGGCGCGTAAATTACCCACTCTCAATTCGAGGAGGTAGTGACTATCAATAACGAGACAGATCTCTTTGAGGTCTGTCATTGCAATGAGCACAACTTAAAGACTTTAACGAAGTCTATGGGAGGGCAAGTCTGGTGCCAGCAGCCGCGGTAATTCCAGCTCCCAACGTGTATATCGTCATTGCTGCGGTTAAAAAGCTCGTAGTTGGATCTTAGCTCATGTCGGTAGTTCTCCATGTGAGACACTGCTCGGCTGAGCTGTTTCGCTGGTTTTCCGTAGTTTCGGCTTCGGTGACTGGTGTTGTAACTTTGATTAAATCAATGTGATTAAAACAGGCGTTTGCTTGAATGCTTTATCATGGAATAATAGAATATGACTTCGGTCCATTCTGTTGGTCTTGGGATCGAAGTAATGATTAAAAGGAACAACTCGGGGGCATCCGTATCGCTGCGTGAGAGGTGAAATTCTTGGACCGCAGCGAGACGACCTATTGCGAAAGCATTTGCCAAGAATGTTTTCATTAATCAAGAACGAAAGTCAGAGGATCGAAGGCGATTAGATACCGCCCTAGTTCTGACCGTAAACTATGCCAACTAGCGATCAGGTGGTGGTAGTTTAGCCCTGCCTGGGAGCTTCTCGGAAACGAAAGTCTTCGGGTTCCGGGGGTAGTATGGTTGCAAATCTGAAACTTAAAGGAATTGACGGAAGGGCACCACCAGGAGTGGAGCCTGCGGCTTAATTTGACTCAACACGGGAAATCTCACCCGGACCGGACACTATAATGATTGACAGATTGATAGTTCTTTCTTGATTTGGTGGTTGGTGGTGCATGGCCGTTCTTAGTTCGTGGATTGATCTGTCTGGTTTATTCCGATAACGAACGAGACTCTAACCTGCTAACTAGTGATGCGTTAATTGTGACGTACCTACTTCTTAGAGGGATAAGCGGTGTTCAACCGCATGAGATTGAGTAATAACAGGTCTGTGATGCCCTTAGATGTTCGGGGCTGCACGCGCGCTACACTGGAAAGTGCAGCAAGCGTTATTAACCTTGGCCGAAAGGTCTGGGTAATCTTTTGAAAGCTTTTCGTGTTTGGAATAGAGGATTGAAATTATTTCTCTTGAACGAGGAATTCCCAGTAAGTATGAGTCATTAGCTCATGCTGATTACGTCCCTGCCCTTTGTACACACCGCCCGTCGCTGCCCGGGACTGAGTTGCCTCGAGAAATGCGGGGACTTTCGGAGTTGGGTTTCCCTTCTCTGATGGGAACCGCATTAATCGCAGTGGCTTGAACCGGGCAAAAGTCGTAACAAGGTGCGATTAGGAGAACCTGACCGCGGATCATTGTCGATCAACCTATTACGTACTTGTAATTTGATTGGAATTGAATGGTTATGAATGAATGGTTATGAATATGAATACGGAACGTTCGGTTGCTGCGTAGCGTCTGCTGGGGTGTGCTCTTCCGTGCACGCATGGCGGTTACGTTAGGCGACTTCGGTCGCTCAGCATTAAAGATCAGCGGGAGTTGCTGGCGCCGGACACTCTTGCATTGGACATCGAAATATTACCTAGTCTCGTGACTTCGGTCGCTTGGCGAAACTGTACAACTCTACGTGGTGGATCACTAGAGTCTCGGATCGATGAAGATCGCAGCTAGCTGCGATAAGTAGTGCGAATTGCAGATACACTGAGCACGAAATTGTTGAATGCATATTGCGCCGGCGAGTTGATCGTCGGCACGTTTGGATTAGTGTTGAATGTGCTATTGTGTCGACCTCAAGGGCAAAGGCGACTGTGTCGTGGCGCGAGCTTCTCGGTAAGTTCCCGTCATTAGATCTATTGTGGCAACACTTGCGAAGCCTTAAAAAGCCTAGCATACCGCACCTCGTTGTGTCTTCCGTCTGTTGCTTTCGTGATAGGACGTTGCGATACGATCTGCAAGCTTCCACTATTGGCTTGTGTTCGCGCATTACCCTATTCCCGTCGTGCCTCGAGTACGGGCGAAGCTTCGGCATTCTATGGAAGATTTGCAGCATTGAGGATTCTAGCAATAATCAATCTAATCTCAAGCGTGACTACCCGCTGAACTTAAGCATATCAGTAAGCGGAGGAAAAGAAACTAACAAGGATTCCCTGAGTAACGGCGAGTGAAACGGGAAAAGCCCAGCGTGTAATCGCTCAGGTCATGCCTGTAGCGAGGTGTCACGTATAGGCGCGTCTGTCTGGTTTTCGTTGAGGTTCGAAGTTTTCTCGAATGAAACTTCCCGCAGTGGGTGCTAGGCCCGTACGGACTTCGACTTGGCCAGTTGGGCGTGTCTTGGAGTAGAGTTGCTTGGAAGTGCAGCTCAAAGTGGGTGGTATACCACATCTAAGGCTAAATATGACCGAGACTTCGATAGCGAACAAGTACCGTGAGGGAAAGTTGCAAAGAACTTTGAAGAGAGAGTTCAAGAGAATGTGAAACCACGTGGGGCTAAGCGGATAGAGTTGACGAAACTGGCAGTGTTCAGTGCTCGTGATCGGGTTCGCTCGTGATCGGGTGCGCATTCATTGTCGGTACGTGCTGGGACGTTCGGTGAGCTCTTCTGAAGGCTTCAGAGTCACCCAAGCTTGCTTGGTAGTGTTCTGTCGTCGGAAGTTGATGTGCTCGCTGATCGTAGCGGTGGCCATGCCTTTGCGCGTTCGTTCGTTAGTTGGTGCGCTGCTTGGTGGTCGGACATGTCTGGCTGCCTCGTACGTGTGCTGATTAGCGGGCGCTCGCCTATGGCCCACTCCCGGTATGTGAAAGTCGACCACCTATCCGACCCGTCTTGAAACACGGACCAAGAAGTCTAGTATGTACGCGAGTCATTGGGTATTAAACCTATTGGCGCAATAAATGTGAAGGGCGGCATGTTCGTTTGATATATGATCCGTCAATCTCGGTTGTCGGCGCAATATAGTCCCATGCCTACTGCTTGCAGTGGTGTGGAGATGGAGCGTACACACTAGGACCCGAAAGATGGTGAACTATGCCTGAGCAGGACGAAGTCAGAGGAAACTCTGATGGAAGTCCGAAGCGGTTCTGACGTGCAAATCGATCGTCGGACTCGGGTATAGGGGCGAAAGACTAATCGAACCATCTAGTAGCTGGTTCACACCGAAGTTTCCCCCAGGATAGCT
>OU461582.1:0-55000 GCA_911812115.1 Pristionchus exspectatus | reverse complement strand
TCGACCAGGTAACTAAAAAAAAGTCTCTGCTCAGAACGCCTTTCGGTGATTCACGATATCCAGAACCGTTTTCACGTCTCATGCCATTAACCGTTTGCACTGTTTTTCGATTCTAGGCGAATTGCCGATAGCCGAGAGTCGATCTAGGCGAATTGCCGATAGACGAGATGATCGGGTAAAGCCCTATCGCGAATTGCCGATAGCCGAGAGTCGATCTAGGCGAATTGCCAATAGCCGAGAAGATCGGGTGAAGTCCTATCGCGAATTGCCGATAGCCGAGAGTCGATCTAGGCGAATTGCCGATAGCCGAGAAGATCGGGTGAAGTTACCTATTGAGTAATGCCGATAGCCGAGAGTCTATCTGGGCTTCCCGGGGGTCGGCCCGTTATGGATGAAATTTACAGGGCCCTGATGCGATTTTTACGATATGTCGATCGCGAATCGTCAATCAGCTAATGGTTCCGACTGTTAGCTGGACGCGTGATAGTTTATCGCTGTCTCGGCTAGTCCGAGACGTCTGCGATGCCATCATATGCGAGTTCCCGTTCCGGGTCTTGCGCTCTCTACTGTTCATTGCTTCTTGCGTTACAAGCACAATTCGGTCCATCAAACTCTCTTCGAAGGGTGTCATGTGAATCCGATCGGGTCGCTCGTTCACTCGTCGACTCTTCCTATCGTGAATCACCGAAAGGTGTTCTCGAACGGTGACTTTTTTTTAGTTACCTGGTTGATCCTGCCAGCGGTGATATGCTCAGATAAAAGATTAAGCCATGCATGTCTAAGAACATATGTGTAACATGAATCTGCGAACGGCTCATTATTAACACCCGTAATCTGCCCAGTTTTCGTATCCAAAACGGATATCTGCGTTAATTTTGGAGCTAATACGTGCACCAACGTGCTGCTAGCAATAGTGGCACGCACTTATTAGATCAAGGCCGATTGGGGCAACCCTTTTGGTGACTCTGAATAATTTTGCGGATCGTATGGTCTTGTACCGACGACGTACTGGTCGAGCGGGTGCCCTATCAACTATTGATGGAAGTCTATGTGTCTTCCATGGTTGTAACGGGTAACGGAGAATAAGGGTTCGACTCCGGAGAGCTAGCCTTAGAAACGGCTATCACATCCAAGGAAGGCAGCAGGCGCGTAAATTACCCACTCTCAATTCGAGGAGGTAGTGACTATCAATAACGAGACAGATCTCTTTGAGGTCTGTCATTGCAATGAGCACAACTTAAAGACTTTAACGAAGTCTATGGGAGGGCAAGTCTGGTGCCAGCAGCCGCGGTAATTCCAGCTCCCAACGTGTATATCGTCATTGCTGCGGTTAAAAAGCTCGTAGTTGGATCTTAGCTCATGTCGGTAGTTCTCCATGTGAGACACTGCTCGGCTGAGCTGTTTCGCTGGTTTTCCGTAGTTTCGGCTTCGGTGACTGGTGTTGTAACTTTGATTAAATCAATGTGATTAAAACAGGCGTTTGCTTGAATGCTTTATCATGGAATAATAGAATATGACTTCGGTCCATTCTGTTGGTCTTGGGATCGAAGTAATGATTAAAAGGAACAACTCGGGGGCATCCGTATCGCTGCGTGAGAGGTGAAATTCTTGGACCGCAGCGAGACGACCTATTGCGAAAGCATTTGCCAAGAATGTTTTCATTAATCAAGAACGAAAGTCAGAGGATCGAAGGCGATTAGATACCGCCCTAGTTCTGACCGTAAACTATGCCAACTAGCGATCAGGTGGTGGTAGTTTAGCCCTGCCTGGGAGCTTCTCGGAAACGAAAGTCTTCGGGTTCCGGGGGTAGTATGGTTGCAAATCTGAAACTTAAAGGAATTGACGGAAGGGCACCACCAGGAGTGGAGCCTGCGGCTTAATTTGACTCAACACGGGAAATCTCACCCGGACCGGACACTATAATGATTGACAGATTGATAGTTCTTTCTTGATTTGGTGGTTGGTGGTGCATGGCCGTTCTTAGTTCGTGGATTGATCTGTCTGGTTTATTCCGATAACGAACGAGACTCTAACCTGCTAACTAGTGATGCGTTAATTGTGACGTACCTACTTCTTAGAGGGATAAGCGGTGTTCAACCGCATGAGATTGAGTAATAACAGGTCTGTGATGCCCTTAGATGTTCGGGGCTGCACGCGCGCTACACTGGAAAGTGCAGCAAGCGTTATTAACCTTGGCCGAAAGGTCTGGGTAATCTTTTGAAAGCTTTTCGTGTTTGGAATAGAGGATTGAAATTATTTCTCTTGAACGAGGAATTCCCAGTAAGTATGAGTCATTAGCTCATGCTGATTACGTCCCTGCCCTTTGTACACACCGCCCGTCGCTGCCCGGGACTGAGTTGCCTCGAGAAATGCGGGGACTTTCGGAGTTGGGTTTCCCTTCTCTGATGGGAACCGCATTAATCGCAGTGGCTTGAACCGGGCAAAAGTCGTAACAAGGTGCGATTAGGAGAACCTGACCGCGGATCATTGTCGATCAACCTATTACGTACTTGTAATTTGATTGGAATTGAATGGTTATGAATGAATGGTTATGAATATGAATACGGAACGTTCGGTTGCTGCGTAGCGTCTGCTGGGGTGTGCTCTTCCGTGCACGCATGGCGGTTACGTTAGGCGACTTCGGTCGCTCAGCATTAAAGATCAGCGGGAGTTGCTGGCGCCGGACACTCTTGCATTGGACATCGAAATATTACCTAGTCTCGTGACTTCGGTCGCTTGGCGAAACTGTACAACTCTACGTGGTGGATCACTAGAGTCTCGGATCGATGAAGATCGCAGCTAGCTGCGATAAGTAGTGCGAATTGCAGATACACTGAGCACGAAATTGTTGAATGCATATTGCGCCGGCGAGTTGATCGTCGGCACGTTTGGATTAGTGTTGAATGTGCTATTGTGTCGACCTCAAGGGCAAAGGCGACTGTGTCGTGGCGCGAGCTTCTCGGTAAGTTCCCGTCATTAGATCTATTGTGGCAACACTTGCGAAGCCTTAAAAAGCCTAGCATACCGCACCTCGTTGTGTCTTCCGTCTGTTGCTTTCGTGATAGGACGTTGCGATACGATCTGCAAGCTTCCACTATTGGCTTGTGTTCGCGCATTACCCTATTCCCGTCGTGCCTCGAGTACGGGCGAAGCTTCGGCATTCTATGGAAGATTTGCAGCATTGAGGATTCTAGCAATAATCAATCTAATCTCAAGCGTGACTACCCGCTGAACTTAAGCATATCAGTAAGCGGAGGAAAAGAAACTAACAAGGATTCCCTGAGTAACGGCGAGTGAAACGGGAAAAGCCCAGCGTGTAATCGCTCAGGTCATGCCTGTAGCGAGGTGTCACGTATAGGCGCGTCTGTCTGGTTTTCGTTGAGGTTCGAAGTTTTCTCGAATGAAACTTCCCGCAGTGGGTGCTAGGCCCGTACGGACTTCGACTTGGCCAGTTGGGCGTGTCTTGGAGTAGAGTTGCTTGGAAGTGCAGCTCAAAGTGGGTGGTATACCACATCTAAGGCTAAATATGACCGAGACTTCGATAGCGAACAAGTACCGTGAGGGAAAGTTGCAAAGAACTTTGAAGAGAGAGTTCAAGAGAATGTGAAACCACGTGGGGCTAAGCGGATAGAGTTGACGAAACTGGCAGTGTTCAGTGCTCGTGATCGGGTTCGCTCGTGATCGGGTGCGCATTCATTGTCGGTACGTGCTGGGACGTTCGGTGAGCTCTTCTGAAGGCTTCAGAGTCACCCAAGCTTGCTTGGTAGTGTTCTGTCGTCGGAAGTTGATGTGCTCGCTGATCGTAGCGGTGGCCATGCCTTTGCGCGTTCGTTCGTTAGTTGGTGCGCTGCTTGGTGGTCGGACATGTCTGGCTGCCTCGTACGTGTGCTGATTAGCGGGCGCTCGCCTATGGCCCACTCCCGGTATGTGAAAGTCGACCACCTATCCGACCCGTCTTGAAACACGGACCAAGAAGTCTAGTATGTACGCGAGTCATTGGGTATTAAACCTATTGGCGCAATAAATGTGAAGGGCGGCATGTTCGTTTGATATATGATCCGTCAATCTCGGTTGTCGGCGCAATATAGTCCCATGCCTACTGCTTGCAGTGGTGTGGAGATGGAGCGTACACACTAGGACCCGAAAGATGGTGAACTATGCCTGAGCAGGACGAAGTCAGAGGAAACTCTGATGGAAGTCCGAAGCGGTTCTGACGTGCAAATCGATCGTCGGACTCGGGTATAGGGGCGAAAGACTAATCGAACCATCTAGTAGCTGGTTCACACCGAAGTTTCCCCCAGGATAGCTGGCACTCATGTCTGTTGTATCTTGTAAAGCTAATGATTAGAGGACTTGGGGACGAAATGTTCTTAACCTATTCTCAAACTTTCAATGGGTATGATGTCGCGGTTGCTTAAGTGAACCGTGGCTGCGAAAGCGAGTGCCAAGTGGGCCATTTTTGGTAAGCAGAACTGGCGATGTGGGATGAACCAAACGTTGGGATAAGGTGCCTAACTCTCCGCTCATGAGACCCCATAAAGGGTGTTGATTGATATAGACAGCAGGACGGTGGCCATGGAAGTCGGAACCCGCTAAGGAGTGTGTAACAACTCACCTGCCGAATCAATCAGCCCCGAAAATGGATGGCGCTTGAGCGGGGGACCTAAGCCCAACCGTTGTTGGCTTGTACGTTTCGTGCCGCGTCTGGCCTCAACGAGTAGGTGTGTCGCGGCGGTTAGCGTCGAAGGCTTAGGGCGTAGGCCCAGCTGGAGCTTCCGTCGGTGCAGATCTTGGTGGTAGTAGCAAATAATCAAGTGAGAATCTTGATGACTGAAGTGGAGAAGGGTTCCACGTGAACAGTAGTTGAATGTGGGTTAGTCGATCCTAAGATACTGGCTAATGCCTTGTATCATTGACGTCGAGCCTCGTGCTTCTCGTCTAATATCGAAAGGGAAACGGGTTAATATTCCCGTACCTGTAAATGTGAATTTGTGAGCGCAAGCTTGCATTGGCGGTAACGCATTCGAACTTGGCGATGCTATGTGTGATCCGGGCTAGAGATCTCTTCTCTAGTTAAGGAACGGACTCCCTGGAATCGGTTCAGCCGGAGGTAGGGACGTTGTTTCCGTATAGTGCCACGGTTTCTGTGGTATCCCGTGTATCGCGCATGGCCCTTGAAAAGCCAAGGGAGCAATTCAATTCACGTTACTGATCGTACCCATATCCGCAGCAGGTCTCCAAGGTTCGTAGCCTCTAGTCGATAGAATAATGTAGATAAGGGAAGTCGGCAAATTAGATCCCTACCTTCGGAATAAGGATTGGCTCTAAGGACTGGTCTGAACGGGCTTTGCAATGAAGCTTGGTTGATGGCGCTTTGATTGGGTTGGCTCTCGGGTCGGCTTGATCTAATGGCGTCGTTGCCTTGTGGACTTGCCTTGCTGCGTGCTGGCGTTTCGGCGTCAGTGCTTCGTTCGACACTTAACGGTTGACTTAGAACTGGTACGGACTCGGGGAATCCGACTGTCTAATTAAAACAGAGGAGATAGATGGTCCTTGCGGACGTTGACTATCTCTGATTTCTGCCCAGTGCTCTGAATGTTAACGTGGAGTAATCTGCATAAGCGCGGGTAAACGGCGGGAGTAACTATGACTCTCTTAAGGTAGCCAAATGCCTCGTCATCTAATTAGTGACGCGCATGAATGGATTAACGAGATTCCCACTGTCCCTATCTACTATCTAGCGAAACCACAGCCAAGGGAACGGGCTTGGAAAAAACAGCGGGGAAAGAAGACCCTGTTGAGTTTGACTCTAGTTTGACTCTGTGACGAGTCTTGAGAGACGTAGTATAAGTGGGAGACTTCGGTCGCAATTGAAATACCACTACTTTCATCGATTCTTTACTTATTCGGTAATGCGGGGATTGGAGCTCGTTCTCCTTCCTTCTGGTGTTAAGCATCGGCTCTCGGAGCCTTTGCGACCCGGACCGAAAACAGTGTCAGGCCGGGAGTTTGACTGGGGCGGTACATCTATCAAAACGTAACGTAGGTGTCCTAAGGTGTGCTCAGAGGGGACGGAAACCTCTCGTAGAGCAAAAGGGCAAAAGCCCACTTGATCTTGATTTTCAGTACTAATACAGACCGCGAAAGCGTGGCCTATCGATCCTTAAAACCTTGATGGTTTCAAGTTTGAGGTGTCAGAAAAATTACCACAGGGATAACTGGCTTGTGGCAGCCAAGCGTCCATAGCGACGTTGCTTTTTGATCCTTCGATGTCGGCTCTTCCTATCATTGCGAAGCAGAATTCGCCAAGCGTTGGATTGTTCACCCTCTAATAGGGAACGTGAGCTGGGTTTAGACCGTCGTGAGACAGGTTAGTTTTACCCTACTGTTGACTGGTTGTTGCAATAGTAATCCTACTTAGTACGAGAGGAACCGTAGGTTCGGACCACTGGTTCATGCGGCTGGTCGATAGGCCAATGCTGCGAAGCTACCATCTGTTTGATTATAACTGAAAGCCTCTAAGTTAGAATCGGGGCTAATAAAGGTAACTATGTTTTGGCTCCCCGGTGTCGGGAGGCTTTTGTTAAGTACGCCGCAAGGCTACTGCGTATGCCCTTATCTATGACCTTACCTGTTCGGGGAATCTGTTCAGGTTGTCACAACGGATCATTCCGTTTCAATGTCGGGGCGCGAGATCTCTTGTAGACTACTTGAGT
This sequence comes from Pristionchus exspectatus, assembly GCA_911812115.1. Taxonomy (NCBI): domain Eukaryota; kingdom Metazoa; phylum Nematoda; class Chromadorea; order Rhabditida; family Neodiplogasteridae; genus Pristionchus; species Pristionchus exspectatus. The sequence continues at coordinate 48,284 of OU461582.1, read as the reverse complement.
AGTGATCAAGGTGTTGTACTCAGTAGAGCGACGCATGTCGCGATCTGTTGAGACTCTGCCGTTGATCGTTTGGTTTGTCTTTGCCCCTTCAACGATGTTACTTATCTTTCGATAGGCTAGGTACACTTAGGCGAATCGCCGAGAGTCTATCTAAGCGAATTGCCCATGGCCGAGAGCCTATCTAATCGAATCGGCCATGGCCGAGAGCCTATCGAATCGAATCGGCCATGGCCGAGAGCCTATCTAATCGAAACGGCCATGGCCGAGAGCCTATCTAATCGAAACGGCCATGGCCGAGAGCCTATCGAATCGAATCGGCCATGGCCGAGAGCCTATATAATCGAAACGGCCATGGCCGAGAGCTATCTAATCGAAACGGCCATGGCCGAGAGCCTATATAATCGAATCGGCCATGGCCGAGAGCCTATATAATCGAAACAGCCATGGCCGAGAGCTATCTAATCGAAACGGCCATGGCCGAGAGCCTATATAATCGAATCGGCCATGGCCGAGAGCAATCTAATCGAAACGGCCATGGCCGAGAGCCTATATAATCGAATCGGCCATGGCCGAGAGCCTATCTAATCGAAACGGCCATGGCCGAGAGCCTATATAATCGAAACGGCCATGGCCGAGAGCAATCTAATCGAAACGGCCATGGCCGAGAGCCTATATAATCGAAACGGCCATGGCCGAGAGCTATCTAATCGAAACGGCCATGGCCGAGAGCTATCTAATCGAAACGGCCATGGCCGAGAGCCTATCGAATCGAATCGGCCATGGCCGAGAGCCTATATAATCGAAACGGCCATGGCCGAGAGCTATCTAATCGAAACGGCCATGGCCGAGAGCCTATATAATCGAATCGGCCATGGCCGAGAGCCTATAGAATCGAATCGGCCATGGCCGAGAGCCTATAGAATCGAATCGGCCATGGCCGAGAGCCTATAGAATCGAATCGGCCATGGCCGAGAGCCTATAGAATCGAATCGGCCGTGGCCGAGAGCCTATAGAATCGAATCGGCCATGGCCGAGAGCCTATAGAATCGAATCGGCCATGGCCGAGAGCCTATATAATCGAATCGGCCATGGCCGAGAGCCGTAATTTTTGTAATTTTTTTTGTAATTTTTGTAATTTTTATGACACCGAATCGAATCGAATCGAATCGGCCATGGCCGAGAGCCTATATAATCGAATCGGCCATGGCCGAGAGCCTATAGAATCGAATCGGCCATGGCCGAGAGCCTATAGAATCGAATCGGCCATGGCCGAGAGCCTATATAATCGAATCGGCCATGGCCGAGAGCCTATAGAATCGAATCGGCCATGGCCGAGAGCCTATAGAATCGAATCGGCCATGGCCGAGAGCCGTAATTTTTGTAATTTTTGTAATTTTTTTTGTAATTTTTGTAATTTTTATGACACCGAATCGAATCGAATCGAATCGGCCATGGCCGAGAGCCTATAGAATCGAATCGGCCATGGCCGAGAGCCTATAGAATCGAATCGGCCATGGCCGAGAGCCTATAGAATCGAATCGGCCATGGCCGAGAGCCTATAGAATCGAATCGGCCATGGCCGAGAGCCTATATAATCGAAACGGCCATGGCCGAGAGCCTATATAATCGAAACGGCCATGGCCGAGAGCCTATAGAATCGAATCGGCCATGGCCGAGAGCCTATCTAATCGAAACGGCCATGGCCGAGAGTCACTTTTTTTTCAAAAAATTTTTACAAGTCCGAAAACAGATATTTTTTTCGAGCTTTTTGAGACATTGATTTTTGAACTCGCCGTGAAATTCTGAGTCGAATGAGCTATCTCTCAAAAAGCATCAAAAAAATTTCGTGTTCGCAGATTCATGTTACACATATGTTCTTAGACATGCATGGCTTAATCTTTTATCTGAGCATATCACCGCTGGCAGGGTCGACCAGGTAACTAAAAAAAAGTCTCTGCTCAGAACGCCTTTCGGTGATTCACGATATCCAGAACCGTTTTCACGTCTCATGCCATTAACCGTTTGCACTGTTTTTCGATTCTAGGCGAATTGCCGATAGCCGAGAGTCGATCTAGGCGAATTGCCGATAGACGAGATGATCGGGTAAAGCCCTATCGCGAATTGCCGATAGCCGAGAGTCGATCTAGGCGAATTGCCAATAGCCGAGAAGATCGGGTGAAGTCCTATCGCGAATTGCCGATAGCCGAGAGTCGATCTAGGCGAATTGCCGATAGCCGAGAAGATCGGGTGAAGTTACCTATTGAGTAATGCCGATAGCCGAGAGTCTATCTGGGCTTCCCGGGGGTCGGCCCGTTATGGATGAAATTTACAGGGCCCTGATGCGATTTTTACGATATGTCGATCGCGAATCGTCAATCAGCTAATGGTTCCGACTGTTAGCTGGACGCGTGATAGTTTATCGCTGTCTCGGCTAGTCCGAGACGTCTGCGATGCCATCATATGCGAGTTCCCGTTCCGGGTCTTGCGCTCTCTACTGTTCATTGCTTCTTGCGTTACAAGCACAATTCGGTCCATCAAACTCTCTTCGAAGGGTGTCATGTGAATCCGATCGGGTCGCTCGTTCACTCGTCGACTCTTCCTATCGTGAATCACCGAAAGGTGTTCTCGAACGGTGACTTTTTTTTAGTTACCTGGTTGATCCTGCCAGCGGTGATATGCTCAGATAAAAGATTAAGCCATGCATGTCTAAGAACATATGTGTAACATGAATCTGCGAACGGCTCATTATTAACACCCGTAATCTGCCCAGTTTTCGTATCCAAAACGGATATCTGCGTTAATTTTGGAGCTAATACGTGCACCAACGTGCTGCTAGCAATAGTGGCACGCACTTATTAGATCAAGGCCGATTGGGGCAACCCTTTTGGTGACTCTGAATAATTTTGCGGATCGTATGGTCTTGTACCGACGACGTACTGGTCGAGCGGGTGCCCTATCAACTATTGATGGAAGTCTATGTGTCTTCCATGGTTGTAACGGGTAACGGAGAATAAGGGTTCGACTCCGGAGAGCTAGCCTTAGAAACGGCTATCACATCCAAGGAAGGCAGCAGGCGCGTAAATTACCCACTCTCAATTCGAGGAGGTAGTGACTATCAATAACGAGACAGATCTCTTTGAGGTCTGTCATTGCAATGAGCACAACTTAAAGACTTTAACGAAGTCTATGGGAGGGCAAGTCTGGTGCCAGCAGCCGCGGTAATTCCAGCTCCCAACGTGTATATCGTCATTGCTGCGGTTAAAAAGCTCGTAGTTGGATCTTAGCTCATGTCGGTAGTTCTCCATGTGAGACACTGCTCGGCTGAGCTGTTTCGCTGGTTTTCCGTAGTTTCGGCTTCGGTGACTGGTGTTGTAACTTTGATTAAATCAATGTGATTAAAACAGGCGTTTGCTTGAATGCTTTATCATGGAATAATAGAATATGACTTCGGTCCATTCTGTTGGTCTTGGGATCGAAGTAATGATTAAAAGGAACAACTCGGGGGCATCCGTATCGCTGCGTGAGAGGTGAAATTCTTGGACCGCAGCGAGACGACCTATTGCGAAAGCATTTGCCAAGAATGTTTTCATTAATCAAGAACGAAAGTCAGAGGATCGAAGGCGATTAGATACCGCCCTAGTTCTGACCGTAAACTATGCCAACTAGCGATCAGGTGGTGGTAGTTTAGCCCTGCCTGGGAGCTTCTCGGAAACGAAAGTCTTCGGGTTCCGGGGGTAGTATGGTTGCAAATCTGAAACTTAAAGGAATTGACGGAAGGGCACCACCAGGAGTGGAGCCTGCGGCTTAATTTGACTCAACACGGGAAATCTCACCCGGACCGGACACTATAATGATTGACAGATTGATAGTTCTTTCTTGATTTGGTGGTTGGTGGTGCATGGCCGTTCTTAGTTCGTGGATTGATCTGTCTGGTTTATTCCGATAACGAACGAGACTCTAACCTGCTAACTAGTGATGCGTTAATTGTGACGTACCTACTTCTTAGAGGGATAAGCGGTGTTCAACCGCATGAGATTGAGTAATAACAGGTCTGTGATGCCCTTAGATGTTCGGGGCTGCACGCGCGCTACACTGGAAAGTGCAGCAAGCGTTATTAACCTTGGCCGAAAGGTCTGGGTAATCTTTTGAAAGCTTTTCGTGTTTGGAATAGAGGATTGAAATTATTTCTCTTGAACGAGGAATTCCCAGTAAGTATGAGTCATTAGCTCATGCTGATTACGTCCCTGCCCTTTGTACACACCGCCCGTCGCTGCCCGGGACTGAGTTGCCTCGAGAAATGCGGGGACTTTCGGAGTTGGGTTTCCCTTCTCTGATGGGAACCGCATTAATCGCAGTGGCTTGAACCGGGCAAAAGTCGTAACAAGGTGCGATTAGGAGAACCTGACCGCGGATCATTGTCGATCAACCTATTACGTACTTGTAATTTGATTGGAATTGAATGGTTATGAATGAATGGTTATGAATATGAATACGGAACGTTCGGTTGCTGCGTAGCGTCTGCTGGGGTGTGCTCTTCCGTGCACGCATGGCGGTTACGTTAGGCGACTTCGGTCGCTCAGCATTAAAGATCAGCGGGAGTTGCTGGCGCCGGACACTCTTGCATTGGACATCGAAATATTACCTAGTCTCGTGACTTCGGTCGCTTGGCGAAACTGTACAACTCTACGTGGTGGATCACTAGAGTCTCGGATCGATGAAGATCGCAGCTAGCTGCGATAAGTAGTGCGAATTGCAGATACACTGAGCACGAAATTGTTGAATGCATATTGCGCCGGCGAGTTGATCGTCGGCACGTTTGGATTAGTGTTGAATGTGCTATTGTGTCGACCTCAAGGGCAAAGGCGACTGTGTCGTGGCGCGAGCTTCTCGGTAAGTTCCCGTCATTAGATCTATTGTGGCAACACTTGCGAAGCCTTAAAAAGCCTAGCATACCGCACCTCGTTGTGTCTTCCGTCTGTTGCTTTCGTGATAGGACGTTGCGATACGATCTGCAAGCTTCCACTATTGGCTTGTGTTCGCGCATTACCCTATTCCCGTCGTGCCTCGAGTACGGGCGAAGCTTCGGCATTCTATGGAAGATTTGCAGCATTGAGGATTCTAGCAATAATCAATCTAATCTCAAGCGTGACTACCCGCTGAACTTAAGCATATCAGTAAGCGGAGGAAAAGAAACTAACAAGGATTCCCTGAGTAACGGCGAGTGAAACGGGAAAAGCCCAGCGTGTAATCGCTCAGGTCATGCCTGTAGCGAGGTGTCACGTATAGGCGCGTCTGTCTGGTTTTCGTTGAGGTTCGAAGTTTTCTCGAATGAAACTTCCCGCAGTGGGTGCTAGGCCCGTACGGACTTCGACTTGGCCAGTTGGGCGTGTCTTGGAGTAGAGTTGCTTGGAAGTGCAGCTCAAAGTGGGTGGTATACCACATCTAAGGCTAAATATGACCGAGACTTCGATAGCGAACAAGTACCGTGAGGGAAAGTTGCAAAGAACTTTGAAGAGAGAGTTCAAGAGAATGTGAAACCACGTGGGGCTAAGCGGATAGAGTTGACGAAACTGGCAGTGTTCAGTGCTCGTGATCGGGTTCGCTCGTGATCGGGTGCGCATTCATTGTCGGTACGTGCTGGGACGTTCGGTGAGCTCTTCTGAAGGCTTCAGAGTCACCCAAGCTTGCTTGGTAGTGTTCTGTCGTCGGAAGTTGATGTGCTCGCTGATCGTAGCGGTGGCCATGCCTTTGCGCGTTCGTTCGTTAGTTGGTGCGCTGCTTGGTGGTCGGACATGTCTGGCTGCCTCGTACGTGTGCTGATTAGCGGGCGCTCGCCTATGGCCCACTCCCGGTATGTGAAAGTCGACCACCTATCCGACCCGTCTTGAAACACGGACCAAGAAGTCTAGTATGTACGCGAGTCATTGGGTATTAAACCTATTGGCGCAATAAATGTGAAGGGCGGCATGTTCGTTTGATATATGATCCGTCAATCTCGGTTGTCGGCGCAATATAGTCCCATGCCTACTGCTTGCAGTGGTGTGGAGATGGAGCGTACACACTAGGACCCGAAAGATGGTGAACTATGCCTGAGCAGGACGAAGTCAGAGGAAACTCTGATGGAAGTCCGAAGCGGTTCTGACGTGCAAATCGATCGTCGGACTCGGGTATAGGGGCGAAAGACTAATCGAACCATCTAGTAGCTGGTTCACACCGAAGTTTCCCCCAGGATAGCTGGCACTCATGTCTGTTGTATCTTGTAAAGCTAATGATTAGAGGACTTGGGGACGAAATGTTCTTAACCTATTCTCAAACTTTCAATGGGTATGATGTCGCGGTTGCTTAAGTGAACCGTGGCTGCGAAAGCGAGTGCCAAGTGGGCCATTTTTGGTAAGCAGAACTGGCGATGTGGGATGAACCAAACGTTGGGATAAGGTGCCTAACTCTCCGCTCATGAGACCCCATAAAGGGTGTTGATTGATATAGACAGCAGGACGGTGGCCATGGAAGTCGGAACCCGCTAAGGAGTGTGTAACAACTCACCTGCCGAATCAATCAGCCCCGAAAATGGATGGCGCTTGAGCGGGGGACCTAAGCCCAACCGTTGTTGGCTTGTACGTTTCGTGCCGCGTCTGGCCTCAACGAGTAGGTGTGTCGCGGCGGTTAGCGTCGAAGGCTTAGGGCGTAGGCCCAGCTGGAGCTTCCGTCGGTGCAGATCTTGGTGGTAGTAGCAAATAATCAAGTGAGAATCTTGATGACTGAAGTGGAGAAGGGTTCCACGTGAACAGTAGTTGAATGTGGGTTAGTCGATCCTAAGATACTGGCTAATGCCTTGTATCATTGACGTCGAGCCTCGTGCTTCTCGTCTAATATCGAAAGGGAAACGGGTTAATATTCCCGTACCTGTAAATGTGAATTTGTGAGCGCAAGCTTGCATTGGCGGTAACGCATTCGAACTTGGCGATGCTATGTGTGATCCGGGCTAGAGATCTCTTCTCTAGTTAAGGAACGGACTCCCTGGAATCGGTTCAGCCGGAGGTAGGGACGTTGTTTCCGTATAGTGCCACGGTTTCTGTGGTATCCCGTGTATCGCGCATGGCCCTTGAAAAGCCAAGGGAGCAATTCAATTCACGTTACTGATCGTACCCATATCCGCAGCAGGTCTCCAAGGTTCGTAGCCTCTAGTCGATAGAATAATGTAGATAAGGGAAGTCGGCAAATTAGATCCCTACCTTCGGAATAAGGATTGGCTCTAAGGACTGGTCTGAACGGGCTTTGCAATGAAGCTTGGTTGATGGCGCTTTGATTGGGTTGGCTCTCGGGTCGGCTTGATCTAATGGCGTCGTTGCCTTGTGGACTTGCCTTGCTGCGTGCTGGCGTTTCGGCGTCAGTGCTTCGTTCGACACTTAACGGTTGACTTAGAACTGGTACGGACTCGGGGAATCCGACTGTCTAATTAAAACAGAGGAGATAGATGGTCCTTGCGGACGTTGACTATCTCTGATTTCTGCCCAGTGCTCTGAATGTTAACGTGGAGTAATCTGCATAAGCGCGGGTAAACGGCGGGAGTAACTATGACTCTCTTAAGGTAGCCAAATGCCTCGTCATCTAATTAGTGACGCGCATGAATGGATTAACGAGATTCCCACTGTCCCTATCTACTATCTAGCGAAACCACAGCCAAGGGAACGGGCTTGGAAAAAACAGCGGGGAAAGAAGACCCTGTTGAGTTTGACTCTAGTTTGACTCTGTGACGAGTCTTGAGAGACGTAGTATAAGTGGGAGACTTCGGTCGCAATTGAAATACCACTACTTTCATCGATTCTTTACTTATTCGGTAATGCGGGGATTGGAGCTCGTTCTCCTTCCTTCTGGTGTTAAGCATCGGCTCTCGGAGCCTTTGCGACCCGGACCGAAAACAGTGTCAGGCCGGGAGTTTGACTGGGGCGGTACATCTATCAAAACGTAACGTAGGTGTCCTAAGGTGTGCTCAGAGGGGACGGAAACCTCTCGTAGAGCAAAAGGGCAAAAGCCCACTTGATCTTGATTTTCAGTACTAATACAGACCGCGAAAGCGTGGCCTATCGATCCTTAAAACCTTGATGGTTTCAAGTTTGAGGTGTCAGAAAAATTACCACAGGGATAACTGGCTTGTGGCAGCCAAGCGTCCATAGCGACGTTGCTTTTTGATCCTTCGATGTCGGCTCTTCCTATCATTGCGAAGCAGAATTCGCCAAGCGTTGGATTGTTCACCCTCTAATAGGGAACGTGAGCTGGGTTTAGACCGTCGTGAGACAGGTTAGTTTTACCCTACTGTTGACTGGTTGTTGCAATAGTAATCCTACTTAGTACGAGAGGAACCGTAGGTTCGGACCACTGGTTCATGCGGCTGGTCGATAGGCCAATGCTGCGAAGCTACCATCTGTTTGATTATAACTGAAAGCCTCTAAGTTAGAATCGGGGCTAATAAAGGTAACTATGTTTTGGCTCCCCGGTGTCGGGAGGCTTTTGTTAAGTACGCCGCAAGGCTACTGCGTATGCCCTTATCTATGACCTTACCTGTTCGGGGAATCTGTTCAGGTTGTCACAACGGATCATTCCGTTTCAATGTCGGGGCGCGAGATCTCTTGTAGACTACTTGAGTAGTGATCAAGGTGTTGTACTCAGTAGAGCGACGCATGTCGCGATCTGTTGAGACTCTGCCGTTGATCGTTTGGTTTGTCTTTGCCCCTTCAACGATGTTACTTATCTTTCGATAGGCTAGGTACACTTAGGCGAATCGCCGAGAGTCTATCTAAGCGAATTGCCCATGGCCGAGAGCCTATCTAATCGAATCGGCCATGGCCGAGAGCCTATCGAATCGAATCGGCCATGGCCGAGAGCCTATCTAATCGAAACGGCCATGGCCGAGAGCCTATCTAATCGAAACGGCCATGGCCGAGAGCCTATCGAATCGAATCGGCCATGGCCGAGAGCCTATATAATCGAAACGGCCATGGCCGAGAGCTATCTAATCGAAACGGCCATGGCCGAGAGCCTATATAATCGAATCGGCCATGGCCGAGAGCCTATATAATCGAAACAGCCATGGCCGAGAGCTATCTAATCGAAACGGCCATGGCCGAGAGCCTATATAATCGAATCGGCCATGGCCGAGAGCAATCTAATCGAAACGGCCATGGCCGAGAGCCTATATAATCGAATCGGCCATGGCCGAGAGCCTATCTAATCGAAACGGCCATGGCCGAGAGCCTATATAATCGAAACGGCCATGGCCGAGAGCAATCTAATCGAAACGGCCATGGCCGAGAGCCTATATAATCGAAACGGCCATGGCCGAGAGCTATCTAATCGAAACGGCCATGGCCGAGAGCTATCTAATCGAAACGGCCATGGCCGAGAGCCTATCGAATCGAATCGGCCATGGCCGAGAGCCTATATAATCGAAACGGCCATGGCCGAGAGCTATCTAATCGAAACGGCCATGGCCGAGAGCCTATATAATCGAATCGGCCATGGCCGAGAGCCTATAGAATCGAATCGGCCATGGCCGAGAGCCTATAGAATCGAATCGGCCATGGCCGAGAGCCTATAGAATCGAATCGGCCATGGCCGAGAGCCTATAGAATCGAATCGGCCGTGGCCGAGAGCCTATAGAATCGAATCGGCCATGGCCGAGAGCCTATAGAATCGAATCGGCCATGGCCGAGAGCCTATATAATCGAATCGGCCATGGCCGAGAGCCGTAATTTTTGTAATTTTTTTTGTAATTTTTGTAATTTTTATGACACCGAATCGAATCGAATCGAATCGGCCATGGCCGAGAGCCTATATAATCGAATCGGCCATGGCCGAGAGCCTATAGAATCGAATCGGCCATGGCCGAGAGCCTATAGAATCGAATCGGCCATGGCCGAGAGCCTATATAATCGAATCGGCCATGGCCGAGAGCCTATAGAATCGAATCGGCCATGGCCGAGAGCCTATAGAATCGAATCGGCCATGGCCGAGAGCCGTAATTTTTGTAATTTTTGTAATTTTTTTTGTAATTTTTGTAATTTTTATGACACCGAATCGAATCGAATCGAATCGGCCATGGCCGAGAGCCTATAGAATCGAATCGGCCATGGCCGAGAGCCTATAGAATCGAATCGGCCATGGCCGAGAGCCTATAGAATCGAATCGGCCATGGCCGAGAGCCTATAGAATCGAATCGGCCATGGCCGAGAGCCGTAATTTTTGTAATTTTTTTTGTAATTTTTGTAATTTTTATGACACCGAATCGAATCGAATCGAATCGGCCATGGCCGAGAGCCTATATAATCGAATCGGCCATGGCCGAGAGCCTATAGAATCGAATCGGCCATGGCCGAGAGCCTATAGAATCGAATCGGCCATGGCCGAGAGCCGTAATTTTTGTAATTTTTGTAATTTTTTTTGTAATTTTTGTAATTTTTATGACACCGAATCGAATCGAATCGAATCGGCCATGGCCGAGAGCCTATAGAATCGAATCGGCCATGGCCGAGAGCCTATAGAATCGAATCGGCCATGGCCGAGAGCCTATAGAATCGAATCGGCCGTGGCCGAGAGCCTATAGAATCGAATCGGCCATGGCCGAGAGCCTATAGAATCGAATCGGCCATGGCCGAGAGCCTATATAATCGAATCGGCCATGGCCGAGAGCCGTAATTTTTGTAATTTTTTTTGTAATTTTTGTAATTTTTATGACACCGAATCGAATCGAATCGAATCGGCCATGGCCGAGAGCCTATATAATCGAATCGGCCATGGCCGAGAGCCTATAGAATCGAATCGGCCATGGCCGAGAGCCTATAGAATCGAATCGGCCATGGCCGAGAGCCTATAGAATCGAATCGGCCATGGCCGAGAGCCTATATAATCGAAACGGCCATGGCCGAGAGCCTATATAATCGAAACGGCCATGGCCGAGAGCCTATAGAATCGAATCGGCCATGGCCGAGAGCCTATCTAATCGAAACGGCCATGGCCGAGAGTCACTTTTTTTTCAAAAAATTTTTACAAGTCCGAAAACAGATATTTTTTTCGAGCTTTTTGAGACATTGATTTTTGAACTCGCCGTGAAATTCTGAGTCGAATGAGCTATCTCTCAAAAAGCATCAAAAAAATTTCGTGTTCGCAGATTCATGTTACACATATGTTCTTAGACATGCATGGCTTAATCTTTTATCTGAGCATATCACCGCTGGCAGGGTCGACCAGGTAACTAAAAAAAAGTCTCTGCTCAGAACGCCTTTCGGTGATTCACGATATCCAGAACCGTTTTCACGTCTCATGCCATTAACCGTTTGCACTGTTTTTCGATTCTAGGCGAATTGCCGATAGCCGAGAGTCGATCTAGGCGAATTGCCGATAGACGAGATGATCGGGTAAAGCCCTATCGCGAATTGCCGATAGCCGAGAGTCGATCTAGGCGAATTGCCAATAGCCGAGAAGATCGGGTGAAGTCCTATCGCGAATTGCCGATAGCCGAGAGTCGATCTAGGCGAATTGCCGATAGCCGAGAAGATCGGGTGAAGTTACCTATTGAGTAATGCCGATAGCCGAGAGTCTATCTGGGCTTCCCGGGGGTCGGCCCGTTATGGATGAAATTTACAGGGCCCTGATGCGATTTTTACGATATGTCGATCGCGAATCGTCAATCAGCTAATGGTTCCGACTGTTAGCTGGACGCGTGATAGTTTATCGCTGTCTCGGCTAGTCCGAGACGTCTGCGATGCCATCATATGCGAGTTCCCGTTCCGGGTCTTGCGCTCTCTACTGTTCATTGCTTCTTGCGTTACAAGCACAATTCGGTCCATCAAACTCTCTTCGAAGGGTGTCATGTGAATCCGATCGGGTCGCTCGTTCACTCGTCGACTCTTCCTATCGTGAATCACCGAAAGGTGTTCTCGAACGGTGACTTTTTTTTAGTTACCTGGTTGATCCTGCCAGCGGTGATATGCTCAGATAAAAGATTAAGCCATGCATGTCTAAGAACATATGTGTAACATGAATCTGCGAACGGCTCATTATTAACACCCGTAATCTGCCCAGTTTTCGTATCCAAAACGGATATCTGCGTTAATTTTGGAGCTAATACGTGCACCAACGTGCTGCTAGCAATAGTGGCACGCACTTATTAGATCAAGGCCGATTGGGGCAACCCTTTTGGTGACTCTGAATAATTTTGCGGATCGTATGGTCTTGTACCGACGACGTACTGGTCGAGCGGGTGCCCTATCAACTATTGATGGAAGTCTATGTGTCTTCCATGGTTGTAACGGGTAACGGAGAATAAGGGTTCGACTCCGGAGAGCTAGCCTTAGAAACGGCTATCACATCCAAGGAAGGCAGCAGGCGCGTAAATTACCCACTCTCAATTCGAGGAGGTAGTGACTATCAATAACGAGACAGATCTCTTTGAGGTCTGTCATTGCAATGAGCACAACTTAAAGACTTTAACGAAGTCTATGGGAGGGCAAGTCTGGTGCCAGCAGCCGCGGTAATTCCAGCTCCCAACGTGTATATCGTCATTGCTGCGGTTAAAAAGCTCGTAGTTGGATCTTAGCTCATGTCGGTAGTTCTCCATGTGAGACACTGCTCGGCTGAGCTGTTTCGCTGGTTTTCCGTAGTTTCGGCTTCGGTGACTGGTGTTGTAACTTTGATTAAATCAATGTGATTAAAACAGGCGTTTGCTTGAATGCTTTATCATGGAATAATAGAATATGACTTCGGTCCATTCTGTTGGTCTTGGGATCGAAGTAATGATTAAAAGGAACAACTCGGGGGCATCCGTATCGCTGCGTGAGAGGTGAAATTCTTGGACCGCAGCGAGACGACCTATTGCGAAAGCATTTGCCAAGAATGTTTTCATTAATCAAGAACGAAAGTCAGAGGATCGAAGGCGATTAGATACCGCCCTAGTTCTGACCGTAAACTATGCCAACTAGCGATCAGGTGGTGGTAGTTTAGCCCTGCCTGGGAGCTTCTCGGAAACGAAAGTCTTCGGGTTCCGGGGGTAGTATGGTTGCAAATCTGAAACTTAAAGGAATTGACGGAAGGGCACCACCAGGAGTGGAGCCTGCGGCTTAATTTGACTCAACACGGGAAATCTCACCCGGACCGGACACTATAATGATTGACAGATTGATAGTTCTTTCTTGATTTGGTGGTTGGTGGTGCATGGCCGTTCTTAGTTCGTGGATTGATCTGTCTGGTTTATTCCGATAACGAACGAGACTCTAACCTGCTAACTAGTGATGCGTTAATTGTGACGTACCTACTTCTTAGAGGGATAAGCGGTGTTCAACCGCATGAGATTGAGTAATAACAGGTCTGTGATGCCCTTAGATGTTCGGGGCTGCACGCGCGCTACACTGGAAAGTGCAGCAAGCGTTATTAACCTTGGCCGAAAGGTCTGGGTAATCTTTTGAAAGCTTTTCGTGTTTGGAATAGAGGATTGAAATTATTTCTCTTGAACGAGGAATTCCCAGTAAGTATGAGTCATTAGCTCATGCTGATTACGTCCCTGCCCTTTGTACACACCGCCCGTCGCTGCCCGGGACTGAGTTGCCTCGAGAAATGCGGGGACTTTCGGAGTTGGGTTTCCCTTCTCTGATGGGAACCGCATTAATCGCAGTGGCTTGAACCGGGCAAAAGTCGTAACAAGGTGCGATTAGGAGAACCTGACCGCGGATCATTGTCGATCAACCTATTACGTACTTGTAATTTGATTGGAATTGAATGGTTATGAATGAATGGTTATGAATATGAATACGGAACGTTCGGTTGCTGCGTAGCGTCTGCTGGGGTGTGCTCTTCCGTGCACGCATGGCGGTTACGTTAGGCGACTTCGGTCGCTCAGCATTAAAGATCAGCGGGAGTTGCTGGCGCCGGACACTCTTGCATTGGACATCGAAATATTACCTAGTCTCGTGACTTCGGTCGCTTGGCGAAACTGTACAACTCTACGTGGTGGATCACTAGAGTCTCGGATCGATGAAGATCGCAGCTAGCTGCGATAAGTAGTGCGAATTGCAGATACACTGAGCACGAAATTGTTGAATGCATATTGCGCCGGCGAGTTGATCGTCGGCACGTTTGGATTAGTGTTGAATGTGCTATTGTGTCGACCTCAAGGGCAAAGGCGACTGTGTCGTGGCGCGAGCTTCTCGGTAAGTTCCCGTCATTAGATCTATTGTGGCAACACTTGCGAAGCCTTAAAAAGCCTAGCATACCGCACCTCGTTGTGTCTTCCGTCTGTTGCTTTCGTGATAGGACGTTGCGATACGATCTGCAAGCTTCCACTATTGGCTTGTGTTCGCGCATTACCCTATTCCCGTCGTGCCTCGAGTACGGGCGAAGCTTCGGCATTCTATGGAAGATTTGCAGCATTGAGGATTCTAGCAATAATCAATCTAATCTCAAGCGTGACTACCCGCTGAACTTAAGCATATCAGTAAGCGGAGGAAAAGAAACTAACAAGGATTCCCTGAGTAACGGCGAGTGAAACGGGAAAAGCCCAGCGTGTAATCGCTCAGGTCATGCCTGTAGCGAGGTGTCACGTATAGGCGCGTCTGTCTGGTTTTCGTTGAGGTTCGAAGTTTTCTCGAATGAAACTTCCCGCAGTGGGTGCTAGGCCCGTACGGACTTCGACTTGGCCAGTTGGGCGTGTCTTGGAGTAGAGTTGCTTGGAAGTGCAGCTCAAAGTGGGTGGTATACCACATCTAAGGCTAAATATGACCGAGACTTCGATAGCGAACAAGTACCGTGAGGGAAAGTTGCAAAGAACTTTGAAGAGAGAGTTCAAGAGAATGTGAAACCACGTGGGGCTAAGCGGATAGAGTTGACGAAACTGGCAGTGTTCAGTGCTCGTGATCGGGTTCGCTCGTGATCGGGTGCGCATTCATTGTCGGTACGTGCTGGGACGTTCGGTGAGCTCTTCTGAAGGCTTCAGAGTCACCCAAGCTTGCTTGGTAGTGTTCTGTCGTCGGAAGTTGATGTGCTCGCTGATCGTAGCGGTGGCCATGCCTTTGCGCGTTCGTTCGTTAGTTGGTGCGCTGCTTGGTGGTCGGACATGTCTGGCTGCCTCGTACGTGTGCTGATTAGCGGGCGCTCGCCTATGGCCCACTCCCGGTATGTGAAAGTCGACCACCTATCCGACCCGTCTTGAAACACGGACCAAGAAGTCTAGTATGTACGCGAGTCATTGGGTATTAAACCTATTGGCGCAATAAATGTGAAGGGCGGCATGTTCGTTTGATATATGATCCGTCAATCTCGGTTGTCGGCGCAATATAGTCCCATGCCTACTGCTTGCAGTGGTGTGGAGATGGAGCGTACACACTAGGACCCGAAAGATGGTGAACTATGCCTGAGCAGGACGAAGTCAGAGGAAACTCTGATGGAAGTCCGAAGCGGTTCTGACGTGCAAATCGATCGTCGGACTCGGGTATAGGGGCGAAAGACTAATCGAACCATCTAGTAGCTGGTTCACACCGAAGTTTCCCCCAGGATAGCTGGCACTCATGTCTGTTGTATCTTGTAAAGCTAATGATTAGAGGACTTGGGGACGAAATGTTCTTAACCTATTCTCAAACTTTCAATGGGTATGATGTCGCGGTTGCTTAAGTGAACCGTGGCTGCGAAAGCGAGTGCCAAGTGGGCCATTTTTGGTAAGCAGAACTGGCGATGTGGGATGAACCAAACGTTGGGATAAGGTGCCTAACTCTCCGCTCATGAGACCCCATAAAGGGTGTTGATTGATATAGACAGCAGGACGGTGGCCATGGAAGTCGGAACCCGCTAAGGAGTGTGTAACAACTCACCTGCCGAATCAATCAGCCCCGAAAATGGATGGCGCTTGAGCGGGGGACCTAAGCCCAACCGTTGTTGGCTTGTACGTTTCGTGCCGCGTCTGGCCTCAACGAGTAGGTGTGTCGCGGCGGTTAGCGTCGAAGGCTTAGGGCGTAGGCCCAGCTGGAGCTTCCGTCGGTGCAGATCTTGGTGGTAGTAGCAAATAATCAAGTGAGAATCTTGATGACTGAAGTGGAGAAGGGTTCCACGTGAACAGTAGTTGAATGTGGGTTAGTCGATCCTAAGATACTGGCTAATGCCTTGTATCATTGACGTCGAGCCTCGTGCTTCTCGTCTAATATCGAAAGGGAAACGGGTTAATATTCCCGTACCTGTAAATGTGAATTTGTGAGCGCAAGCTTGCATTGGCGGTAACGCATTCGAACTTGGCGATGCTATGTGTGATCCGGGCTAGAGATCTCTTCTCTAGTTAAGGAACGGACTCCCTGGAATCGGTTCAGCCGGAGGTAGGGACGTTGTTTCCGTATAGTGCCACGGTTTCTGTGGTATCCCGTGTATCGCGCATGGCCCTTGAAAAGCCAAGGGAGCAATTCAATTCACGTTACTGATCGTACCCATATCCGCAGCAGGTCTCCAAGGTTCGTAGCCTCTAGTCGATAGAATAATGTAGATAAGGGAAGTCGGCAAATTAGATCCCTACCTTCGGAATAAGGATTGGCTCTAAGGACTGGTCTGAACGGGCTTTGCAATGAAGCTTGGTTGATGGCGCTTTGATTGGGTTGGCTCTCGGGTCGGCTTGATCTAATGGCGTCGTTGCCTTGTGGACTTGCCTTGCTGCGTGCTGGCGTTTCGGCGTCAGTGCTTCGTTCGACACTTAACGGTTGACTTAGAACTGGTACGGACTCGGGGAATCCGACTGTCTAATTAAAACAGAGGAGATAGATGGTCCTTGCGGACGTTGACTATCTCTGATTTCTGCCCAGTGCTCTGAATGTTAACGTGGAGTAATCTGCATAAGCGCGGGTAAACGGCGGGAGTAACTATGACTCTCTTAAGGTAGCCAAATGCCTCGTCATCTAATTAGTGACGCGCATGAATGGATTAACGAGATTCCCACTGTCCCTATCTACTATCTAGCGAAACCACAGCCAAGGGAACGGGCTTGGAAAAAACAGCGGGGAAAGAAGACCCTGTTGAGTTTGACTCTAGTTTGACTCTGTGACGAGTCTTGAGAGACGTAGTATAAGTGGGAGACTTCGGTCGCAATTGAAATACCACTACTTTCATCGATTCTTTACTTATTCGGTAATGCGGGGATTGGAGCTCGTTCTCCTTCCTTCTGGTGTTAAGCATCGGCTCTCGGAGCCTTTGCGACCCGGACCGAAAACAGTGTCAGGCCGGGAGTTTGACTGGGGCGGTACATCTATCAAAACGTAACGTAGGTGTCCTAAGGTGTGCTCAGAGGGGACGGAAACCTCTCGTAGAGCAAAAGGGCAAAAGCCCACTTGATCTTGATTTTCAGTACTAATACAGACCGCGAAAGCGTGGCCTATCGATCCTTAAAACCTTGATGGTTTCAAGTTTGAGGTGTCAGAAAAATTACCACAGGGATAACTGGCTTGTGGCAGCCAAGCGTCCATAGCGACGTTGCTTTTTGATCCTTCGATGTCGGCTCTTCCTATCATTGCGAAGCAGAATTCGCCAAGCGTTGGATTGTTCACCCTCTAATAGGGAACGTGAGCTGGGTTTAGACCGTCGTGAGACAGGTTAGTTTTACCCTACTGTTGACTGGTTGTTGCAATAGTAATCCTACTTAGTACGAGAGGAACCGTAGGTTCGGACCACTGGTTCATGCGGCTGGTCGATAGGCCAATGCTGCGAAGCTACCATCTGTTTGATTATAACTGAAAGCCTCTAAGTTAGAATCGGGGCTAATAAAGGTAACTATGTTTTGGCTCCCCGGTGTCGGGAGGCTTTTGTTAAGTACGCCGCAAGGCTACTGCGTATGCCCTTATCTATGACCTTACCTGTTCGGGGAATCTGTTCAGGTTGTCACAACGGATCATTCCGTTTCAATGTCGGGGCGCGAGATCTCTTGTAGACTACTTGAGTAGTGATCAAGGTGTTGTACTCAGTAGAGCGACGCATGTCGCGATCTGTTGAGACTCTGCCGTTGATCGTTTGGTTTGTCTTTGCCCCTTCAACGATGTTACTTATCTTTCGATAGGCTAGGTACACTTAGGCGAATCGCCGAGAGTCTATCTAAGCGAATTGCCCATGGCCGAGAGCCTATCTAATCGAATCGGCCATGGCCGAGAGCCTATCGAATCGAATCGGCCATGGCCGAGAGCCTATCTAATCGAAACGGCCATGGCCGAGAGCCTATCTAATCGAAACGGCCATGGCCGAGAGCCTATCGAATCGAATCGGCCATGGCCGAGAGCCTATATAATCGAAACGGCCATGGCCGAGAGCTATCTAATCGAAACGGCCATGGCCGAGAGCCTATATAATCGAATCGGCCATGGCCGAGAGCCTATATAATCGAAACAGCCATGGCCGAGAGCTATCTAATCGAAACGGCCATGGCCGAGAGCCTATATAATCGAATCGGCCATGGCCGAGAGCAATCTAATCGAAACGGCCATGGCCGAGAGCCTATATAATCGAATCGGCCATGGCCGAGAGCCTATCTAATCGAAACGGCCATGGCCGAGAGCCTATATAATCGAAACGGCCATGGCCGAGAGCAATCTAATCGAAACGGCCATGGCCGAGAGCCTATATAATCGAAACGGCCATGGCCGAGAGCTATCTAATCGAAACGGCCATGGCCGAGAGCTATCTAATCGAAACGGCCATGGCCGAGAGCCTATCGAATCGAATCGGCCATGGCCGAGAGCCTATATAATCGAAACGGCCATGGCCGAGAGCTATCTAATCGAAACGGCCATGGCCGAGAGCCTATATAATCGAATCGGCCATGGCCGAGAGCCTATAGAATCGAATCGGCCATGGCCGAGAGCCTATAGAATCGAATCGGCCATGGCCGAGAGCCTATAGAATCGAATCGGCCATGGCCGAGAGCCTATAGAATCGAATCGGCCGTGGCCGAGAGCCTATAGAATCGAATCGGCCATGGCCGAGAGCCTATAGAATCGAATCGGCCATGGCCGAGAGCCTATATAATCGAATCGGCCATGGCCGAGAGCCGTAATTTTTGTAATTTTTTTTGTAATTTTTGTAATTTTTATGACACCGAATCGAATCGAATCGAATCGGCCATGGCCGAGAGCCTATATAATCGAATCGGCCATGGCCGAGAGCCTATAGAATCGAATCGGCCATGGCCGAGAGCCTATAGAATCGAATCGGCCATGGCCGAGAGCCTATATAATCGAATCGGCCATGGCCGAGAGCCTATAGAATCGAATCGGCCATGGCCGAGAGCCTATAGAATCGAATCGGCCATGGCCGAGAGCCGTAATTTTTGTAATTTTTGTAATTTTTTTTGTAATTTTTGTAATTTTTATGACACCGAATCGAATCGAATCGAATCGGCCATGGCCGAGAGCCTATAGAATCGAATCGGCCATGGCCGAGAGCCTATAGAATCGAATCGGCCATGGCCGAGAGCCTATAGAATCGAATCGGCCATGGCCGAGAGCCTATAGAATCGAATCGGCCATGGCCGAGAGCCGTAATTTTTGTAATTTTTTTTGTAATTTTTGTAATTTTTATGACACCGAATCGAATCGAATCGAATCGGCCATGGCCGAGAGCCTATATAATCGAATCGGCCATGGCCGAGAGCCTATAGAATCGAATCGGCCATGGCCGAGAGCCTATAGAATCGAATCGGCCATGGCCGAGAGCCGTAATTTTTGTAATTTTTGTAATTTTTTTTGTAATTTTTGTAATTTTTATGACACCGAATCGAATCGAATCGAATCGGCCATGGCCGAGAGCCTATAGAATCGAATCGGCCATGGCCGAGAGCCTATAGAATCGAATCGGCCATGGCCGAGAGCCTATAGAATCGAATCGGCCGTGGCCGAGAGCCTATAGAATCGAATCGGCCATGGCCGAGAGCCTATAGAATCGAATCGGCCATGGCCGAGAGCCTATATAATCGAATCGGCCATGGCCGAGAGCCGTAATTTTTGTAATTTTTTTTGTAATTTTTGTAATTTTTATGACACCGAATCGAATCGAATCGAATCGGCCATGGCCGAGAGCCTATATAATCGAATCGGCCATGGCCGAGAGCCTATAGAATCGAATCGGCCATGGCCGAGAGCCTATAGAATCGAATCGGCCATGGCCGAGAGCCTATAGAATCGAATCGGCCATGGCCGAGAGCCTATATAATCGAAACGGCCATGGCCGAGAGCCTATATAATCGAAACGGCCATGGCCGAGAGCCTATAGAATCGAATCGGCCATGGCCGAGAGCCTATCTAATCGAAACGGCCATGGCCGAGAGTCACTTTTTTTTCAAAAAATTTTTACAAGTCCGAAAACAGATATTTTTTTCGAGCTTTTTGAGACATTGATTTTTGAACTCGCCGTGAAATTCTGAGTCGAATGAGCTATCTCTCAAAAAGCATCAAAAAAATTTCGTGTTCGCAGATTCATGTTACACATATGTTCTTAGACATGCATGGCTTAATCTTTTATCTGAGCATATCACCGCTGGCAGGGTCGACCAGGTAACTAAAAAAAAGTCTCTGCTCAGAACGCCTTTCGGTGATTCACGATATCCAGAACCGTTTTCACGTCTCATGCCATTAACCGTTTGCACTGTTTTTCGATTCTAGGCGAATTGCCGATAGCCGAGAGTCGATCTAGGCGAATTGCCGATAGACGAGATGATCGGGTAAAGCCCTATCGCGAATTGCCGATAGCCGAGAGTCGATCTAGGCGAATTGCCAATAGCCGAGAAGATCGGGTGAAGTCCTATCGCGAATTGCCGATAGCCGAGAGTCGATCTAGGCGAATTGCCGATAGCCGAGAAGATCGGGTGAAGTTACCTATTGAGTAATGCCGATAGCCGAGAGTCTATCTGGGCTTCCCGGGGGTCGGCCCGTTATGGATGAAATTTACAGGGCCCTGATGCGATTTTTACGATATGTCGATCGCGAATCGTCAATCAGCTAATGGTTCCGACTGTTAGCTGGACGCGTGATAGTTTATCGCTGTCTCGGCTAGTCCGAGACGTCTGCGATGCCATCATATGCGAGTTCCCGTTCCGGGTCTTGCGCTCTCTACTGTTCATTGCTTCTTGCGTTACAAGCACAATTCGGTCCATCAAACTCTCTTCGAAGGGTGTCATGTGAATCCGATCGGGTCGCTCGTTCACTCGTCGACTCTTCCTATCGTGAATCACCGAAAGGTGTTCTCGAACGGTGACTTTTTTTTAGTTACCTGGTTGATCCTGCCAGCGGTGATATGCTCAGATAAAAGATTAAGCCATGCATGTCTAAGAACATATGTCATGAATCTGCGAACGGCTCATTATTAACACCCGTAATCTGTATCCAAAACGGATATCTGCGTTAATCTGCGAACGGCTCAATTAACACCCGTAATCTGCCCAGTTTTCGTATCCAAAACGGATATCTGCGTTAATTTTGGAGCTAATACGTGCACCAACGTGCTGCTAGCAATAGTGGCACGCACTTATTAGATCAAGGCCGATTGGGGCAACCCTTTTGGTGACTCTGAATAATTTTGCGGATCGTATGGTCTTGTACCGACGACGTACTGGTCGAGCGGGTGCCCTATCAACTATTGATGGAAGTCTATGTGTCTTCCATGGTTGTAACGGGTAACGGAGAATAAGGGTTCGACTCCGGAGAGCTAGCCTTAGAAACGGCTATCACATCCAAGGAAGGCAGCAGGCGCGTAAATTACCCACTCTCAATTCGAGGAGGTAGTGACTATCAATAACGAGACAGATCTCTTTGAGGTCTGTCATTGCAATGAGCACAACTTAAAGACTTTAACGAAGTCTATGGGAGGGCAAGTCTGGTGCCAGCAGCCGCGGTAATTCCAGCTCCCAACGTGTATATCGTCATTGCTGCGGTTAAAAAGCTCGTAGTTGGATCTTAGCTCATGTCGGTAGTTCTCCATGTGAGACACTGCTCGGCTGAGCTGTTTCGCTGGTTTTCCGTAGTTTCGGCTTCGGTGACTGGTGTTGTAACTTTGATTAAATCAATGTGATTAAAACAGGCGTTTGCTTGAATGCTTTATCATGGAATAATAGAATATGACTTCGGTCCATTCTGTTGGTCTTGGGATCGAAGTAATGATTAAAAGGAACAACTCGGGGGCATCCGTATCGCTGCGTGAGAGGTGAAATTCTTGGACCGCAGCGAGACGACCTATTGCGAAAGCATTTGCCAAGAATGTTTTCATTAATCAAGAACGAAAGTCAGAGGATCGAAGGCGATTAGATACCGCCCTAGTTCTGACCGTAAACTATGCCAACTAGCGATCAGGTGGTGGTAGTTTAGCCCTGCCTGGGAGCTTCTCGGAAACGAAAGTCTTCGGGTTCCGGGGGTAGTATGGTTGCAAATCTGAAACTTAAAGGAATTGACGGAAGGGCACCACCAGGAGTGGAGCCTGCGGCTTAATTTGACTCAACACGGGAAATCTCACCCGGACCGGACACTATAATGATTGACAGATTGATAGTTCTTTCTTGATTTGGTGGTTGGTGGTGCATGGCCGTTCTTAGTTCGTGGATTGATCTGTCTGGTTTATTCCGATAACGAACGAGACTCTAACCTGCTAACTAGTGATGCGTTAATTGTGACGTACCTACTTCTTAGAGGGATAAGCGGTGTTCAACCGCATGAGATTGAGTAATAACAGGTCTGTGATGCCCTTAGATGTTCGGGGCTGCACGCGCGCTACACTGGAAAGTGCAGCAAGCGTTATTAACCTTGGCCGAAAGGTCTGGGTAATCTTTTGAAAGCTTTTCGTGTTTGGAATAGAGGATTGAAATTATTTCTCTTGAACGAGGAATTCCCAGTAAGTATGAGTCATTAGCTCATGCTGATTACGTCCCTGCCCTTTGTACACACCGCCCGTCGCTGCCCGGGACTGAGTTGCCTCGAGAAATGCGGGGACTTTCGGAGTTGGGTTTCCCTTCTCTGATGGGAACCGCATTAATCGCAGTGGCTTGAACCGGGCAAAAGTCGTAACAAGGTGCGATTAGGAGAACCTGACCGCGGATCATTGTCGATCAACCTATTACGTACTTGTAATTTGATTGGAATTGAATGGTTATGAATGAATGGTTATGAATATGAATACGGAACGTTCGGTTGCTGCGTAGCGTCTGCTGGGGTGTGCTCTTCCGTGCACGCATGGCGGTTACGTTAGGCGACTTCGGTCGCTCAGCATTAAAGATCAGCGGGAGTTGCTGGCGCCGGACACTCTTGCATTGGACATCGAAATATTACCTAGTCTCGTGACTTCGGTCGCTTGGCGAAACTGTACAACTCTACGTGGTGGATCACTAGAGTCTCGGATCGATGAAGATCGCAGCTAGCTGCGATAAGTAGTGCGAATTGCAGATACACTGAGCACGAAATTGTTGAATGCATATTGCGCCGGCGAGTTGATCGTCGGCACGTTTGGATTAGTGTTGAATGTGCTATTGTGTCGACCTCAAGGGCAAAGGCGACTGTGTCGTGGCGCGAGCTTCTCGGTAAGTTCCCGTCATTAGATCTATTGTGGCAACACTTGCGAAGCCTTAAAAAGCCTAGCATACCGCACCTCGTTGTGTCTTCCGTCTGTTGCTTTCGTGATAGGACGTTGCGATACGATCTGCAAGCTTCCACTATTGGCTTGTGTTCGCGCATTACCCTATTCCCGTCGTGCCTCGAGTACGGGCGAAGCTTCGGCATTCTATGGAAGATTTGCAGCATTGAGGATTCTAGCAATAATCAATCTAATCTCAAGCGTGACTACCCGCTGAACTTAAGCATATCAGTAAGCGGAGGAAAAGAAACTAACAAGGATTCCCTGAGTAACGGCGAGTGAAACGGGAAAAGCCCAGCGTGTAATCGCTCAGGTCATGCCTGTAGCGAGGTGTCACGTATAGGCGCGTCTGTCTGGTTTTCGTTGAGGTTCGAAGTTTTCTCGAATGAAACTTCCCGCAGTGGGTGCTAGGCCCGTACGGACTTCGACTTGGCCAGTTGGGCGTGTCTTGGAGTAGAGTTGCTTGGAAGTGCAGCTCAAAGTGGGTGGTATACCACATCTAAGGCTAAATATGACCGAGACTTCGATAGCGAACAAGTACCGTGAGGGAAAGTTGCAAAGAACTTTGAAGAGAGAGTTCAAGAGAATGTGAAACCACGTGGGGCTAAGCGGATAGAGTTGACGAAACTGGCAGTGTTCAGTGCTCGTGATCGGGTTCGCTCGTGATCGGGTGCGCATTCATTGTCGGTACGTGCTGGGACGTTCGGTGAGCTCTTCTGAAGGCTTCAGAGTCACCCAAGCTTGCTTGGTAGTGTTCTGTCGTCGGAAGTTGATGTGCTCGCTGATCGTAGCGGTGGCCATGCCTTTGCGCGTTCGTTCGTTAGTTGGTGCGCTGCTTGGTGGTCGGACATGTCTGGCTGCCTCGTACGTGTGCTGATTAGCGGGCGCTCGCCTATGGCCCACTCCCGGTATGTGAAAGTCGACCACCTATCCGACCCGTCTTGAAACACGGACCAAGAAGTCTAGTATGTACGCGAGTCATTGGGTATTAAACCTATTGGCGCAATAAATGTGAAGGGCGGCATGTTCGTTTGATATATGATCCGTCAATCTCGGTTGTCGGCGCAATATAGTCCCATGCCTACTGCTTGCAGTGGTGTGGAGATGGAGCGTACACACTAGGACCCGAAAGATGGTGAACTATGCCTGAGCAGGACGAAGTCAGAGGAAACTCTGATGGAAGTCCGAAGCGGTTCTGACGTGCAAATCGATCGTCGGACTCGGGTATAGGGGCGAAAGACTAATCGAACCATCTAGTAGCTGGTTCACACCGAAGTTTCCCCCAGGATAGCTGGCACTCATGTCTGTTGTATCTTGTAAAGCTAATGATTAGAGGACTTGGGGACGAAATGTTCTTAACCTATTCTCAAACTTTCAATGGGTATGATGTCGCGGTTGCTTAAGTGAACCGTGGCTGCGAAAGCGAGTGCCAAGTGGGCCATTTTTGGTAAGCAGAACTGGCGATGTGGGATGAACCAAACGTTGGGATAAGGTGCCTAACTCTCCGCTCATGAGACCCCATAAAGGGTGTTGATTGATATAGACAGCAGGACGGTGGCCATGGAAGTCGGAACCCGCTAAGGAGTGTGTAACAACTCACCTGCCGAATCAATCAGCCCCGAAAATGGATGGCGCTTGAGCGGGGGACCTAAGCCCAACCGTTGTTGGCTTGTACGTTTCGTGCCGCGTCTGGCCTCAACGAGTAGGTGTGTCGCGGCGGTTAGCGTCGAAGGCTTAGGGCGTAGGCCCAGCTGGAGCTTCCGTCGGTGCAGATCTTGGTGGTAGTAGCAAATAATCAAGTGAGAATCTTGATGACTGAAGTGGAGAAGGGTTCCACGTGAACAGTAGTTGAATGTGGGTTAGTCGATCCTAAGATACTGGCTAATGCCTTGTATCATTGACGTCGAGCCTCGTGCTTCTCGTCTAATATCGAAAGGGAAACGGGTTAATATTCCCGTACCTGTAAATGTGAATTTGTGAGCGCAAGCTTGCATTGGCGGTAACGCATTCGAACTTGGCGATGCTATGTGTGATCCGGGCTAGAGATCTCTTCTCTAGTTAAGGAACGGACTCCCTGGAATCGGTTCAGCCGGAGGTAGGGACGTTGTTTCCGTATAGTGCCACGGTTTCTGTGGTATCCCGTGTATCGCGCATGGCCCTTGAAAAGCCAAGGGAGCAATTCAATTCACGTTACTGATCGTACCCATATCCGCAGCAGGTCTCCAAGGTTCGTAGCCTCTAGTCGATAGAATAATGTAGATAAGGGAAGTCGGCAAATTAGATCCCTACCTTCGGAATAAGGATTGGCTCTAAGGACTGGTCTGAACGGGCTTTGCAATGAAGCTTGGTTGATGGCGCTTTGATTGGGTTGGCTCTCGGGTCGGCTTGATCTAATGGCGTCGTTGCCTTGTGGACTTGCCTTGCTGCGTGCTGGCGTTTCGGCGTCAGTGCTTCGTTCGACACTTAACGGTTGACTTAGAACTGGTACGGACTCGGGGAATCCGACTGTCTAATTAAAACAGAGGAGATAGATGGTCCTTGCGGACGTTGACTATCTCTGATTTCTGCCCAGTGCTCTGAATGTTAACGTGGAGTAATCTGCATAAGCGCGGGTAAACGGCGGGAGTAACTATGACTCTCTTAAGGTAGCCAAATGCCTCGTCATCTAATTAGTGACGCGCATGAATGGATTAACGAGATTCCCACTGTCCCTATCTACTATCTAGCGAAACCACAGCCAAGGGAACGGGCTTGGAAAAAACAGCGGGGAAAGAAGACCCTGTTGAGTTTGACTCTAGTTTGACTCTGTGACGAGTCTTGAGAGACGTAGTATAAGTGGGAGACTTCGGTCGCAATTGAAATACCACTACTTTCATCGATTCTTTACTTATTCGGTAATGCGGGGATTGGAGCTCGTTCTCCTTCCTTCTGGTGTTAAGCATCGGCTCTCGGAGCCTTTGCGACCCGGACCGAAAACAGTGTCAGGCCGGGAGTTTGACTGGGGCGGTACATCTATCAAAACGTAACGTAGGTGTCCTAAGGTGTGCTCAGAGGGGACGGAAACCTCTCGTAGAGCAAAAGGGCAAAAGCCCACTTGATCTTGATTTTCAGTACTAATACAGACCGCGAAAGCGTGGCCTATCGATCCTTAAAACCTTGATGGTTTCAAGTTTGAGGTGTCAGAAAAATTACCACAGGGATAACTGGCTTGTGGCAGCCAAGCGTCCATAGCGACGTTGCTTTTTGATCCTTCGATGTCGGCTCTTCCTATCATTGCGAAGCAGAATTCGCCAAGCGTTGGATTGTTCACCCTCTAATAGGGAACGTGAGCTGGGTTTAGACCGTCGTGAGACAGGTTAGTTTTACCCTACTGTTGACTGGTTGTTGCAATAGTAATCCTACTTAGTACGAGAGGAACCGTAGGTTCGGACCACTGGTTCATGCGGCTGGTCGATAGGCCAATGCTGCGAAGCTACCATCTGTTTGATTATAACTGAAAGCCTCTAAGTTAGAATCGGGGCTAATAAAGGTAACTATGTTTTGGCTCCCCGGTGTCGGGAGGCTTTTGTTAAGTACGCCGCAAGGCTACTGCGTATGCCCTTATCTATGACCTTACCTGTTCGGGGAATCTGTTCAGGTTGTCACAACGGATCATTCCGTTTCAATGTCGGGGCGCGAGATCTCTTGTAGACTACTTGAGTAGTGATCAAGGTGTTGTACTCAGTAGAGCGACGCATGTCGCGATCTGTTGAGACTCTGCCGTTGATCGTTTGGTTTGTCTTTGCCCCTTCAACGATGTTACTTATCTTTCGATAGGCTAGGTACACTTAGGCGAATCGCCGAGAGTCTATCTAAGCGAATTGCCCATGGCCGAGAGCCTATCTAATCGAATCGGCCATGGCCGAGAGCCTATCGAATCGAATCGGCCATGGCCGAGAGCCTATCTAATCGAAACGGCCATGGCCGAGAGCCTATCTAATCGAAACGGCCATGGCCGAGAGCCTATCGAATCGAATCGGCCATGGCCGAGAGCCTATATAATCGAAACGGCCATGGCCGAGAGCTATCTAATCGAAACGGCCATGGCCGAGAGCCTATATAATCGAATCGGCCATGGCCGAGAGCCTATATAATCGAAACAGCCATGGCCGAGAGCTATCTAATCGAAACGGCCATGGCCGAGAGCCTATATAATCGAATCGGCCATGGCCGAGAGCAATCTAATCGAAACGGCCATGGCCGAGAGCCTATATAATCGAATCGGCCATGGCCGAGAGCCTATCTAATCGAAACGGCCATGGCCGAGAGCCTATATAATCGAAACGGCCATGGCCGAGAGCAATCTAATCGAAACGGCCATGGCCGAGAGCCTATATAATCGAAACGGCCATGGCCGAGAGCTATCTAATCGAAACGGCCATGGCCGAGAGCTATCTAATCGAAACGGCCATGGCCGAGAGCCTATCGAATCGAATCGGCCATGGCCGAGAGCCTATATAATCGAAACGGCCATGGCCGAGAGCTATCTAATCGAAACGGCCATGGCCGAGAGCCTATATAATCGAATCGGCCATGGCCGAGAGCCTATAGAATCGAATCGGCCATGGCCGAGAGCCTATAGAATCGAATCGGCCATGGCCGAGAGCCTATAGAATCGAATCGGCCATGGCCGAGAGCCTATAGAATCGAATCGGCCGTGGCCGAGAGCCTATAGAATCGAATCGGCCATGGCCGAGAGCCTATAGAATCGAATCGGCCATGGCCGAGAGCCTATATAATCGAATCGGCCATGGCCGAGAGCCGTAATTTTTGTAATTTTTTTTGTAATTTTTGTAATTTTTATGACACCGAATCGAATCGAATCGAATCGGCCATGGCCGAGAGCCTATATAATCGAATCGGCCATGGCCGAGAGCCTATAGAATCGAATCGGCCATGGCCGAGAGCCTATAGAATCGAATCGGCCATGGCCGAGAGCCTATATAATCGAATCGGCCATGGCCGAGAGCCTATAGAATCGAATCGGCCATGGCCGAGAGCCTATAGAATCGAATCGGCCATGGCCGAGAGCCGTAATTTTTGTAATTTTTGTAATTTTTTTTGTAATTTTTGTAATTTTTATGACACCGAATCGAATCGAATCGAATCGGCCATGGCCGAGAGCCTATAGAATCGAATCGGCCATGGCCGAGAGCCTATAGAATCGAATCGGCCATGGCCGAGAGCCTATAGAATCGAATCGGCCATGGCCGAGAGCCTATAGAATCGAATCGGCCATGGCCGAGAGCCTATATAATCGAAACGGCCATGGCCGAGAGCCTATATAATCGAAACGGCCATGGCCGAGAGCCTATAGAATCGAATCGGCCATGGCCGAGAGCCTATCTAATCGAAACGGCCATGGCCGAGAGTCACTTTTTTTTCAAAAAATTTTTACAAGTCCGAAAACAGATATTTTTTTCGAGCTTTTTGAGACATTGATTTTTGAACTCGCCGTGAAATTCTGAGTCGAATGAGCTATCTCTCAAAAAGCATCAAAAAAATTTCGTGTTCGCAGATTCATGTTACACATATGTTCTTAGACATGCATGGCTTAATCTTTTATCTGAGCATATCACCGCTGGCAGGGTCGACCAGGTAACTAAAAAAAAGTCTCTGCTCAGAACGCCTTTCGGTGATTCACGATATCCAGAACCGTTTTCACGTCTCATGCCATTAACCGTTTGCACTGTTTTTCGATTCTAGGCGAATTGCCGATAGCCGAGAGTCGATCTAGGCGAATTGCCGATAGACGAGATGATCGGGTAAAGCCCTATCGCGAATTGCCGATAGCCGAGAGTCGATCTAGGCGAATTGCCAATAGCCGAGAAGATCGGGTGAAGTCCTATCGCGAATTGCCGATAGCCGAGAGTCGATCTAGGCGAATTGCCGATAGCCGAGAAGATCGGGTGAAGTTACCTATTGAGTAATGCCGATAGCCGAGAGTCTATCTGGGCTTCCCGGGGGTCGGCCCGTTATGGATGAAATTTACAGGGCCCTGATGCGATTTTTACGATATGTCGATCGCGAATCGTCAATCAGCTAATGGTTCCGACTGTTAGCTGGACGCGTGATAGTTTATCGCTGTCTCGGCTAGTCCGAGACGTCTGCGATGCCATCATATGCGAGTTCCCGTTCCGGGTCTTGCGCTCTCTACTGTTCATTGCTTCTTGCGTTACAAGCACAATTCGGTCCATCAAACTCTCTTCGAAGGGTGTCATGTGAATCCGATCGGGTCGCTCGTTCACTCGTCGACTCTTCCTATCGTGAATCACCGAAAGGTGTTCTCGAACGGTGACTTTTTTTTAGTTACCTGGTTGATCCTGCCAGCGGTGATATGCTCAGATAAAAGATTAAGCCATGCATGTCTAAGAACATATGTGTAACATGAATCTGCGAACGGCTCATTATTAACACCCGTAATCTGCCCAGTTTTCGTATCCAAAACGGATATCTGCGTTAATTTTGGAGCTAATACGTGCACCAACGTGCTGCTAGCAATAGTGGCACGCACTTATTAGATCAAGGCCGATTGGGGCAACCCTTTTGGTGACTCTGAATAATTTTGCGGATCGTATGGTCTTGTACCGACGACGTACTGGTCGAGCGGGTGCCCTATCAACTATTGATGGAAGTCTATGTGTCTTCCATGGTTGTAACGGGTAACGGAGAATAAGGGTTCGACTCCGGAGAGCTAGCCTTAGAAACGGCTATCACATCCAAGGAAGGCAGCAGGCGCGTAAATTACCCACTCTCAATTCGAGGAGGTAGTGACTATCAATAACGAGACAGATCTCTTTGAGGTCTGTCATTGCAATGAGCACAACTTAAAGACTTTAACGAAGTCTATGGGAGGGCAAGTCTGGTGCCAGCAGCCGCGGTAATTCCAGCTCCCAACGTGTATATCGTCATTGCTGCGGTTAAAAAGCTCGTAGTTGGATCTTAGCTCATGTCGGTAGTTCTCCATGTGAGACACTGCTCGGCTGAGCTGTTTCGCTGGTTTTCCGTAGTTTCGGCTTCGGTGACTGGTGTTGTAACTTTGATTAAATCAATGTGATTAAAACAGGCGTTTGCTTGAATGCTTTATCATGGAATAATAGAATATGACTTCGGTCCATTCTGTTGGTCTTGGGATCGAAGTAATGATTAAAAGGAACAACTCGGGGGCATCCGTATCGCTGCGTGAGAGGTGAAATTCTTGGACCGCAGCGAGACGACCTATTGCGAAAGCATTTGCCAAGAATGTTTTCATTAATCAAGAACGAAAGTCAGAGGATCGAAGGCGATTAGATACCGCCCTAGTTCTGACCGTAAACTATGCCAACTAGCGATCAGGTGGTGGTAGTTTAGCCCTGCCTGGGAGCTTCTCGGAAACGAAAGTCTTCGGGTTCCGGGGGTAGTATGGTTGCAAATCTGAAACTTAAAGGAATTGACGGAAGGGCACCACCAGGAGTGGAGCCTGCGGCTTAATTTGACTCAACACGGGAAATCTCACCCGGACCGGACACTATAATGATTGACAGATTGATAGTTCTTTCTTGATTTGGTGGTTGGTGGTGCATGGCCGTTCTTAGTTCGTGGATTGATCTGTCTGGTTTATTCCGATAACGAACGAGACTCTAACCTGCTAACTAGTGATGCGTTAATTGTGACGTACCTACTTCTTAGAGGGATAAGCGGTGTTCAACCGCATGAGATTGAGTAATAACAGGTCTGTGATGCCCTTAGATGTTCGGGGCTGCACGCGCGCTACACTGGAAAGTGCAGCAAGCGTTATTAACCTTGGCCGAAAGGTCTGGGTAATCTTTTGAAAGCTTTTCGTGTTTGGAATAGAGGATTGAAATTATTTCTCTTGAACGAGGAATTCCCAGTAAGTATGAGTCATTAGCTCATGCTGATTACGTCCCTGCCCTTTGTACACACCGCCCGTCGCTGCCCGGGACTGAGTTGCCTCGAGAAATGCGGGGACTTTCGGAGTTGGGTTTCCCTTCTCTGATGGGAACCGCATTAATCGCAGTGGCTTGAACCGGGCAAAAGTCGTAACAAGGTGCGATTAGGAGAACCTGACCGCGGATCATTGTCGATCAACCTATTACGTACTTGTAATTTGATTGGAATTGAATGGTTATGAATGAATGGTTATGAATATGAATACGGAACGTTCGGTTGCTGCGTAGCGTCTGCTGGGGTGTGCTCTTCCGTGCACGCATGGCGGTTACGTTAGGCGACTTCGGTCGCTCAGCATTAAAGATCAGCGGGAGTTGCTGGCGCCGGACACTCTTGCATTGGACATCGAAATATTACCTAGTCTCGTGACTTCGGTCGCTTGGCGAAACTGTACAACTCTACGTGGTGGATCACTAGAGTCTCGGATCGATGAAGATCGCAGCTAGCTGCGATAAGTAGTGCGAATTGCAGATACACTGAGCACGAAATTGTTGAATGCATATTGCGCCGGCGAGTTGATCGTCGGCACGTTTGGATTAGTGTTGAATGTGCTATTGTGTCGACCTCAAGGGCAAAGGCGACTGTGTCGTGGCGCGAGCTTCTCGGTAAGTTCCCGTCATTAGATCTATTGTGGCAACACTTGCGAAGCCTTAAAAAGCCTAGCATACCGCACCTCGTTGTGTCTTCCGTCTGTTGCTTTCGTGATAGGACGTTGCGATACGATCTGCAAGCTTCCACTATTGGCTTGTGTTCGCGCATTACCCTATTCCCGTCGTGCCTCGAGTACGGGCGAAGCTTCGGCATTCTATGGAAGATTTGCAGCATTGAGGATTCTAGCAATAATCAATCTAATCTCAAGCGTGACTACCCGCTGAACTTAAGCATATCAGTAAGCGGAGGAAAAGAAACTAACAAGGATTCCCTGAGTAACGGCGAGTGAAACGGGAAAAGCCCAGCGTGTAATCGCTCAGGTCATGCCTGTAGCGAGGTGTCACGTATAGGCGCGTCTGTCTGGTTTTCGTTGAGGTTCGAAGTTTTCTCGAATGAAACTTCCCGCAGTGGGTGCTAGGCCCGTACGGACTTCGACTTGGCCAGTTGGGCGTGTCTTGGAGTAGAGTTGCTTGGAAGTGCAGCTCAAAGTGGGTGGTATACCACATCTAAGGCTAAATATGACCGAGACTTCGATAGCGAACAAGTACCGTGAGGGAAAGTTGCAAAGAACTTTGAAGAGAGAGTTCAAGAGAATGTGAAACCACGTGGGGCTAAGCGGATAGAGTTGACGAAACTGGCAGTGTTCAGTGCTCGTGATCGGGTTCGCTCGTGATCGGGTGCGCATTCATTGTCGGTACGTGCTGGGACGTTCGGTGAGCTCTTCTGAAGGCTTCAGAGTCACCCAAGCTTGCTTGGTAGTGTTCTGTCGTCGGAAGTTGATGTGCTCGCTGATCGTAGCGGTGGCCATGCCTTTGCGCGTTCGTTCGTTAGTTGGTGCGCTGCTTGGTGGTCGGACATGTCTGGCTGCCTCGTACGTGTGCTGATTAGCGGGCGCTCGCCTATGGCCCACTCCCGGTATGTGAAAGTCGACCACCTATC
This sequence comes from Pristionchus exspectatus, assembly GCA_911812115.1. NCBI lineage: Eukaryota > Metazoa > Nematoda > Chromadorea > Rhabditida > Neodiplogasteridae > Pristionchus > Pristionchus exspectatus. Next base: position 15,095 of record OU461582.1, on the reverse strand, counting down.
CGACCCGTCTTGAAACACGGACCAAGAAGTCTAGTATGTACGCGAGTCATTGGGTATTAAACCTATTGGCGCAATAAATGTGAAGGGCGGCATGTTCGTTTGATATATGATCCGTCAATCTCGGTTGTCGGCGCAATATAGTCCCATGCCTACTGCTTGCAGTGGTGTGGAGATGGAGCGTACACACTAGGACCCGAAAGATGGTGAACTATGCCTGAGCAGGACGAAGTCAGAGGAAACTCTGATGGAAGTCCGAAGCGGTTCTGACGTGCAAATCGATCGTCGGACTCGGGTATAGGGGCGAAAGACTAATCGAACCATCTAGTAGCTGGTTCACACCGAAGTTTCCCCCAGGATAGCTGGCACTCATGTCTGTTGTATCTTGTAAAGCTAATGATTAGAGGACTTGGGGACGAAATGTTCTTAACCTATTCTCAAACTTTCAATGGGTATGATGTCGCGGTTGCTTAAGTGAACCGTGGCTGCGAAAGCGAGTGCCAAGTGGGCCATTTTTGGTAAGCAGAACTGGCGATGTGGGATGAACCAAACGTTGGGATAAGGTGCCTAACTCTCCGCTCATGAGACCCCATAAAGGGTGTTGATTGATATAGACAGCAGGACGGTGGCCATGGAAGTCGGAACCCGCTAAGGAGTGTGTAACAACTCACCTGCCGAATCAATCAGCCCCGAAAATGGATGGCGCTTGAGCGGGGGACCTAAGCCCAACCGTTGTTGGCTTGTACGTTTCGTGCCGCGTCTGGCCTCAACGAGTAGGTGTGTCGCGGCGGTTAGCGTCGAAGGCTTAGGGCGTAGGCCCAGCTGGAGCTTCCGTCGGTGCAGATCTTGGTGGTAGTAGCAAATAATCAAGTGAGAATCTTGATGACTGAAGTGGAGAAGGGTTCCACGTGAACAGTAGTTGAATGTGGGTTAGTCGATCCTAAGATACTGGCTAATGCCTTGTATCATTGACGTCGAGCCTCGTGCTTCTCGTCTAATATCGAAAGGGAAACGGGTTAATATTCCCGTACCTGTAAATGTGAATTTGTGAGCGCAAGCTTGCATTGGCGGTAACGCATTCGAACTTGGCGATGCTATGTGTGATCCGGGCTAGAGATCTCTTCTCTAGTTAAGGAACGGACTCCCTGGAATCGGTTCAGCCGGAGGTAGGGACGTTGTTTCCGTATAGTGCCACGGTTTCTGTGGTATCCCGTGTATCGCGCATGGCCCTTGAAAAGCCAAGGGAGCAATTCAATTCACGTTACTGATCGTACCCATATCCGCAGCAGGTCTCCAAGGTTCGTAGCCTCTAGTCGATAGAATAATGTAGATAAGGGAAGTCGGCAAATTAGATCCCTACCTTCGGAATAAGGATTGGCTCTAAGGACTGGTCTGAACGGGCTTTGCAATGAAGCTTGGTTGATGGCGCTTTGATTGGGTTGGCTCTCGGGTCGGCTTGATCTAATGGCGTCGTTGCCTTGTGGACTTGCCTTGCTGCGTGCTGGCGTTTCGGCGTCAGTGCTTCGTTCGACACTTAACGGTTGACTTAGAACTGGTACGGACTCGGGGAATCCGACTGTCTAATTAAAACAGAGGAGATAGATGGTCCTTGCGGACGTTGACTATCTCTGATTTCTGCCCAGTGCTCTGAATGTTAACGTGGAGTAATCTGCATAAGCGCGGGTAAACGGCGGGAGTAACTATGACTCTCTTAAGGTAGCCAAATGCCTCGTCATCTAATTAGTGACGCGCATGAATGGATTAACGAGATTCCCACTGTCCCTATCTACTATCTAGCGAAACCACAGCCAAGGGAACGGGCTTGGAAAAAACAGCGGGGAAAGAAGACCCTGTTGAGTTTGACTCTAGTTTGACTCTGTGACGAGTCTTGAGAGACGTAGTATAAGTGGGAGACTTCGGTCGCAATTGAAATACCACTACTTTCATCGATTCTTTACTTATTCGGTAATGCGGGGATTGGAGCTCGTTCTCCTTCCTTCTGGTGTTAAGCATCGGCTCTCGGAGCCTTTGCGACCCGGACCGAAAACAGTGTCAGGCCGGGAGTTTGACTGGGGCGGTACATCTATCAAAACGTAACGTAGGTGTCCTAAGGTGTGCTCAGAGGGGACGGAAACCTCTCGTAGAGCAAAAGGGCAAAAGCCCACTTGATCTTGATTTTCAGTACTAATACAGACCGCGAAAGCGTGGCCTATCGATCCTTAAAACCTTGATGGTTTCAAGTTTGAGGTGTCAGAAAAATTACCACAGGGATAACTGGCTTGTGGCAGCCAAGCGTCCATAGCGACGTTGCTTTTTGATCCTTCGATGTCGGCTCTTCCTATCATTGCGAAGCAGAATTCGCCAAGCGTTGGATTGTTCACCCTCTAATAGGGAACGTGAGCTGGGTTTAGACCGTCGTGAGACAGGTTAGTTTTACCCTACTGTTGACTGGTTGTTGCAATAGTAATCCTACTTAGTACGAGAGGAACCGTAGGTTCGGACCACTGGTTCATGCGGCTGGTCGATAGGCCAATGCTGCGAAGCTACCATCTGTTTGATTATAACTGAAAGCCTCTAAGTTAGAATCGGGGCTAATAAAGGTAACTATGTTTTGGCTCCCCGGTGTCGGGAGGCTTTTGTTAAGTACGCCGCAAGGCTACTGCGTATGCCCTTATCTATGACCTTACCTGTTCGGGGAATCTGTTCAGGTTGTCACAACGGATCATTCCGTTTCAATGTCGGGGCGCGAGATCTCTTGTAGACTACTTGAGTAGTGATCAAGGTGTTGTACTCAGTAGAGCGACGCATGTCGCGATCTGTTGAGACTCTGCCGTTGATCGTTTGGTTTGTCTTTGCCCCTTCAACGATGTTACTTATCTTTCGATAGGCTAGGTACACTTAGGCGAATCGCCGAGAGTCTATCTAAGCGAATTGCCCATGGCCGAGAGCCTATCTAATCGAATCGGCCATGGCCGAGAGCCTATCGAATCGAATCGGCCATGGCCGAGAGCCTATCTAATCGAAACGGCCATGGCCGAGAGCCTATCTAATCGAAACGGCCATGGCCGAGAGCCTATCGAATCGAATCGGCCATGGCCGAGAGCCTATATAATCGAAACGGCCATGGCCGAGAGCTATCTAATCGAAACGGCCATGGCCGAGAGCCTATATAATCGAATCGGCCATGGCCGAGAGCCTATATAATCGAAACAGCCATGGCCGAGAGCTATCTAATCGAAACGGCCATGGCCGAGAGCCTATATAATCGAATCGGCCATGGCCGAGAGCAATCTAATCGAAACGGCCATGGCCGAGAGCCTATATAATCGAATCGGCCATGGCCGAGAGCCTATCTAATCGAAACGGCCATGGCCGAGAGCCTATATAATCGAAACGGCCATGGCCGAGAGCAATCTAATCGAAACGGCCATGGCCGAGAGCCTATATAATCGAAACGGCCATGGCCGAGAGCTATCTAATCGAAACGGCCATGGCCGAGAGCTATCTAATCGAAACGGCCATGGCCGAGAGCCTATCGAATCGAATCGGCCATGGCCGAGAGCCTATATAATCGAAACGGCCATGGCCGAGAGCTATCTAATCGAAACGGCCATGGCCGAGAGCCTATATAATCGAATCGGCCATGGCCGAGAGCCTATAGAATCGAATCGGCCATGGCCGAGAGCCTATAGAATCGAATCGGCCATGGCCGAGAGCCTATAGAATCGAATCGGCCATGGCCGAGAGCCTATAGAATCGAATCGGCCGTGGCCGAGAGCCTATAGAATCGAATCGGCCATGGCCGAGAGCCTATAGAATCGAATCGGCCATGGCCGAGAGCCTATATAATCGAATCGGCCATGGCCGAGAGCCGTAATTTTTGTAATTTTTTTTGTAATTTTTGTAATTTTTATGACACCGAATCGAATCGAATCGAATCGGCCATGGCCGAGAGCCTATATAATCGAATCGGCCATGGCCGAGAGCCTATAGAATCGAATCGGCCATGGCCGAGAGCCTATAGAATCGAATCGGCCATGGCCGAGAGCCTATATAATCGAATCGGCCATGGCCGAGAGCCTATAGAATCGAATCGGCCATGGCCGAGAGCCTATAGAATCGAATCGGCCATGGCCGAGAGCCGTAATTTTTGTAATTTTTGTAATTTTTTTTGTAATTTTTGTAATTTTTATGACACCGAATCGAATCGAATCGAATCGGCCATGGCCGAGAGCCTATAGAATCGAATCGGCCATGGCCGAGAGCCTATAGAATCGAATCGGCCATGGCCGAGAGCCTATAGAATCGAATCGGCCATGGCCGAGAGCCTATAGAATCGAATCGGCCATGGCCGAGAGCCGTAATTTTTGTAATTTTTTTTGTAATTTTTGTAATTTTTATGACACCGAATCGAATCGAATCGAATCGGCCATGGCCGAGAGCCTATATAATCGAATCGGCCATGGCCGAGAGCCTATAGAATCGAATCGGCCATGGCCGAGAGCCTATAGAATCGAATCGGCCATGGCCGAGAGCCGTAATTTTTGTAATTTTTGTAATTTTTTTTGTAATTTTTGTAATTTTTATGACACCGAATCGAATCGAATCGAATCGGCCATGGCCGAGAGCCTATAGAATCGAATCGGCCATGGCCGAGAGCCTATAGAATCGAATCGGCCATGGCCGAGAGCCTATAGAATCGAATCGGCCGTGGCCGAGAGCCTATAGAATCGAATCGGCCATGGCCGAGAGCCTATAGAATCGAATCGGCCATGGCCGAGAGCCTATATAATCGAATCGGCCATGGCCGAGAGCCGTAATTTTTGTAATTTTTTTTGTAATTTTTGTAATTTTTATGACACCGAATCGAATCGAATCGAATCGGCCATGGCCGAGAGCCTATATAATCGAATCGGCCATGGCCGAGAGCCTATAGAATCGAATCGGCCATGGCCGAGAGCCTATAGAATCGAATCGGCCATGGCCGAGAGCCTATAGAATCGAATCGGCCATGGCCGAGAGCCTATATAATCGAAACGGCCATGGCCGAGAGCCTATATAATCGAAACGGCCATGGCCGAGAGCCTATAGAATCGAATCGGCCATGGCCGAGAGCCTATCTAATCGAAACGGCCATGGCCGAGAGTCACTTTTTTTTCAAAAAATTTTTACAAGTCCGAAAACAGATATTTTTTTCGAGCTTTTTGAGACATTGATTTTTGAACTCGCCGTGAAATTCTGAGTCGAATGAGCTATCTCTCAAAAAGCATCAAAAAAATTTCGTGTTCGCAGATTCATGTTACACATATGTTCTTAGACATGCATGGCTTAATCTTTTATCTGAGCATATCACCGCTGGCAGGGTCGACCAGGTAACTAAAAAAAAGTCTCTGCTCAGAACGCCTTTCGGTGATTCACGATATCCAGAACCGTTTTCACGTCTCATGCCATTAACCGTTTGCACTGTTTTTCGATTCTAGGCGAATTGCCGATAGCCGAGAGTCGATCTAGGCGAATTGCCGATAGACGAGATGATCGGGTAAAGCCCTATCGCGAATTGCCGATAGCCGAGAGTCGATCTAGGCGAATTGCCAATAGCCGAGAAGATCGGGTGAAGTCCTATCGCGAATTGCCGATAGCCGAGAGTCGATCTAGGCGAATTGCCGATAGCCGAGAAGATCGGGTGAAGTTACCTATTGAGTAATGCCGATAGCCGAGAGTCTATCTGGGCTTCCCGGGGGTCGGCCCGTTATGGATGAAATTTACAGGGCCCTGATGCGATTTTTACGATATGTCGATCGCGAATCGTCAATCAGCTAATGGTTCCGACTGTTAGCTGGACGCGTGATAGTTTATCGCTGTCTCGGCTAGTCCGAGACGTCTGCGATGCCATCATATGCGAGTTCCCGTTCCGGGTCTTGCGCTCTCTACTGTTCATTGCTTCTTGCGTTACAAGCACAATTCGGTCCATCAAACTCTCTTCGAAGGGTGTCATGTGAATCCGATCGGGTCGCTCGTTCACTCGTCGACTCTTCCTATCGTGAATCACCGAAAGGTGTTCTCGAACGGTGACTTTTTTTTAGTTACCTGGTTGATCCTGCCAGCGGTGATATGCTCAGATAAAAGATTAAGCCATGCATGTCTAAGAACATATGTGTAACATGAATCTGCGAACGGCTCATTATTAACACCCGTAATCTGCCCAGTTTTCGTATCCAAAACGGATATCTGCGTTAATTTTGGAGCTAATACGTGCACCAACGTGCTGCTAGCAATAGTGGCACGCACTTATTAGATCAAGGCCGATTGGGGCAACCCTTTTGGTGACTCTGAATAATTTTGCGGATCGTATGGTCTTGTACCGACGACGTACTGGTCGAGCGGGTGCCCTATCAACTATTGATGGAAGTCTATGTGTCTTCCATGGTTGTAACGGGTAACGGAGAATAAGGGTTCGACTCCGGAGAGCTAGCCTTAGAAACGGCTATCACATCCAAGGAAGGCAGCAGGCGCGTAAATTACCCACTCTCAATTCGAGGAGGTAGTGACTATCAATAACGAGACAGATCTCTTTGAGGTCTGTCATTGCAATGAGCACAACTTAAAGACTTTAACGAAGTCTATGGGAGGGCAAGTCTGGTGCCAGCAGCCGCGGTAATTCCAGCTCCCAACGTGTATATCGTCATTGCTGCGGTTAAAAAGCTCGTAGTTGGATCTTAGCTCATGTCGGTAGTTCTCCATGTGAGACACTGCTCGGCTGAGCTGTTTCGCTGGTTTTCCGTAGTTTCGGCTTCGGTGACTGGTGTTGTAACTTTGATTAAATCAATGTGATTAAAACAGGCGTTTGCTTGAATGCTTTATCATGGAATAATAGAATATGACTTCGGTCCATTCTGTTGGTCTTGGGATCGAAGTAATGATTAAAAGGAACAACTCGGGGGCATCCGTATCGCTGCGTGAGAGGTGAAATTCTTGGACCGCAGCGAGACGACCTATTGCGAAAGCATTTGCCAAGAATGTTTTCATTAATCAAGAACGAAAGTCAGAGGATCGAAGGCGATTAGATACCGCCCTAGTTCTGACCGTAAACTATGCCAACTAGCGATCAGGTGGTGGTAGTTTAGCCCTGCCTGGGAGCTTCTCGGAAACGAAAGTCTTCGGGTTCCGGGGGTAGTATGGTTGCAAATCTGAAACTTAAAGGAATTGACGGAAGGGCACCACCAGGAGTGGAGCCTGCGGCTTAATTTGACTCAACACGGGAAATCTCACCCGGACCGGACACTATAATGATTGACAGATTGATAGTTCTTTCTTGATTTGGTGGTTGGTGGTGCATGGCCGTTCTTAGTTCGTGGATTGATCTGTCTGGTTTATTCCGATAACGAACGAGACTCTAACCTGCTAACTAGTGATGCGTTAATTGTGACGTACCTACTTCTTAGAGGGATAAGCGGTGTTCAACCGCATGAGATTGAGTAATAACAGGTCTGTGATGCCCTTAGATGTTCGGGGCTGCACGCGCGCTACACTGGAAAGTGCAGCAAGCGTTATTAACCTTGGCCGAAAGGTCTGGGTAATCTTTTGAAAGCTTTTCGTGTTTGGAATAGAGGATTGAAATTATTTCTCTTGAACGAGGAATTCCCAGTAAGTATGAGTCATTAGCTCATGCTGATTACGTCCCTGCCCTTTGTACACACCGCCCGTCGCTGCCCGGGACTGAGTTGCCTCGAGAAATGCGGGGACTTTCGGAGTTGGGTTTCCCTTCTCTGATGGGAACCGCATTAATCGCAGTGGCTTGAACCGGGCAAAAGTCGTAACAAGGTGCGATTAGGAGAACCTGACCGCGGATCATTGTCGATCAACCTATTACGTACTTGTAATTTGATTGGAATTGAATGGTTATGAATGAATGGTTATGAATATGAATACGGAACGTTCGGTTGCTGCGTAGCGTCTGCTGGGGTGTGCTCTTCCGTGCACGCATGGCGGTTACGTTAGGCGACTTCGGTCGCTCAGCATTAAAGATCAGCGGGAGTTGCTGGCGCCGGACACTCTTGCATTGGACATCGAAATATTACCTAGTCTCGTGACTTCGGTCGCTTGGCGAAACTGTACAACTCTACGTGGTGGATCACTAGAGTCTCGGATCGATGAAGATCGCAGCTAGCTGCGATAAGTAGTGCGAATTGCAGATACACTGAGCACGAAATTGTTGAATGCATATTGCGCCGGCGAGTTGATCGTCGGCACGTTTGGATTAGTGTTGAATGTGCTATTGTGTCGACCTCAAGGGCAAAGGCGACTGTGTCGTGGCGCGAGCTTCTCGGTAAGTTCCCGTCATTAGATCTATTGTGGCAACACTTGCGAAGCCTTAAAAAGCCTAGCATACCGCACCTCGTTGTGTCTTCCGTCTGTTGCTTTCGTGATAGGACGTTGCGATACGATCTGCAAGCTTCCACTATTGGCTTGTGTTCGCGCATTACCCTATTCCCGTCGTGCCTCGAGTACGGGCGAAGCTTCGGCATTCTATGGAAGATTTGCAGCATTGAGGATTCTAGCAATAATCAATCTAATCTCAAGCGTGACTACCCGCTGAACTTAAGCATATCAGTAAGCGGAGGAAAAGAAACTAACAAGGATTCCCTGAGTAACGGCGAGTGAAACGGGAAAAGCCCAGCGTGTAATCGCTCAGGTCATGCCTGTAGCGAGGTGTCACGTATAGGCGCGTCTGTCTGGTTTTCGTTGAGGTTCGAAGTTTTCTCGAATGAAACTTCCCGCAGTGGGTGCTAGGCCCGTACGGACTTCGACTTGGCCAGTTGGGCGTGTCTTGGAGTAGAGTTGCTTGGAAGTGCAGCTCAAAGTGGGTGGTATACCACATCTAAGGCTAAATATGACCGAGACTTCGATAGCGAACAAGTACCGTGAGGGAAAGTTGCAAAGAACTTTGAAGAGAGAGTTCAAGAGAATGTGAAACCACGTGGGGCTAAGCGGATAGAGTTGACGAAACTGGCAGTGTTCAGTGCTCGTGATCGGGTTCGCTCGTGATCGGGTGCGCATTCATTGTCGGTACGTGCTGGGACGTTCGGTGAGCTCTTCTGAAGGCTTCAGAGTCACCCAAGCTTGCTTGGTAGTGTTCTGTCGTCGGAAGTTGATGTGCTCGCTGATCGTAGCGGTGGCCATGCCTTTGCGCGTTCGTTCGTTAGTTGGTGCGCTGCTTGGTGGTCGGACATGTCTGGCTGCCTCGTACGTGTGCTGATTAGCGGGCGCTCGCCTATGGCCCACTCCCGGTATGTGAAAGTCGACCACCTATCCGACCCGTCTTGAAACACGGACCAAGAAGTCTAGTATGTACGCGAGTCATTGGGTATTAAACCTATTGGCGCAATAAATGTGAAGGGCGGCATGTTCGTTTGATATATGATCCGTCAATCTCGGTTGTCGGCGCAATATAGTCCCATGCCTACTGCTTGCAGTGGTGTGGAGATGGAGCGTACACACTAGGACCCGAAAGATGGTGAACTATGCCTGAGCAGGACGAAGTCAGAGGAAACTCTGATGGAAGTCCGAAGCGGTTCTGACGTGCAAATCGATCGTCGGACTCGGGTATAGGGGCGAAAGACTAATCGAACCATCTAGTAGCTGGTTCACACCGAAGTTTCCCCCAGGATAGCTGGCACTCATGTCTGTTGTATCTTGTAAAGCTAATGATTAGAGGACTTGGGGACGAAATGTTCTTAACCTATTCTCAAACTTTCAATGGGTATGATGTCGCGGTTGCTTAAGTGAACCGTGGCTGCGAAAGCGAGTGCCAAGTGGGCCATTTTTGGTAAGCAGAACTGGCGATGTGGGATGAACCAAACGTTGGGATAAGGTGCCTAACTCTCCGCTCATGAGACCCCATAAAGGGTGTTGATTGATATAGACAGCAGGACGGTGGCCATGGAAGTCGGAACCCGCTAAGGAGTGTGTAACAACTCACCTGCCGAATCAATCAGCCCCGAAAATGGATGGCGCTTGAGCGGGGGACCTAAGCCCAACCGTTGTTGGCTTGTACGTTTCGTGCCGCGTCTGGCCTCAACGAGTAGGTGTGTCGCGGCGGTTAGCGTCGAAGGCTTAGGGCGTAGGCCCAGCTGGAGCTTCCGTCGGTGCAGATCTTGGTGGTAGTAGCAAATAATCAAGTGAGAATCTTGATGACTGAAGTGGAGAAGGGTTCCACGTGAACAGTAGTTGAATGTGGGTTAGTCGATCCTAAGATACTGGCTAATGCCTTGTATCATTGACGTCGAGCCTCGTGCTTCTCGTCTAATATCGAAAGGGAAACGGGTTAATATTCCCGTACCTGTAAATGTGAATTTGTGAGCGCAAGCTTGCATTGGCGGTAACGCATTCGAACTTGGCGATGCTATGTGTGATCCGGGCTAGAGATCTCTTCTCTAGTTAAGGAACGGACTCCCTGGAATCGGTTCAGCCGGAGGTAGGGACGTTGTTTCCGTATAGTGCCACGGTTTCTGTGGTATCCCGTGTATCGCGCATGGCCCTTGAAAAGCCAAGGGAGCAATTCAATTCACGTTACTGATCGTACCCATATCCGCAGCAGGTCTCCAAGGTTCGTAGCCTCTAGTCGATAGAATAATGTAGATAAGGGAAGTCGGCAAATTAGATCCCTACCTTCGGAATAAGGATTGGCTCTAAGGACTGGTCTGAACGGGCTTTGCAATGAAGCTTGGTTGATGGCGCTTTGATTGGGTTGGCTCTCGGGTCGGCTTGATCTAATGGCGTCGTTGCCTTGTGGACTTGCCTTGCTGCGTGCTGGCGTTTCGGCGTCAGTGCTTCGTTCGACACTTAACGGTTGACTTAGAACTGGTACGGACTCGGGGAATCCGACTGTCTAATTAAAACAGAGGAGATAGATGGTCCTTGCGGACGTTGACTATCTCTGATTTCTGCCCAGTGCTCTGAATGTTAACGTGGAGTAATCTGCATAAGCGCGGGTAAACGGCGGGAGTAACTATGACTCTCTTAAGGTAGCCAAATGCCTCGTCATCTAATTAGTGACGCGCATGAATGGATTAACGAGATTCCCACTGTCCCTATCTACTATCTAGCGAAACCACAGCCAAGGGAACGGGCTTGGAAAAAACAGCGGGGAAAGAAGACCCTGTTGAGTTTGACTCTAGTTTGACTCTGTGACGAGTCTTGAGAGACGTAGTATAAGTGGGAGACTTCGGTCGCAATTGAAATACCACTACTTTCATCGATTCTTTACTTATTCGGTAATGCGGGGATTGGAGCTCGTTCTCCTTCCTTCTGGTGTTAAGCATCGGCTCTCGGAGCCTTTGCGACCCGGACCGAAAACAGTGTCAGGCCGGGAGTTTGACTGGGGCGGTACATCTATCAAAACGTAACGTAGGTGTCCTAAGGTGTGCTCAGAGGGGACGGAAACCTCTCGTAGAGCAAAAGGGCAAAAGCCCACTTGATCTTGATTTTCAGTACTAATACAGACCGCGAAAGCGTGGCCTATCGATCCTTAAAACCTTGATGGTTTCAAGTTTGAGGTGTCAGAAAAATTACCACAGGGATAACTGGCTTGTGGCAGCCAAGCGTCCATAGCGACGTTGCTTTTTGATCCTTCGATGTCGGCTCTTCCTATCATTGCGAAGCAGAATTCGCCAAGCGTTGGATTGTTCACCCTCTAATAGGGAACGTGAGGTAGACAGAGAGGAACCGTACGGTTCGGACCACTGGTTCATGCGGCTGGTCGATAGGCCAATGCTGCGAAGCTACCATCTGTTTGATTATAACTGAAAGCCTCTAAGTTAGAATCGGGGCTAATAAAGGTAACTATGTTTTGGCTCCCCGGTGTCGGGAGGCTTTTGTTAAGTACGCCGCAAGGCTACTGCGTATGCCCTTATCTATGACCTTACCTGTTCGGGGAATCTGTTCAGGTTGTCACAACGGATCATTCCGTTTCAATGTCGGGGCGCGAGATCTCTTGTAGACTACTTGAGTAGTGATCAAGGTGTTGTACTCAGTAGAGCGACGCATGTCGCGATCTGTTGAGACTCTGCCGTTGATCGTTTGGTTTGTCTTTGCCCCTTCAACGATGTTACTTATCTTTCGATAGGCTAGGTACACTTAGGCGAATCGCCGAGAGTCTATCTAAGCGAATTGCCCATGGCCGAGAGCCTATCTAATCGAATCGGCCATGGCCGAGAGCCTATCGAATCGAATCGGCCATGGCCGAGAGCCTATCTAATCGAAACGGCCATGGCCGAGAGCCTATCTAATCGAAACGGCCATGGCCGAGAGCCTATCGAATCGAATCGGCCATGGCCGAGAGCCTATATAATCGAAACGGCCATGGCCGAGAGCTATCTAATCGAAACGGCCATGGCCGAGAGCCTATATAATCGAATCGGCCATGGCCGAGAGCCTATATAATCGAAACAGCCATGGCCGAGAGCTATCTAATCGAAACGGCCATGGCCGAGAGCCTATATAATCGAATCGGCCATGGCCGAGAGCAATCTAATCGAAACGGCCATGGCCGAGAGCCTATATAATCGAATCGGCCATGGCCGAGAGCCTATCTAATCGAAACGGCCATGGCCGAGAGCCTATATAATCGAAACGGCCATGGCCGAGAGCAATCTAATCGAAACGGCCATGGCCGAGAGCCTATATAATCGAAACGGCCATGGCCGAGAGCTATCTAATCGAAACGGCCATGGCCGAGAGCTATCTAATCGAAACGGCCATGGCCGAGAGCCTATCGAATCGAATCGGCCATGGCCGAGAGCCTATATAATCGAAACGGCCATGGCCGAGAGCTATCTAATCGAAACGGCCATGGCCGAGAGCCTATATAATCGAATCGGCCATGGCCGAGAGCCTATAGAATCGAATCGGCCATGGCCGAGAGCCTATAGAATCGAATCGGCCATGGCCGAGAGCCTATAGAATCGAATCGGCCATGGCCGAGAGCCTATAGAATCGAATCGGCCGTGGCCGAGAGCCTATAGAATCGAATCGGCCATGGCCGAGAGCCTATAGAATCGAATCGGCCATGGCCGAGAGCCTATATAATCGAATCGGCCATGGCCGAGAGCCGTAATTTTTGTAATTTTTTTTGTAATTTTTGTAATTTTTATGACACCGAATCGAATCGAATCGAATCGGCCATGGCCGAGAGCCTATATAATCGAATCGGCCATGGCCGAGAGCCTATAGAATCGAATCGGCCATGGCCGAGAGCCTATAGAATCGAATCGGCCATGGCCGAGAGCCTATATAATCGAATCGGCCATGGCCGAGAGCCTATAGAATCGAATCGGCCATGGCCGAGAGCCTATAGAATCGAATCGGCCATGGCCGAGAGCCGTAATTTTTGTAATTTTTGTAATTTTTTTTGTAATTTTTGTAATTTTTATGACACCGAATCGAATCGAATCGAATCGGCCATGGCCGAGAGCCTATAGAATCGAATCGGCCATGGCCGAGAGCCTATAGAATCGAATCGGCCATGGCCGAGAGCCTATAGAATCGAATCGGCCATGGCCGAGAGCCTATAGAATCGAATCGGCCATGGCCGAGAGCCGTAATTTTTGTAATTTTTTTGTAATTTTTGTAATTTTTATGACACCGAATCGATCGATAATCGAATCGGCCATGGCCGAGAGCCTATATAATCGAATCGGCCATGGCCGAGAGCCTATAGAATCGAATCGGCCATGGCCGAGAGCCTATAGAATCGAATCGGCCATGGCCGAGAGCCGTAATTTTTTAATTTTTGTAATTTTTTTTGTAATTTTGTAATTTTTATGACACCGAATCGAATCGAATCGAATCGGCCATGGCCGAGAGCCTATAGAATCGAATCGGCCATGGCCGAGAGCCTATAGAATCGAATCGGCCATGGCCGAGAGCCTATAGAATCGAATCGGCCGTGGCCGAGAGCCTATAGAATCGAATCGGCCATGGCCGAGAGCCTATAGAATCGAATCGGCCATGGCCGAGAGCCTATATAATCGAATCGGCCATGGCCGAGAGCCGTAATTTTTGTAATTTTTTTTGTAATTTTTGTAATTTTTATGACACCGAATCGAATCGAATCGAATCGGCCATGGCCGAGAGCCTATATAATCGAATCGGCCATGGCCGAGAGCCTATAGAATCGAATCGGCCATGGCCGAGAGCCTATAGAATCGAATCGGCCATGGCCGAGAGCCTATAGAATCGAATCGGCCATGGCCGAGAGCCTATATAATCGAAACGGCCATGGCCGAGAGCCTATATAATCGAAACGGCCATGGCCGAGAGCCTATAGAATCGAATCGGCCATGGCCGAGAGCCTATCTAATCGAAACGGCCATGGCCGAGAGTCACTTTTTTTTCAAAAAATTTTTACAAGTCCGAAAACAGATATTTTTTTCGAGCTTTTTGAGACATGATTTTTGAACTCGCCGTGAAATTCTGAGTCGAATGAGCTATCTCTCAAAAAGCATCAAAAAAATTTCGTGTTCGCAGATTCATGTTACACATATGTTCTTAGACATGCATGGCTTAATCTTTTATCTGAGCATATCACCGCTGGCAGGGTCGACCAGGTAACTAAAAAAAAGTCTCTGCTCAGAACGCCTTTCGGTGATTCACGATATCCAGAACCGTTTTCACGTCTCATGCCATTAACCGTTTGCATGTTTTTCGATTCTAGGCGAATTGCGATAGCCGAGAGTCGATCTAGGCGAATTGCCGATAGACGAGATGATCGGGTAAAGCCCTATCGCGAATTGCCGATAGCGAGAGTCGATCTAGGCGAATTGCAATAGCCGAGAAGATCGGGTGAAGTCCTATCGCGAATTGCCGATAGCCGAGAGTCGATCTAGGCGAATTGCCGATAGCCGAGAAGATCGGGTGAAGTTACCTATTGAGTAATGCCGATAGCGAGAGTCTATCTGGGCTTCCCGGGGGTCGGCCCGTTATGGATGAAATTTACAGGGCCCTGATGCGATTTTTACGATATGTCGATCGCGAATCGTCAATCAGCTAATGGTTCCGACTGTTAGCTGGACGCGTGATAGTTTATCGCTGTCTCGGCT